>JARQTG010000412.1:0-526768 GCA_030142615.1 Syrista parreyssii
TATATATAGTAAAAAAATAGGTAGTGATAAAGAGTGAAGAAAAAAACAATAGAATATTTGTACAAAAGAATTCGCTCGCAGTTAGCCTACGTCGAAAACCCTAAGTAAAAAATCCAAAAGCAAAAGTCTAACCAGTTCACTACACCGAAATATCGCCCACACTCTGGACCAGTGGATGCTGTGGGTTTCTCATGCTCCGTGGATTGTAGAGCCGAATTCAATGGGACACTATTGTTATTTATCTCCCTAGGTGTGACTCCCGTTGAGCATCCAAGAACGGCCCCCACGTCTTGCCCGTACAAGATTATTTATAAAATCTGTACCAAATAGGGCAGCCACCGTGTACATTAACGAGCATCTCGTGTCGAGTTCCCCTGGACCAAGTTAAGATTGCGCAAGAACGGTCAGATACACTGACTTCCATATACCTTAACCAAGATAGGATTTTCTCCTGTATTACTTCTCTCAGAATTTTACGTTGTAAAGCTCAACACTCGTTTGGCCCTTGAAACGCATATACACGGTGAAACGTACAAACGGGTAAGACGTAATGACGCGCACGCTTCGACGATTAACACGAGCTTCAAACTTGAGGATAAAAAAAATTTTCGAAAATTGATTCTAAATACTGATACTATCTTCCTTAGATTAAATAGATGATCATTCTCGGATTACACGCAGCTTCTTTCTCGAAATCCTTATAAAGAAGCGACAAGGAATTTAAAGTTACTTTTGAGCAATGGAATTCGGTTAAATGTCATATAATTATATATAAAATGTCACAGTATATACATATATATATATATATGTATCTTATAGTATACATCTTACACAGTTTGTGTGGAAATAATATAAAAAAAAAATAGATGAAAATCATTAAGTCTGTATGCGTTACTCCTGTGATCTTGCACAGCGATGACTTAACGAGTCTCACAAGATTTATGTAATAAGCCATTGATTAAATCCAGATCGGCAGATTGAGACGTAAACTTGTTATTCGGCTCGGATATCGCGCGCGCGCATTCTCCTTTACGCCCGACCATCGTTATACTTGGTGCAAGATGCGAGGCCGCAAGGAGAAGTTCGTTTCGGTACGAGCGGACGATCGCGCGAGATAATTTATTAGCATTCCGTGCGAGTGCGAGGTTTATTGGCGGCTTTAATATGTTTCGCAATCGGTGAGGGTCTCTACTTCACAGGCATCATCTTGCTTATCTCTACTTACCTTTTTAATGGGTACGGATAATGAATTATTGAAATTGTAAAAGGTCGCCGCTACAGACGAGGATCCCGTACAATTTGCCGAGATAAGAAACAAGAAATATAAAAATATTAAGGGTGGCAAATTTTCAACGTTCAATATTTTAATGACAGACTATCTCAACAGCCAGGTATAATATTGCCTATAAAATTCGTATATACAGACCAAACTCTTATGATAACTTATACGGTGTATTCGTATATGGGATATAATAATGGTACCAATTGGAAAAAAAAAAAAAAATATTAGTCATTTGAAATTTCCAAATCGTCTACGTAGTCTCATTAACATCTATTTTATGGTCACACTGTATAATTGAGTTATGTTTATTTTATAGTTGAAAGGCTGTTGAATCCACCCTGTTGAAGCAATGGGGACGTTAAACGTTGAGAGAAACATCTAGGGACGGGAGGAAGTGTCGATTCTTGGATTTTAATGGAATCGAATTGACACGTCAGGTGAGTCCAGGATTGCTCCGTTGGACAGTCGTAAATCAGGGTACTGGGTTGCATTCCATTCAATGTGTTCCTATAACCCGCGTGGAAGAGCGCGAGACCCATATAAGATGAGGATAGTACACGGTGATACCCAGATTTATCCTCGTACCAAGAGCAGCACATAAACCACATAAACCACATAAACCACGTGGACCACCAAGAAAGTGTACACGCGTGCCGATACACGTTATACACGATAGAAAAAAAAAAGATGACCGGTATGCGTTACACCATGGCCAATGAAATGATCCTGGTGAAGTTAAAAGAATCTAGCCGGGTACCTTTGGTACCAAAGCTAAAGTACTATAAGGTACCAGGATACGAAAAGGTACCAGTACCACCTGGCAGGTCTTATGTAGGTCAGTGTATTTTATCGATTCCACTACTTCATGCTCGTATAACAGTCAATACGTTATATAGAATCCCTATACATATAGCTATGGGAAAAATAAAAATCTCAAAATACAATAGAACGAAAGGACGTTTTTTTTTTTCTTTTCAAAATGTATTTGAGAAATTAAAGGGTGAGAATAAGTATTAAGATAAAGATCGAAATGGGCGCTAGATTTCGTAATTGACTTTCCTTTGGAAAATAAGTGTCTTCCAAGAGAAATACCTAAGGGTTCCGAATGACTCGTGAATTTCCAGTAAGACATATACAGGGCTATTCAATTTTAAACATACACAGTCTCGATGTATAGGGTGACTTTGTGAGATCCATAACGAAATTTCACGGGTTTCATCAAATTTCCTCGGTCTGCGCCGGTTCCGCCTTTTTCTACCCTTCATCCGGCGCCAGCCCTCTTCTCTTCATCTTTCCCTCCGCCACGACTGTATCGACGCACCGCGCAAGATCGCTTCACGCTTCGTTACACGCGTCGATCAAGGATACACGATAATGTCTCAATTAACTTGAAAAGCGTGCGATAAAGTATTTATTGTAATACTGGCAAGGCTATTACCTGCGTAACGGAAGCTTTATGACTCCCGACGCTCCTACGTGCTCGCAATGATTATCATCACCTACCAGACTACCCCGCGACGTCCCTTGGACGTCTGATCTCTCTCGTCCGCGTACTCCGAGCTATCTTCCTCCTTGTCTCTCTTGGTCTATCCGTCTTTTAACATATAATACCTCTGGTTTGAGATCAGGAGCTCATCCTGTTTCTCCTAGGCTTATTCCTCGGTCATTTACTAAATGACTTTGTTGCTCTATAATTCTTTTGCTCGTGATTTCTCTCTGTGCTACGAGTTGTAAGTATGTGAAACCATAGAGAGCATGGGCGTCGGGACGCTCGGGGTCCCTTAGGACCCCAGGCATGGCGAGACGCTTTCTTCGAGTTCCTTTCTTGTTTACACAAAGGGTGCCCCCGTTGGGTACCCACCTACTGAGGTACGTACCTACATACATGCTTATGTATAGACGCTCTACTCTTGAGAGTATATATGTATATACACTCTCACTGACTTTCCCTCTGTTTCTCGGACGTAGCTACTCACCCACCGACATAAGGCCCAGTGTGTACTGCACACACGTAATATCACGGATCTCGGGTGCGTAATGCCCATGGTGAACGTGCGTAGTAGCCCCTCTTGAACAGGCCCCAGAAGCGGGCCAGAGGTGTAAAACGAGTGAACGCATATATCATGCGTGGGTAATGCAATATTGGCGGGGCCCTTGGGCCAAGAGGGGTCTTTTCTTATACACGGCGTATACCGTCCTACCTGTATAAGTATAAGTAATGTCTGTTATTTGCCGGGTATTAGTTTTTGCTGGGGCCCACTGTTGGGTCTTAAGTTATCGTCTCTCGTAAACTGGCGCACAATTGCCTGTCTCTACTGTACCACGTTACTCGAAGCCCTTATGACGTCCCGACACCTTGCCGGTTGCTTCAATAGCGATCAAGGGACTCACTTTGGGCCTTAGGGTATCTATCGTCGGGCCTTACCACAATTTCGATACGTGTTTCTTATACGGAGACTATGAGGATTGAATTAAATAGGAATCAACCTCGAAACTAAACAGCATCTTACCGAAACTTTTTTTCTTTCGTTTTTTTTACACTCGATGATATTCGCACTTCGCTACCTGTGTGGTCGAATACTTGAGATGCTTCGACATCAGCACTTTTATTATCGTCTCGTTCGATCGGACACGTAGGCGAGTCACCCAAAGAGATCTGCGTCAGACTCAGACTCATTGGCAGGCGTAATGACGCGTTCGTCTTGTGATTTAATCGATTTTGGTATCGACGCCTAAATGGCAACGAGAATTGGCAATTTTGGCACATACGTCCAAGAGCCGTTTCTCGATAATAGAGCGGGACAAGGTGTGTAGCCAATGTATCGGGCATACCTGATTCGAGAATTCCTATGAGCTTGCTCGATCGGGAATGTAGGAACGTACGAGAGTCGAATGACAAATATTCATTGATTGATTATCGACTGTCGTGCTGTTTGGAAATAACTGGAGCTTACTTTGGATTACAATAGAAGAGAAATTTGTAAGAATAAAAAGAACGAGACCTCCTGCACCCCCTGGACCCCCTAAATTTTTGTTCATGAATTGGGACCTACCCTGCTATATGGGCCTTTGCTAGCCAAAGTCTTGTTGACTTTTAACAACAGTCGGCAGCCTTTGTTCCTGATCATGAAGGTCGTCGTGTAACCATTTAGGATCGACAATATTTCCGGTCTGGGTCCGTCGCCATTACGGATAATGGTCAGATAAGAACGATTAACGAAAAAGGGGGCAGTCTCGAACCTCTGGCCCAATTAAGTCCGGCGGCGGTCCGCAATCAGAAAATTCCAGCCTGAAAGATTTATCTTGAACCGTTGATCGGCCACACGCAAAATCAATAGTTCTCATCATCCAGCATCCCTGGTACGTTAGACTAGAGTCTAGGAAATCGGTACGTAACTCTTGGCGATCACTTAATTTCCTAATTTCCTAATTGTGATTGATGAAGGATCCACAAAATTGGCAGGTTGAAAACGCGGGAAACTCAGACGACTCAATATACTCCTAATCACTATGTTTTACACGTAAACGAAGTCCTAGCGATTTTACAAATGCCCCCCGCCCGTGCCAAGTCTTTCAGGCAACTGAACGAGCTTTGGGCGATCCTAATGAAACTACCTAAGATTATTTCGTAAAGGCCACTAATCCTTTCACGTAAAACCATAATAGGAAAAGTGCCACTTTCTCAACAGATTTCCACTTATCTACTAAATTGTTCTTATTTACCTGTCACCAGTTTACCCACGAGTATAAACAGACTTATAGAACGAAGGCCTGTTTTCACGTAAGCGACACACGAATCACGTACGACGAAATACGTCACGTCCCAGAATCAATTTAAATAAATGCTTACCGGACTTGCCTTTATAATATATGATGCGAGGTAACAAAAAAAAAAATCGGATTTAAATATCAATTCTATAAAAAAAAAAGTATTCTCTAGTAACTTTCCTCGTACGTGATACCGGATCCCATAAATTTTCAAAAATTCCATGATCTCCCGTAAGAGTCTCATAACGGCCACCCAGGAGCTACATAAATTCACCATACGAATTTGTGACAATTAAAGGTGTCTGACAGTCTTCACAATTCACAATGCTGCGGGCTGTCCGAACGAATATTTACGAGTTTTCCGGGGTCAGCATTGTCCAACAGTCGCAGGTCTCAAAGCCATTTTGGTTGAGCCTGACGCTTCCTGTGCGGAAATACGTTTTAAATTTGACCATTGGCAATCGAAGGAAACGACCTAGTCTCTCCGTTTTGGTTTAAGGATTTTGTAGAAGCAACAAGAGGAGCAAGTTGACGTCGGAGCCTTGGAAGTTTGTTGAAGCGTGAAAATTCGTTGAAAACTCAATGCTAAGCTGTGACTAATACTTGGACAACCATCGCGTCGACCATTGCTGGTTCCTGATGCTGACGTCTTACGGAAGGAACGTCTTTACGAAGAGACGATCCGTTAGAACGTAAAGGCAATCGACATAGTTCCCGGAATCATGTTTAATATACGCGTTAATTTTTCACGTCGTTACGCTAATAAGCGCCGCGACGGTTCACGCGGTGGGTGGGAGGGGGAGGGGACGCGTCGCGCTTACGACAAAAGAGTTAATCGGTCAGCCGAGGACATTTTCTTCGTATCCATATACCTTTCAAGTCGCTGCAGCATCCTTCTGCTCCTTTACCAGCTTGACTAAACTCACGGCAGCCTGTTAGTACCGCGATAAACAAACACCAGATAAGATATACTAATTGAGAGATCTTAATTAGAAACAGGAACCACCAGTGAGTTCGGGACTCGGACCGATTCTTAGAGAGGACGAATTCGTGTGGATGAATTCGAAGAATTCCGAATCATTCGGCTGGGATTATTTCTCAAAATTGACACAAAAGATCAACACCCGACATCCTGGTCAAAACAGATTAGAATCATGAGTTAAAATCTCGTTGGAAAAAAAAAATTGAATTAATATTGGATTCTTGAAGAAATTTATCTAATATATATATATATATATATATAGTGATGCATAAGGAGTAAGCATGAATGAAACTGAATTTTGACTAAAATTTAACGGCTCTGTCGGCTCCAGACTCATGATTTCCAGATCAAACACTCAAGGGCGCGTTAAGAAGGAAACGGGAAGGGGTGCTTATAAGAAGTAGAAGGAAGAGGTGGTGGTGGTGATGGTTGGTCCCCGTGGTCCTCATGGTCGGGATAGAAGAGGGTAGTCAGGCAGTGCTGAAGTGCAAAGGAAGAGAGAGGGGATGGTAGGTAAAGGAAAGGCGGCGAAGCATGGGGGGACACACTTGGGGAGGATTTTTGACATTATTTGGGGAGCCCTTGAGACCCACTTCCAAGGAAATCAACGGTCGGAATTGGATTGCCGACTACAAGAGCGAGAGCGCACGTTATGTGTGTGCCCTACCCCTTCAGAGACCTAATGTGTTCTCAACCACCGCGGCAAATAATGACCCCGACGACGAGGAATGGGACGTCTACAGTCTACACTCTAGACTCGGGACTCCACATAGCCTCCGGCTTAGAATGAGAGAAGAAAGAGAGAAAAGAGGAAGAAAGAGTACGACCCGCTTCTTAAAGCGCCCACGTATCCGCAGCCAAGTGTTTGATTTTGATTTTTAGTATTCACTCAAGAGGATTGGTTTTCGGCCTCAAGATGTCCGGCAAATCAAATTCTAATCAAACTTGAAAGGTACTCGATATATTGGAAGTGTAGAACCTGCTATAAAGCATCCTACGTTTCACTGTTGAGAACAACTGTTTCTTACCTTTGTAATTTCATCGTACGTCGAATTTGCCCAGTTCGATATATTCAGACTTCGTTGAGGTTTAGGATTTATCAAGGGTTTTAATTAATGAATACTCATTGAAGGTTAGCAGTGTATGAGCGTGTATTTGACAGTGTTTCTTTTCTCGCACGGCGGCACACAGTATATAACTCGCAGTATGCGGTTTATGTTGGAATGTTATTATTGCTAGCTGCGGCCGGGCGCGCTATGCTCGATTGACAAGAGCGCATGCGCAGTATAACGTTCGAGACTGCGCGAGCGCTCTCCTGTGACTAATTGTGGAACCACGTACTCTGAACGCGTCTAGAAAGGTCCTTTGGCTTTAGGTTAGGAAGTTGTGTCTGCAGGTGTGAATATATTGAGATTTATTGATGATCCTCTCGGAATGACTGATATCAGTTTTATTTTCTACTCGTGACAAAGATTGAAATGGAGATAAGGATGTTGTGTCTATGCTTCTGTTTGTTTTGTGAACGATATACACGATCAGAGCACGCCCGGGTACATCGACACATTAATTTAGTGAGTAACGAGGTACGCCACTATGATACAACGTGAATATTGGTATCATCATCGTCATTACAATATCATTGAGTGTGCCTATGTCAGTATTAAATATCTTACAATACACATCATCTTTCATATATTTATTTATATATAATATTTATACTTTACTTTTGTTTTTATTATGTATATTATCTATCTAATGTAATCAGATTCATTTTTCTTTCGTTTCTATCGCTGATTCTTGATGGCGAAAAGTAAAAAAATGATGGTTCTAGCAAATGCGAGTCGTTGATTCGATTTCTGTAGTTCTATCTCGTTCTTTTTTTTTTCATTCCAACTTTCACCTTATCCGTTTTGTTTCTTTGTGTTTCAGATTCACGTATAATCGTCGTAGAACGACAGAATTTTGATCCAACGACTCCTCATTCGGCTTGCTGGTGAGTTTTGTGAGATTACGCGCGACGAGTTGCGCCACGACGCCACGCCGACGATAACTTGAAATATCAGGTTAGAAATTTTCGGTTTTTTTTTTTAATATTCTATTTCCACACGCAGTCTTTATTTCCATCGACACCTCGTTTTCAATCGTAATCGTCGTCGCGACGCAGGCGTTTCTCGTGACGCGTCGTGAGATTATGCTTACATATACAAACGAGTAGGTTAATTTTTAGAGGTGGAGTTACAATACCATATTACAATACAATACATTACACGTTATATTAGTTGTCTGTTATTAAATTATAAGCGTCGGATTTACGTTTTTTTTATGGTCAGCTGCATTTTTTTTTCTTGCCGCGCGACTTTCATCTAACCTGCTCGTGAATCGCATTCCGCCCGACGAGGAGCCACGAAATTTTGTCGTTTCGTAAACCGCAGTACAAAAAGCGTTTAAATTGATCAATGAATTTTGAGGTGGAAATAACAAATAAAGTAATCACGATATTTAATCTTAACGTCATTCAAATGGGATGTCGATGTATTTAAATAAAATGGTGTATCCGATGAAAATACAAAGGAAAGAAACTCGGGGCGAATTCGTTTAGCGGAACGCGACCATTTCTACGCACATTTTGTTCTCTCTACTTTTCAGCGTTACATACAAACACCGCACGTCCGGGGCCTTCTACGCACTGCCATTTGTAAAAGAAAACGAAATAAACTAATTAGGTATTGAGTATTCTCAGATTCCAGGTAATAAGCGCGTGTTCGTATCTCGGGAAGTTCGAGAGGGATGAGACCGTGGTCACGTGAGACGAGGAACAAGGACCGAGGTATATAAGGGATGGTTTCGAGAGCGAGTAAAAAAGAAATTCATGAAAACGGACAAAGACGCGCGACTATGAAAGGAATAAAAATAAAAAAAAAATAATGACTCGATTTGATGATTGATCGCCGTTTCGCAGTTGATGCGTGGAGGCCACCGGGCTAGAGTAAAGTAGATTTAACGTCTAAAGATACAAGAAATGGTAGAAAGTGGACAGGGCGTGGCTGAAGGGTGGAAAGGGGATACGAGGATCCTCAGACAGAAATGAGAAAAATATGGCAATGAAGATGAGTTGAGAAGAAAAAAAAAAAGAAACGACAGAGGATACGATGAGTGAGATAAAAAAGAAAGGGTGAACGGAAGAGAGCAGTATTTTTTTATACATACGAGAGGTGGGGCAGAGGGAGAAGGGCGCGTAGAAAGGTGGAAAAAAAAAAAAAACAGAGAACGGATTTCTCGGTCGGTTTGTCTCGTAATACCTAACAAATGATTTCAATAAATAAGCTACCTAGGGAGCGATTTTGGGAAAGAGGGTGGGGAGGGGGAGGGGGGCAGGCGCTCCTTAGGTGGCGACATAGACGAAACGATTTTACGAAATAGTCACGAATCGAGACACCGCGAATCGCGTGTCAACGAACTGACGTAAATTCACTGAGAAACCTAAAGCATGCCGCCATGTTTCTTTCGTTTCGCTTAATCGCCACCGCGTCATATATATCATACCTAACCTAGTAATACAGTCTGCAATAGCATCCTAAGGATTAAAGTCATTAACAGTATGTAGTATATTACACGCACTCGCAACGTTCGCACGGGGGTCCGAAGCACACGCAAACACGTTCGGCCGCGTAAATTGAGGCGCATGCGCATTACGCGCGCAATGCACAGGCACGCACAGGCACTCGCGCACACCTCGGTTTATTAATCCTCATTTTTGAAGTAATGCTTCGTACGGGTTAATATTAGTGACGTCATACCAAGGCTCGCAATAAAAAATTAAAAAATATTCACAGGACTCGGGTCGGGTTTGCGGAACTGAAGGAAGGACTGGAGGAACGGAACGAAATTTTGTATAATTTTTCTTTTCCCACGGAGGCCGATGCGTTATTAACTAACGCACTGCGCGAACTCTCTGAACCATTATACGAGGCGTATACGTTATCCTAATGCAAAAAAGGATTTCAGTATAGATATGCGTAAATGATTTTTTTTTCTTCGTGACTGACGAGAGAGTCGCGCTATCATCCGTCGGTAAGGTAGACGTATGACTCTAGACGCAAAGGCAGGTACGCATGCGCGCAAGCAGTGGCGCGTCCACGCATGCGCAATAGACGCGGTCGAATGAGAACCTGCCGTTCGAAGCACGCACACACATAAGTCAGCACATAATGCGCGGCACACATGGATTTATCGAGGGGGGAGGGGGGGGGGGGTGATGGGATGGGGTGGGGTTGAGGTTTCGGGCACAGCTAAAAACGAGACAGTCGAATTCGCAACGATTGCGAATAAACTGCGCGCACACTACATAGCAGCATTAGCACAGCTTTCTTTGAATATTTTTTTTCTTTTTTTTTTTCCTTTTCTTGCAATTTACGTTACTCTGCGCAATGGCTCTACTGCACGCGCGCGCGAGCGAGCGAGCAATGTGACGCGCGTGCAACCACGTCCGCGTGGCTCGTGTCCCGGAGAAGGCGTCTCACCGGTACAGGATGGCGGATCACCTCGAGTTTCATCCCGCTCGACATTCTCGATCATTCAAGTGAAATCGAACCAAGTCATCAAGAGTCGTTGTCAAGCGTCGATTCGATGACTCCCAAACCGTACTCAGGTCCTTAATGACGATAGTAAGGACGTTCGTCGTCGTCGGGCCCGGGGCGCTGCCTCCGTCGGCATGGACGTCCTCTCGCGGCCGTCGACGTCGCGGGAGAGGCAGTCTTGATCGGCGAGCAACGAGGCTCAATACTTATTCGCCTCCAGCAGACGACTCTCGTGTCGTCTTCGCGGACTGACGTCGTCCTCGCGCATCTTCCAGCGATTGTGCCGGTGACGATGCGACTCCCGGCCGCCGTCCGACGACGGCAGGAACTTCTTCGGGGCGCGAATCAGCGCCGGCTTCCTTACCACCACCCTCGGCTCTGTCGCCATGTTCGACGTCACTAGGCTATTGTGGTGCTTGATGTCGAAGTGCGGATTGTACTTTATGAAGTTGAAGCACTCCTGCCGACCACTGGGATTCTTCATGGGTTTGCCCCATTTGTTGAAACCGAGGTAGTGGACACCGTCTGCTACGCTCCTGTACCTGAGGTACGAGCCGTTGTACACTTCGTAGAACTGGCACATTGGGCTCTTCTGCTTTTTAGGCTGTAAACAGATCATCAGAGCACTGGTTAGAGAGACACACGAAAAGTGTTTGAAAAGTGGGAAGATCGATATAGATCCCGATCTTCTCCGATCCCAATTTATCGATTATTGAACAAAATGTTAAAATAAGAAATAATTACCAATCCGACTAGCTTCCATCGTTTGTTGAAACAGATATATCGTTGGCTCTTCTCCGCGAAGATGTACAGCTTCCCGCTGAAGTCTTCGGACTGCGTCGTCAGCTTCTCTGTAAGCAAAAAAAAAAGAAGAGTCGAATTAAGATCCATCGGTAGTTTCGGAATCTCGTAGAATTAATCTTCCTGAGGTCGCGTCTCTACCAATGGCTGAATCCTCGTATGGACTTTCATCGTATTTCCTGTATCCACAGTCAGCTCCTGTCCGAAGGACCAAAGGAAACAAAAATGCTAGACCAGAGAAACGAATGGCTAGAGAAAAGGGTTCCCGGCATTTCCAAGAAGGTTACATCTACCTTCCCTGTGGTTTATGACGCGAGAGCTGTACCTACATCGGTGAAGACTCTATACCTCGGCTTTAGCCAAGAAAAGAAGAAAGACTGGCTAGCTGCGGCTAGTTGGTGCTAATGAAGGAGACACAGACGGGACCCGGTGTGTGCTTTGCCACTTAGCAGCCATCGTCGAGCCTCGACCCCGAAGTGCACGTTGCACCGATGCATCATACCGTCCCGGAATTACGAAACGCCGTCGGGCCAATGGCGCCTTGACTTTCATAAAAACGGAAAACATTCTCCATATCTATTCTGGGTATGCGTAATTACACGATAGAATTTCCTTATTGAATTATCACGGCAAGGCTAGTAATACTCCTAATAGCAGGACTTCATTACACCTTTGGACATCGGTAGTGGACATTGGTAGCGTCAAGAAGAAGAATGGTTCGCACGATTTGGCCGACAGGGTGATATAGATAGGAGTTTGGGACCGAACCCAAACCGCCTCCGCATTGGGCCCAGTCCCAGCACATATTCGCGGACCACACCAGAGTGCGGCAAATGTTACGTAGGACACTGCTGGTGTCTGCAGGGTGGCCCATTTGACGAAGCCTCGTTAAATTCAAGTGGTTCTCGTCGGGAGCCTTGCCGGCATCGAAATCAAGAATGTCCCCGAACTGCCTCGTAAAGGCCTCCGCACAGCCTCCTCACCTTTTTTTCCGTCTCTTGCTCCTTTTCTTCCTTATGTCTTTCTCCCCCACCCCGCTCACTCTTCTTTCTTTCTATCCTTTTTCACCTCTTTGCTCAACGCGCAGTCTCGTCCTACGAGGACGAGGACTTAATCTCGAACTCTCGTGGGGCCGGAGTATGCAGGAATTAATTGCGCCGCTTTCATTAATTAATTGAATCTCCCGTGCGATTGGACGCCGATTCCAAGGAGCTCTTTTGCTCGAGCCGCAACTTGCTTCACTTCGGTTTACACGCATGAATATACACGATGAGTCTTCATAACGGCGGAATTGTGTCGTTTGCGAAAAGCATTGATAAAACCAAATAGAAATATATATACACACACACAGATATATATATATATATATATATATATATATTGCCGTTAATTTAATCCTGGCTACAACTTATTAAGATACACGCAGGTTGACTTCACACGATTCTCGTATAAGTTAGATATAGATATATACGTATACCATTAACATTTATTTCAATGAGAGTATCGTCCATTACTGAAAACTAGCCTTAAAAAGGAAATCGTAATCGTACAATGATCTCAAGGAAAGACCAATTCCTCCCCGAGCAGCAAGACTTCAGAATCTCTCGATAATCCCTAGTACATACGTAAAGATTGGCTGAAGCGAAGAAGCTCACCGGTAAGAGATTCACGAGAGGAATTATTTCCCAAAAAAAAAAAAAGAAAGAAATTTAACCGAATTATATATATGGGATGCGTGTAGAATGTATCGAGGTATATAAGAAAGTATAAGAAAGATTCCCGTGTAAGAAGAGACGGTGAAATAAAGGAAGGCAAGGAGGGCCTATAGCAGTAACAGAGGTAACGATAGGATAAGGATTGAAGAATCATATATAGTGGGGAGTCAGTGAGGTCTTGTAGCCGATAACTCCCTATCTAAATTTATTTATCACAGACTTATGGAAACACAACTGATCCCAGTCGATCTGATATCCGAATCCAGGCTGCAAGGGGCCGATGACCCTGGTGCAATCGACGGATCCCACCACGAGCAACAACTGACAATTCCACCTGCGCTCTCATCAAAATTATTTTTTTATCTTGTCGGGTAAAAGATCAGCCATGAATCTTTCGAGGGAAACCGCCATTAGGTCCATTGGATACTAGTATATGGATACCAGGAAAGTTCAGTATGGCTTAACATATGGTGGGTCAGCCACCAGGGTACCTTATGGGTATGTGTACAGGATTGACCTTTTTCTTTTTTTTTTTTACCCAATTAGGTATAAACGACCAATTCGGATGCAAGCGAGGTGACGAGTTGCACTGTATTTTACATCAATTTCTAAATTCGACCGTTCTACCGTTTTCATCTCGTGAGTATATATTTTCCCCAAACGAAATACCACCTACTAAGTATTTAAATGGTAGCGATAAGGGTGTATTTGAATATCGAAGCCATTGTTCAGATCCATCGAGATAACTTCGCATGCCGCCGCTATCTTCACGACCCGTCGGTCACGAAATGCAATTAACTCGATCGTGCGCTACCGGAATGGTCCTGCCTAAGCTGGATACATTTCTCGCAAGTTTTCCCAATGAGTCTTCGAGCGGCCATGACTAAGGTCCGAGTCAGCCTTGATACCTGGTGAAAAATATTGATACAGAATTTACGTAATTTTGTAACAAAAAAGAAATCATCCCTTTCAATCCTATAACACATGTAAATTTGAATTTCCCGCCTTCGATTCTTCCAGCCAACAGATACTTTCCCGCTCGTTAACCGCTGAACTTTAACGTGTCTTTCTATATACTTCATCTCGTACACCTATATATATGTATTCCTCATAGGGTTTGCGTGTTACCCGTTTCCTTGCTCCAGTTACCATTTGCCAACTTCCGCTATGTCGCACAACGACCCTGCAATCGAGACGAAGTTCCGAGCGTCTACGTTCACGGCGACTGTTCTCGTTAATAGAGGTTAAATCGTTTTTGTATAGGAATAAAATGATGGTAGCTCGTATTCGGCTTTAGCGTGAATACATACTTTGGTATAGAACTAGACTGCATTATGTATTAGGTATGCTATAGCGTGATACTATAAAATTTTATACTTCTTTTGGTATTACTTGTCGTCTTTATGTCTCATTGAAAATACATTGAAGAAAAGGACAAGTCGACTCGACCTGGTTAAAAATGTTCACACGAGTCGAACGTACGGACGCATCTTAAACGCATCGTTGAAAGCGATTGGCATTATGTTTTACGATGAAAACGCTTCGCAGGAATTTATTCATGATACTCCTCGCATACTGGCTCGCACCTTGGATGCCGGCAGTCAGCGCTCCCAAGTCCTCTGATCAGTGCCGCCACGAGATTAGAGGCTGCCAAATGAATTAAAAGCCAATTTTAATCAAAAGCGAGCACCGGGCTTTTAGGCACGATTACCCTCGATAATAACCGGTGGGAGGGACCTTTCGGTGGGCCTTGCGGATAACGCGGTGGATTCAAGAAAGAGAAGAATGGCCTCCCATATATAACTTCTACGTGTTCTCGCAGTGCGCCATTGAATCGTGTGCGATTCTTGGTTCGCAACTGTCGCGAAAATAAATTTTGATGAGAATTCATCTTTTTCTATATGAATGCATGTATTGCGAAATTAAGCCTCGCTCGGTGCACTATTGACGGGGAGAGACTTTACTTTTTTTGTTGACAGTAAACTTTGGCTGGGATTATAGAAATTTTGAAAATTTTTTTATCTAAGGCCCGACTGAGAACCACTGATATTAACTGTGGCTAGCCGGCGTTATGAGAGCTGCGATATATCGAAAGGAATGGAGTGAAGGAACCAAAGGAGCAAAGGAGGCTGTGCTCTTGTTATGTACGTGCGCGTATAGTGACCCTATCATTAACACCTAAAGGTACGGTAGGGTCCAGACGTCTTTACATTGAACCAGAAGCGTGGTCTCCGTCGCGAGTTAAATGGGAACCAAGTGGCACAGTAATCTCAGGAGCGGATCAAAGCTACGACAGGTGAAGTCTGGTTTACTGGGCTGACGTGGTAATCACAGCCTGTAACTAGAATAATTAAATTCCATAGTAGAACGATAAAGAGAGTCGGCACGAGAATTTCGAAATATTTGGTAACGCCTAGAAGAATGAGAGCTACGCCGAATAATAGGCACTCCGCCTTATCTGGCTATCAGATACTTCAAGATCAGTCGCAACAGTCTTAATAAGGCCCGCGGTCCTCGTCTTCCAATTTTTCAATTTTTTTTTTGTCTCCGTTATAAAAAAAAGGGGACGTCAGCTCGAAAAAAAAAGTAATCACAATTGTAATTCCATCCAAAAAAATATTTTCTCACTTTCCCAGCACCCTTTCCTGGAATCACTGATAAATTACGGAGATTCCCTTATCGCGCCTCCTTGAGATCACCACCGTGTGTTACAGTCGCAGCATCCCGAGAGACACTTGGCCGTGTCTGATCAGCAGGGTGGATAATGAAGACACGTGCATTGCTGCCCTACAACCAATTAGTGCTTCCATTACCTTCACAGCAGATGACCATCTTCAACCAGGAACTTGGAAAGGTCACACTTAATTACGTTAACACAGCAGCCTCATTGCTCCCAATAACGTAAGTACTGCCGTGCGTACGAGTACCTATGGCTCAGTACTGTATATACGTATGTTAACAGGCTGCTCGTGAGACTCGAGATGGCACGTGGTGTACCGATAGCAGGAGGGCGGAGCAAGGACACGAGTCTCGAAAAGTATAGCCGAGTATACGAGGTGAAAAGGATCATAAAAGAGCCAGAGGAGTTATCGTTTCAACTGGTACTGGCGTTCGCTGGTCTCTCGTGGAATTCACAGGCCACGAAAATACCAGCATTTACGCCCTGCGATTAGCATAGAAACGCGATCGTAAAACCAAGCTTCCACGGAGTACTGGACGTGTAAACCTCGACGTCGTCCCAGCGTTTGGATATCCTCCTTCTTACTGGATATCGAACATCCTCAACAGCTGGGCTACCAAGCTACAGTACAAGACTGTCCCACGAGATACGGAAGTCGAGTAAAAGCCAATCTTTAAGATCCATATAATGTATACCTTAAGAGGTCTCAGATACGTAACGTATGTGAGGTGTTGGAAACGTGGCGCCATCATTTTATTACCATGAAAGGAATTACAGCATCCGGATATTCATGTGTGAGCACGAGAAACATAGGAACGTTATAGTTTCTGTGAAAAAGAAAAAATACCAGAAAGTGGTTACCAAGGTGATGATGGATCCGTGGAAGATGCTGCGGAGGAAGATGAGAACGGAGTACGGTGCGAAAATTGACTCTTCTGTTTACCCAAGTCATGGACTCGGCTTCTTTCGGTATTCTCTTCGTGACTCTTCGTGACTACTCGTGAGTGCCTATATGCTTCTCTGAGATGCCGCCGCGGCGCAGGGGGCGGACAGCCGTGCGTGCAAACATATCATGCTTCGCGTTAACGTAACGTTATTCAATGTCGAAGGGGATGAAGCGAGAGAGAAGCTTAGAGAAACTCTTAAGAAAGCAAAGAACCCCCCACAAGTTCACGGCTGGAAACAAGTAGAATTTGCAGTGTCTACCTTGAATATTGAGATTGTGTATATGTTGCGTGTGTGCGTACGTGTGTGCGTACAGACCACATATGCAAAGAGCGCAGAGGATGTCGCGCGTCGCGGCGTCGCGCGTTGCATGTAAAAGTAAATCGAGACCATAAAATCCAGCTGGCTGCTGTCCATAAGCCAGCGGCGGACTGTTTGGCAATAAATAAGCCGGAAAACGAGCGTCTTTATCGATAGAGCCAATACAAGATAAAGAAAAGTCTAGTCGAAAACAATTCGCCGGGACGCATACGAGACGCTGTAACTCATCAGGCTTGACTCTCTACTACCTACTCCTTCAAAGTTCCATAAGCAAGCCACCCCCTTCGTATAACGGATCTTCGCTATGCACGCAACTGTGTACTGAGATCGATTTTTTGAAATCGTTGAACCACCCGCCGACGGCCGTTGCCGTGTACAGTTTAGATAGTCGCGAGTTATTAGTTCATAAATATAATGTTTCGGTAGAAAGGGAAAACTTTGGCTGCTTAGATAAGGGACTCGGAAAGAGGAAGGTCAATGATAGAGAATCATAAATTAGAGACTTTAATGCTTGGAGCCTTCGCTACGGTGGAAGGATCGATAGTTATTTATTTATTTATTTAAAATTATTACTCTATCTGTACCAACCAAAATTTTATTCTACTATCGTACAATTATTCATAAGTAATTATATATCGCACTTACGAAAGGGTGCGTTGTTGTCGTCGCGCCCCACTGCCTTGACCGCGCGGCCGATCACGGTAACATTGCCGCTGCTGCAAGTCGAATAGAGACTCACGGAGCGCACCATTGCCGGCACCGCCCCGCACATCACCACCTAAAAAAAGAAATTATTAAAAAAAATAATAGCATGCAGATTGTACATTTCTAACCTAAAAACAATTCAAAAAGGACGTAAGGACGAAAGAATTAAGGATATCGTAAATCGTGCAAGGGACGCTGCAGCCACTTTATTCTACAACCCAGCAGTGCGTTACGTATATGCGACTACAGTTTAATTCGAATTCCTTGTATTGCGAGTATCAAGAGATCTGGTAGCAGAAATGCGACATCTCCCCATGCGAAATTGGCCGTTAAACGAAATCAAAGAAATCTCAAGACTAAAAGATGGCCTGCTGTATACAGCGTATACAAGATTCAGAGTATACGAAGTGGGGGGAACATATGCGAAAATTATGTTAACCGAAACAAGCAGGGTGACCACCTTTTCTTCAATAACATTTACAATGCCGCTTTATGGCTTTACGACCTGGTTGACAATGTTGCGAATATAAAGCGAGAGGGTAATATCGTCCAGGGTTGCGTTATCGAGGTCACGAAAGTGAACGACGCCAGGCGTCGAGGATGTCGGCTGCTCTAATTGCACGTGTTCTCTTACACATCGACACACGGGATGTACAGTCCAGTCCTTAATTTTTCATTCGAGCCAAGAGGCTTTACGAACGTTAAAAAAAGTCAGGCGGAAAAAAACAAAAAAGAAAACAAATGCATATTAAGAAAAAGAAAAAAAGAAAAAAAGAAAAAAAAACAAAGAAATCCAAGTACATCGGTACCAACAATCAGCAACAAAATACGAGCGCTCTGTAATAGGCACGCGGAAGTTTCGCGCGGCGGACACTCCGCAAGGCGAGCCTGAATAACATCTGAATTTATCGCCAGTCCCGGCTACCTGTTTAATTATTTATTGCACTCTCGATCATTATTGCGCGACTCGAGCAGCGGGAGGATGTATAAATCTCATTTAAATACGATTCGAATCTCGGTCCCGTCTGCTACTGCCTAGCCTACATTGGCGGGAAATTACAGTAACATTTGAATCGACGCTCTGGCTGAGCTCTCATAACTTAAAAAAAAAAAAATAATTATTCTTCACTATCCTTATCACACTAGGCCCAAAATTCTGTTAACTTCACGTTGACTTTTATACTTTTTATTTTGACTCCTTTTCAGCATCCCCAATCCTCCTCAGAGCTAATATAAATTGGCTCGCTTTAAACGCGTAGGAGTGGAAGCACCGATCATTAATCTATGGCAGGTTGGTACACGCCAATGTAATCGCAGCGTTACGTCTCGCACGGATGACTCGTACACGCGATCTTGCCGTGTCGGCTTCTCTGTACTATCCGTATCTCAAATCTGACCCAGTCACCCTCTAGGCCACCCGCGATACAGTAGAAATTACATAGTACGCATATACGTGTTAACGAATGAGCTCGGTAGATGTATAACAATAATAATAAAAATAAAATGAAAAAGTATAAAAACCAAACTCACCATCAGGAGGCACAAAATCTTCGCTAAGACGGCAAGCTGTGGTAACCTGCAACATAGAATAATAAATCTCAATAAATAATCGACACACCGTACGCATACCTTACACGATACGCGTATACATATGTACATATTAATAAAAAATGTTAATCGGACGCACAGCTAGAATTAATAATCGCGTTAGAAAGTTTGTAAATTCACGCGGGTGATCACGGGTGATTTTAGCTGTTATAAAAGGCTGCATTATCGGCATAATGAAATCTTAATTCGCGAATTATGTTTGTTTTAGCGGAACGAGCCCGACACGCTCGTGAATCTTTCATGAGCCGGCAAAACGCCAATTCCCAGGCTGACGCCCGCAGAAATCTCTAACACACGAGCCTGTGTACGTCGTACCCACATCTTACATATATACATGTATATATGTAAATTGTATATCGAAAACGCTTCGACAAGACACTAAAGGATGACGCGATACGTGACCATTCGCTTTCTCGCGTATGCGGTAGCAAGAATATCCTGAATTCAAGATATCATTGAGAGCCAAGCAGGATCTCCATAGTCAGGCATATATATATATATATATATCCAAATATACAAAATTATTATTAAAAAAAAATACGTAGTCGGTAGCACCGACGCAGATAAAACTCGCGCGAGTACTGGGTCGTTGGTATAAAGAAATACATTCCGTTTTAACGCAACGAAATAAAAGCCACGTTTAAGAAACGGCGATAACGAGGTATCAGATGTCCTTCTCGTCCTAACGAAGGTAGAGAATCCAGCCGATGAGAGCAGCCTTAACGAATCGTAATACACGGTGGAGTGCGAGTCCGAGTCTTTGAGTTGAGATGAAATGAAGAAACAAGAAGAAAGGAAAGAGAATTTAAGGAGATGACGTAGTACAGTCGATGGGTTATCGCGCGCGTTATGTAACGAGAGTCAGAAGGTAATTACCTACAGAGGGACAAATTACAACTAGCTCATTACCACATAGGATCCCGCGTTGCCTTAATATCCCGTTGCGATACCATCGGTATTCGAGAACGTTAATAATAATATCTCTAAGGCTGACGAGACGTCGGTAGGAGTCCGGACGTCCCGTGCGGGTCCTCGCTCGGGCGTCATCGGGACGTCGGTGTCTTTTGGAGAAAGGAAAGAGACACCAAGGAGGCGATCCTCTGGTGTACCGTGTATCCGATATCCTAGTGGCACGTGCCAACCTCGAGGCCATTGCTTATTCGAAGGACACTGGGTATATGTAATCGTGTAATGTGTACGATAGTCGGTATATATATATATATATACGCTCGTATGTTGCTCGGTATTGTTCTATATATAATGGAGAACTTTAGCCTATCTTTTTATTACGCATGCAGCTACCTTTACTACACGTACTACATACGGCTTCTTGGTTATTCGCTGTGTATTATCGTACAACAAGAGTCGCTATGGTGATTGTGGAATCGTAAGTAATAACCCAGTTGCAAGTAAGCTGTACACTGCGGTGCACCGCGTTATCCTTGCGCAATGTGAATATCGCGTTACCCTATGCACAGGTGACTCTCTTGGCTTAGGGGAATACATTCATTAGCAATTCGCTTTTAATTCTCCTGGTTATCGGGCTGGCAAGGTATATATATATATATATATATATATATATATATTACCCAAGGTTCAAACGTGCATCCAGCATACACGACTTCTCACCTGCAGCGAAACGATCGCTGGTTAATCGTGCTTTGTAATTTGATAGAGCAGAAAATTACGTGGCTGATAGCCCGGTGTACCCTTATATGGCGTATGTACGCGATTAGAGAGTAGAGTGGTGAAATTTGGTTTTTCTCTTGGTCATAGTAATTTTTTATAGGGTCCCTAGGGGACAGATAGCGAGAGCGCGTGCAGTGTGTTTACTCGAGTATGCATCATTCTCGCGCACGCGAGATGCATTAAAATGCATGCTTGGCCGCAGTGCAGAGTAATCGCGGCTCGGGTTTCGAGACTTAATTGCAGCGAGTTGTCAGGGTGCCTCGGGAGAGCGGGAAGGTCTAATAAGAGCGAGGGAGAGAGGTGAAGTGGGACGTAGTGAGAGAAAAATGAGAGAGGTTGCAACCGGAGAGCTGCCGAAAATTACCTTCTGCCGGATCAGGAAAGGGAAGGAACCTGCCGCTAACGAGAAAGTCGTCTCCGGTCCTTTTAATTACAGGCGTAGCCGTAATTAGGAACTAGCGCCTCGAGTCGTCCTCGTGGAAACGACTGGCGAGTTTTTGTTCAAGACGTATCTAACCGTCAAGCCAATGCCGATCGTTGCGTAATCGTATGTCAAGTTATGAGAGCGTTGTTACATTTACCTATTGGTAAGATATACGCATACAGTGGGTGGTTAATGAAAATTTTTAATTAAGCCCGATTCACAATTCACGACACTTACCCGGGGATATATTTCATAGCTGAGATTCTCGTGCGATGGCCTTAGGGGCCTGTAGCCGTCATCCTTTTCAAGTTCGTCACCCGATATAAATTGATAACAATTAATTAAATCGCACTACTGTCTCTCTCTTTTTCTTTCTCTCTCTCTCTCTCTCTCTCCCTCTTTGTCATCTGGGGTCATACGTGTTACGACTGTATCTGTTATCACGACAATTCGGGTATATTGTTGTTATTTCCAGGAATTACTGTGACGTGTCAGACACACTCTGTCTTCTTCTCATCTCTTTATGACACTTGCACGAGTTTTTGGTAAAACTGAGTAATCGCCAGTTGTAAACACTAGTCACGACTCGTCACCGATAATGAACAGTTTCACCATAGAATATTTGTTTCACGTAAAATGTCGAATGATTGTTTTTTTTTTTTTTTTTTTGATTTATTGATTACACCACGTGCTACTCATTTCTGTGTTATCGATCGGTTATCGGAAGAACACGGCGATCCGATCGAATGCTGCCTTGCCGATGTCCATGACTAGTTAATGTCTAGTGACTAGAGTGTAGCGGGTACGAAAAAACGTCCGTGACTGGTCACCGCACGAGATCAGCATGGGGAATGGTGAATACGGATGACACCCTGGGCACGTGGGGACTCATCTAAGGGGATTTAGTGGGGATCGTCGCCTGTGGTGTGAAAAACTGCCAACACTTGAATAGGCCGACGCATGAAAAACGCGGCTACCGCCGGTCAAAGGTTCTCAGATGGTTTAAGCAGCTCGTAAATACGACGCAGTCGATTAGGAGTATAGCGTGTTAAAAAAAAATGTTTTTTTTTTTATTTTCACTAAACTAAGAAACACTTGAAATGCAATGTTAATCTTGTGCGATATGTGGAAGAATAATTTTAAAAAAATTTTTTGATTTGACCATGTATACGAATTTTGACGAATTTATATAATCGTATGAGTATGATCAATCGGTTGAGAATCACTGCGAAAGACTGATAGAGAAACAGAGCGACGTCTCCATTGAAGAAAACCACGAAATTTACTACTTTTGTCAGGATGTGATTCAGGACACGAAAATTTGGCCTATGGACGGGCGTGTGCTTGGAATCCTAGGAGAGAAAGAAGAGGGAGAAGGAGGAAGAGGAATCACCTGGCGTTCAGTGACAATAGTAGAAGCCCCTGTGTGTTTCCAAAAACAGGCGTAACGAATTGCGACAAATCATGGGAAATCGGTCGACATCAATGCTATCCTGGGTTCCGGGTTGTGGGTCGGTCGTAACGAATACCGTAAAAATGTCCACACTATCCCTCGTGGGTCACACTGCACCATAGTTACTACATGTCCGCGTACCTTTACGCACTATACAAATATATTAGGCACGCGCGTTAACTCGCACATTTATTTCTTGGATTACCGGCGACTCGCATCGGCGAACGAGCGCGTCGAATTACGCCTGCGAAGTTCAATTCGTTATTTCCACGAGTAAATTAGCGAGCGCCCTGGCGCATCTGTCGGCTAGCCAGGTAGACCTAATGATCGTAAAGAGAGCCGTCGGTCGCGACTGAACGACGCGCTGACTTTCCATGAAATTCCGTTGACAATCGACGCGCCAAGGATTCGACGATATTTTACGGCACGATAATCGTGGCTAAAATGCAAAGGCACAATTATCACGTAGGCACGCGTCGTAAAATCTAATAGCAACGATTCTCAAAAGATCGCGGTAAAGTCTTCACGCTGACACGTAGCGACAACCTTCGGCTGATACTTCTTAATTACATTGTAATAATAATTAACAGCAATTACACTTATCCGTGTGCACACACAATTAAATCGGTACATATTTGCTCTGCATAATTACCTATATTTACACGTGGCTCTCTGATCTAATAGTACCGTATGCTCGTTCTGTGTCTCTGCATCGCTCTATCTCTTTTTCTAACCATCTTTTCTTGGCTCCGCCAGTGTTTTCCTGCTTGACGTATCTCAAGGCATTAATGCTTGTTTTCCTTTTAACACGCGTGCAAGTTAACATGGAAGCTGATGGCTTATCGGTCGTGCGCACCACTTCGTCATCCCGAGTAACGTATCGTGGACACGTCGATGTCAGAAAGCGGCGGGATGGTGCGTATATAGATAAATAGGAGGAGTAGATAAAGACAGAGAGAGGCTATATCTAAGGGAACGTATCGGCAGTACTGGTTGCGTGTGCGTGAAGTGGTTATGACTGCGTACAAAGTGCCACGCGAACGGGCGTCGGAGTTTTTGCTCGGAAGCCGCGACGTTCCGCCGGCGTCACATTCGTCCCGACGGCTCCTCGTCATCCCCTTATGAAAAACAGATAAGCGAATACAGAATGATGAACGTCATCAGGATGTAAGAGCGAGGGAATTTCTGGTACGGTTTATTACGAAGGTCCTGGAGAGTCTAGAATTTTGAGTGATTCGAGAAGGGATGCTGAGGAGGAAAATCTTTGCGTCCGTTCTTCATCCCTTAAAGGATAATGGTACCCAGCATCACTATGGTCCTCGTGTAAGGATCTATGAAGGTGAATCATAGAACTCCCTCCGTCTCTATCTCACTCTCTCACTATTTATCTGACTCTCTTATTCTATCTATATTTTAGTCGCGCGATGTGGTCCAGGCTGCTTAAGGTAAAACGCATGGAACCGTCCTTCGCATTCCTTACGTTTTACTTAGGCCTACTTAAAAGGGTTGGATGGCTTGAACCTCTTAAAGAGGATATCGCGTCCCGTCTACAGTCCCTCCTGCCCCCCTTCGCCTCCCTCTAAAAGAGACCACGTCACATCACACTGCATAGGCAGACGCACACATCCTCCAGGAGCCATTCATTACGGATCACTTGTTCGCTCGACGCGCCCTCTATGGAGGCGCACGGTTAATTGAGTTTTAGGAATTCATTTTCTAGTCGATAATACGGCAATGCTGTACGCCTCGGATGGAGGGTAGAAGGGTGGGTGGTTCAAACGTCTGGGAATGTTAGAAAGTGAGAGGATTTTTATTTTTCAAGCATATCTCGAGAGACAACGTAAATTTTTCCAGTTACTTTCCGACCGTCGCCATCAAGCGATTGCACAACCCTATCGCACCATATACACACCCCGTTTACATTGGTCGAGACCAAAAGTCGCTAAGGGATTTTTAATTGACTCTTTTTTTTTTTTTTCTTATTGTCATTGGTCGATAATCTTATTCCTCTCCCGACTCGTGGCTCTCTCTCTCTCTCTAAGATCACTCACTCTCTTCCTGGAGAGTGAATCACGTCCGATAAAAAAAAAGTAGACAGAAGGGGGTTGAAACGCGATCGGTATGACGTCACTCAGCGCGACATCAACAGCACGTAGACACGGTCGAAGTCCCTTTTGAAATAATCAGTAAATGGATCGAACGGCGCCAATCTACTTTGCTTTGACTCTTTACCAACGACTAGCATGCTTCTTCTTCCTTGTCTTTTTCCTTCTTGTTGGTTAGTTTCTTTCTCTCTCTCTCTCTTGGCGCTCACGCACATTCCAGCCAGTGCGTAACCAGGCTGTATCAGCGGAATTAGATCAGGCCCCTTAAACGGAAACGAGCAAACGATGGCGATACTGCCGAATGCCGATGGGACGGCAGAAGGGTGACAGGAAAAAAAAGTGAGAGAGAGCGACTGAGTTGTGACACAGAGACGTGCAAGGGAGCCCTCCCGGTCGAGTGTTTACGAAAAAGTCTAAAATTACTCGAAAAATCGAGCGCGGTTAAGTGGCTTCCTGATTTATCCGCGTAAACACAATAACGAGAAGACGCATGCCTCGCGGCATGATAATGCATCTCACGGTTCACCATTGTTTAGGTACGGGATCACGTAGCGTTCGTTAGCATCTCCATTATTCTGACTGTTACGAGACATTTTTTACCCCATCCACCTCTTGTTCTCGCTTTTACTTACTTTTCCTTTTTCTATTCATTTTTCTCGTCCCAGGATCCTATTATCACGGGCTTATAACAGGGACTGACATTCTAGTTCGATCCTACTCGCACTCTCACACTTGAAATATCTTTTCTTCTTTTTTTTCATTTTCTCTCTCTCTCTCTCTCTTACTATTCTCTACGACCAGCGGCGTTTTGTTTCGTAGTGTCGCCTGCTCGCCTCGGCTCATCCGTGTCGGCATTTGTTGTTCAACTGTAATCTCTAATGGCCTCTATGGGTATTTAAATATCCATCTCGTGGAGCCCACCCACCATCATTTAACCCTTTCCTTCCTTCGTCTCCTTTGCTTCTCTGTATTCCCTTTCTTCTCTACAGCCCTGCCCAAGGCAGAAGCGACACGAAAATTCTGTAACATAATTTCCCTCACTTTCTTCCACAACGTACCAACCTGTAATACTCAAATTTTTCTAACTCCGTCTTCACTCCATACGAATACCTTATTAGCGTCCATGTGACCACAAAAAGTTGAATTCCTATTTTGGCAACATTTTCAGGCAAAAGCACTTGTGCGGAAATACGCGAAAGAAGCTGACGCGCTCTCTTTTTTTTTTGCCTCGTTGACCACAACGGGTGACTCATTGTCAGCAAGGGGGTTAGTCATACGAAACTTAGTGGTCGAGAATCCGCACAACCGCCAGCACTTTTAGGGCACTCGAGGAACCCGAGACTCCTTGCAGAATTGATCCTCCTCGGGAACAATTGTACCCAGGCAATCTGTACAGAAGATCCTTCACTGGTGACTCGTACACGTAGAACCAAAGGTTCTCCAGTAACCTGTATAGACTACATAAGTACGGATTACAGGATTAATCAGTACCTAGATGTATACAAGGAAGATATTTTCGTGGCTGAAGCGCTTAAAATAAAACAGTGACATCAGTTCCGATAGGCTGCACCGGGACCCGTCTAGGCTGTTGACACTGTTGTAAATCATGGCGAGCCACTACGAGTGTTTGGCTAACCCAGAAAAGGGCTCTGATAGTAACGCCTTATCAGTCACATATCGAAGACAACCTGTAGGGACCGATAGATTTTATTATTTCATAGTCGTGACAACAGTGTTTATCAAATGTTCTGTATTCAACACGAAAAAATACGTTATTACGGCTGAACACGTCCCGAGAACGTCCCTGGCGAGTCTTACGTGCCAGACCCAATTGCTCGGCTGCATTTCAAGAAATTGAAACGTAAAGACCACGAGCAATGTACTTTCCTGAAATTTAATATCTCAGTCAATTTCAACGTTACTGCCATTTAATGATGCATCCGCAGCACAGTCGAGTCAGCAAGAAGGTATCTACTCGGGATTTGCGTCGGCAGTACGTCTGTCCTTCTCTTACCCGTGTGAACGCCCATAAGACCGTCTCTCTCGCACTCGCGGCAGGTATAGGAAAGACGGAAAATCCGCGCTTTTTTAGTCAACGGTAAAATTGAAGTTCAAATACTCGTATCAGGCGTCAGGACCGGCAAGCCTAGTGTATGTATGAAACATAGGTATTTCGTTAGTAAAATACATATGAGGATCGGCTTAAGGCACATTTCCGGTCTACATAAGGTACGGCCCGGCAGCCTTTATGTTTTTTAGCTCCGCGTAGCGAATCGGATCACGCGGCTTAAACGCATCTCCTACGTACACATGTATCTTTCTCAGCTACCACTACCTCTATCATTCTTCAATCTACGTATATCATATATATATATATATATATCATAAGGTAACCAAAGTCAATCCGACAAACAAAAACCTACACGCTTTCGACTCTCGTTCGAGCTGTCGGATTTTTGATATACGCGTCGACATCCTAAACGATCGACCTCGCTTTTCTGATTTGACGTCTGTCTGATTGCTCGACGATCATTCGAACTTCAATACGGTTCCCGATTATCCTGTCGATTCTGAACCGGAAGCACTCGTTATAATGCTTACGTGCCTGTCCGCTGAGATTTGCATCAGGATTCATCACGTTATGACAAATTAATAAGGAAACGACGTAACGGTCGTCTCTTTATTACAACACCTGAATGATCTCATGATAAATCATTTAACAAGAATATAATCGATTATCGAGAATTCGCGAACGATTCTTATTCACATAGTATACGTATGTATATAGTATATACAGATATAGATAACAAATGGACATTACCACTTCTCACTTGGCTGCAGGATTGCCAGCAAAAGCAAAGGACCGTCGAGAAATTTGGCGTGAAATTAAATGGTGCCGTCTTAATAACTCGATTCCCATCTGGCGCCATTATCATTTCAAGGTTCACCGAGCGATGCGGTAGCGATGCAGTTACTCGCCAATGGCAGGGCTCGAGGCGAATACGCAGAGTAGCGACGGCCGAGCGGCTGCTCAAAATCGGTACCAGATGGGGTTAGCCGGTTGCTGTATATTCGATCGAATGAAAACATAAGTATGACAGAGTCGATCGGTCGATGTTATAAATGGCTGATTGAGAGAGAAAAAAAAATAAACGAAGCGTGGCCGAACGAACGTCCAGATAACGAGCCGATGCTTAGGCACAATTAGCGGCAAAATCAATCGGCGCCGCTCGCTCTCGAACGGCCATCAATATACATAATCGCGGAGGCGCCATTAGCGGGAACCAGTGGTCGCGGGGTCTGTGTTAGACGTACGTGCCGGGGGTCCACTTCTTGTACACATGGCTCCTATGATACGGGACCCAACTCCTTCGAGAAACCCCGAGAGTTGTTTTAGATGTAATTAGCGGAGTGATTTGCACTGAGTAATGATACGTGTAAAGGCTGCTCCGTAAGTCTATACCACGTCTTATGGGAACTTACAGTTACTACGTTCGGTTAAGTCCGGAGAAGTCCGAGGTGGGCCGAGTCACTCGCGGGAGGGACTTCGTTATGGTCCGATGCTCGCTTATGCACAGCCTCCAATCGTAGCAAGGATAGCGGCTAATTAACCGTGATAGGCTTTAACGGTCCTATGTATACCAGTACCAGGTGGTCTAATGGACGCGAGTATCGCGATGTACGCGAAATCCCAATTTTTCGCTATCGATGACGAGTACGAAAAAATGCCGCTGCCAAAATTCGAGAATCGCAACGGACGACGGAAAAGGAAAAAAAGAAGAAACCGCCAAGCGGATGAATGATTCGCACCTTGAAATTAAATTCAATATTGATCCGGCGTCTCGTGTACTATTCCATTTGGTAATTCTAATTTATGTTTGCGATTCGACATTTCGTGCGCTCTCACGTGATGTGCTAAAACGCGTCTGAAAAGGCTCGTTGCTCACGTCAGTGAATTAAAGTCCCTCCGATTCTACTCCGTGCACTTTGTCCTGCGTGCCATTAAGGCTAATCTACATAGTAGAATATATTTGTACTCCATAAGGAAAATTGGGTATTGCGTCACTCGCGTGTCAACTAGGTAAAAATATGTGAAAAAGAGAAAATTATTATTTTCAACAAAGCGTCAATTAAGTGCTCGGACCCAATGACGTCATCGAGGAAAATCATTCTGTATGGGTGGTCGGGTTTACGTACTGCCTGCTGCGAAACCACTGGCACTTCAGTAGATAACGTTCGTACTGGTCAGACCGATTCCCATACTTTCCTCACTGCTCCCACGTACCAAACATACTTGTAGTCCGAACGAGACTCGTGTGAACCGCGTATACTTTATACGGAGGTTGCGTACAGTACACGTGTCTCTCTATATATAAAACAGGGACGAAATATCGTTTGAGTGTACCCGAACGACCCTTGAAAACTTTGGGTACATCGCAAACGAGCATTTCGCCAACCCCCAGGAAGTACTTGTTACTTTGGTAGACAGTATCGCTGGGCTATGAAATCCTTTTGTTTTTTACAACCCCGTGGAGAAGAGCGAGATTGCTGATTGCTCCATTTGTTCATAGGGTTCAATGATCATCCCTTGAGAAAGTCGAACGAGACTTTTCAACCCTTGTAATACAGTATAACGTAACCGTATACGCCTGGGACGTTGCTCTGTGTTATTATTGTCATTATGTATTGTTCTTATCAGCTCTCTACGTTCATTGATAAAACTTCATTTTCTTTATTCGCACATAGCAAAATACTTACTTTCGACTCCCCGTGTATCTTGCTCTCGGGCAAACATTGCGAAACGGCTGCGAAAGCACGCGTATCACATGTACAAGCACGCCGAGGCGGCAGCTCCTTGCGGACGGCATGAATTATACATTGCGAATATTTTCGAGACGCGAATTTGCATCCCGAAAGTGGCTACTGTCATCGGGCTACCGATGCACAAGCTATTCTTAGACCTTAGACCCTAGAGACTCCATTACTGTTATGACAGTCTGTATTTCTCGTACTTTTATACTTGGTCATTTTTATACTTGTATCTCGCAAGTATTTACGCGCGGCGGCAATATTGACTGCTGTAACGGAGTGGGAAAAAAGTATTTGGGATATAAAAAAGAGCGTGAGAGCGCAATGGCGAAAACACGTTTAAGTGCAGCATGCGTATCCTTATCTTGAGGCCAACTTCCACGAAAATAAAGGAACTGCTTTACGAGTCTCGTGGGGACCAGGAGAAGGAGTCTCTTTATTCTCTTGCTTAAGTTTATATAGCTGATAGTTTGCGTAGACGTAAGAGGAAAAGTAAGCGAGGGAAAAAGTAAGTAAAATTCGCAATGTTACAGCAACGGCGTTTCCCCTTCTTAGTCTACATGTGCGCGTGCGGTTATGGAGTAACGCGAGCGAAATTCCGATAAAATGCGAATTACTGGCAGTTAAAGAGAAATTGCACTGGTAGGCTTGGACTTTGATCGATATCGCATTAATTGCATACTTGGCCGATTATGTTGCGCGGTTAACGCAGCGCCAGAGAGAGATTTGCGAAAAATTCACGAAAGCGACATTCCCCATTAGCCGCAAGTAAATTATTGATTTATCTGGAATTCGCGGAAAAAAAAAATTATTTTGCACTTTACTACTAGACAGTGAAATCGAGATCTATTTTTGTTACCGGAATTATTTCTAGCCTCTACGTGGCGGCTTCGGCACAGAGAGACGCATCAGACATGCAATAGCGACGCCCCGTTGTAAATTATCTTGCGGGTAGCCATGGCGACCTAAGGACCAAGAGGAAGAAGGCCAAGAAGAAGAAGGCTCTGAAATGTAATGAAACCGAACGGAATGGAAAGCCCAATGGTAGGTTTACGCAGGGGTTATATGGTCAAGCGTATCTCTTGGCCGACTAATTAAGAGCTCAAGCTAATTCAATTATAATTTATACCTTAAGGTCCCACGAGCGTGTTTTCACTTGGTTCTAAGACGCAATCAATTACAAGCCTAAACGCCACATGTCCGTTGTAATTTATAATAATTAGACCCGCGCGCTTTTGTTTTTTCGACGGCACCGACGATGATGACGACCCAAGCAGTCCTTGGCCACCGTCATTTTCATCACCAGCAACCATCATCACGACCACCCCTGACTCCCACCAGCATCACCGGACATACAAGTAGGTATCCTTCTCCTCAGTCAAAGCCTACTACTCCCCGAGATTGAAACGTCTTGGGTTATTTGTTTTGACTGCAACCAGCCCCGCCCACCCCGCCCGACTCTCCCCCTGCTCTCCTCTTCCTACCCCTTTTTTTCTCATTTTCATCTCCTTCAATTCCCTTTCGTCTCTTCGTTTCACCTCATTCGTACCTAACCTCTCGCCTGTACCTACCCGGCAATCGTTCAAGACGATAACCCACCCTGTATTTTCGTCATTGCCTGCTTCAGAAATTCTCAGCCAACCATCCCACCCTTAGCATTCAGGTTTTACATCTTCTGAATGGAAATTTACGAACACCTAGAATAGACATATTATTTTTCCTCAGAGTCAAACTGACGAATTCACCATTCTACTGGAGTATCTCTGTTTTCGCTTGATTCTTTACTTTCGTCCTGTCCGGCTACGTTCCCTCCTCTTTTTTCGTCAACGTCTCAAATACCCAGAAATGCAGGATTAGCAATTCATGATGCACGAGTGTGGGACGGAATGATAGAACCGTGATTGATAGACCATGTATAGGAACGACTCTAAGGAATAAACACGAGGGACACGCGAATATCTACGTACGTTAAAACAGGTCCTGAATATATTTCAAAAGCAACGGATCCTCCTACTGATCCAGGTGAAGGTACCGTCACCATCTTATATACGCGTCACATGACCTAATCGTCAAGTGGTTTTACGATCGCTTAGAAAAGCGCTATAAATAAATAAACAACGACGAAGTCTAATCGGTTCGGTAAACACGCGTTCTGTCAAAATGCAAATAAGGTGAAAAGGTTACGCGCCAATTCGCTCAGCAATCCGACGACCAGGAGAGAACACGATGTGTCGCGTTCCGATTTTGCGATGATATAATCACTGACATCACTGGTTCCCAATTCCTCATCGTAGGATCCAACATGGGAAGATCAAATAATTTTTTCTTCGACATCTCTGCCAATAGACTAATTGCACAAGAGAAGAAGCTGCCTATGCTCCCTACTCTCGATATACGGTAACACGGCAATGATAATACACATATATATTATATACAAATTTCTTCATCCTTGATCAATATGATCCAACTGATCGATCTAGATTCGAAAAATCCAAGACGAGATCAGCTTTGTATGGAAAATTTAATCTCATTGGATACAATTATCAAGGTTACCAAGTCGCCTGTTCACCGAGCAATTTGATCCATATTGGAGTCCACCAAGGTGCTGGTAAGATCGAACGATATCGATTGACAGATCTTGTGCATGCGGAGGAGGCTGACCTTGACCGGGATTAATGGATCTTGAATAATCACTGGCAAAATCATTGCTCGGGGTATAACTTGCCATTTTTTTTAACGCTAGTAGAAAATGTCTGTACGGCACTGGCACATCAATTTCCAGCAAGTTCAAATGAAATGAGCAAATCACCTATAAGCCTGGACTAGGCGCTTACAGGGATGGTGTTAATGTTCCCTGGTAATAGCCTGGGTTATATACATATGTGTATATATATACGTACCATGCCTAGCTGACATACGAGGATAAATAAATACACGTGGTAACCGTGCACTCTCGTACAGCTTACGATACTGCTGTGCGCCGTACAGCAAGTGTAGTGCTTCTTTCTGTTGTTCTCTTAAGTACCGTGAATATTTCTTAGTGAGAAAATCCATAAAATCTTATTACGACGGTCGTCATACAGTAAGGAGAAAATAATGACTGTTTCAGAAAAGAAAATGCGTTTTTACTAATTTTCATTAATTTATGTCATATTACGTAGAGCCGATGAAGCGAGATTTAAGTAAGATTCCAGAAGATCCTATGAAATGAAACCAATGAAAATAATTTTTTATTATTTTCAAGTCATTTCATTATAGACGGTTTTAAACGTTATCCTGGCAACGTGGTTAGCGATGACTTTTGAAATTTATCATAGTTATCTCGAGAGCTCATGGCTACCATTCCGATGATATCTTTACGATCCGAATTATATCAATTGTAGAATCGAAAGAGGCTTTGGTATCTGTAAATAAAAAAATAGTGGACAGGCGCCACTTCTTTTGTATTCGTCACACGTATAAAACGTGCAAAACAATTGTACTAAGGTAGAATCCATGTCGTGTATTCGCTTTTTTATTTTTTATTTTTTTTTTTTCGTTTAAGAAAAATAAATAAGAATCGAGTTTCGCGTGCGATTCACTTACGATTTTTTGCACGACCTTCTTCTCGTTCCTCCTACAGTTGATCACATTAACACTGTGCGTCCGATGCCAGCATTTAGCAATGGTCGCGACGCGTGTAAAAAGTGCAATTAAATCATATAGCGCCTGGTGCGTAAAACGATAAAATACCGTGGTCTGCGGGCTGAATAAAAATGATTTTTAATAAGAGTAAAATAACGAGACATTTTTTTTCGTCATCCTGATGAATGACGGTAGCCCCGGCCCACGCAGTACGGTGGGCGAACGAGCGAGTCCCATTGTAATTTTAAGTCTTGTCTTTTTCAATTTTTTTTTATTCATATATTCTCTCCCCGTTTCTCCCATACAATTACCCTAATCCGTCCCTTTTTTGTCGACGCCAAAGATCCTGGCGATTCTCTCGAACGTGTCCCCCCTTCACCTCTTCTCTTTTGTCACGATCTCTTATGCTTTAATTTCGTCTTTCACCTTTTCTCAACCGCAGTCTCTCTCGATCGTCCGCGTATGGTCTGCGCGACAAGCGCGAGTATCAATGAAAACCCGCTGTTTATTATTCCATTGCGATAATGCCTTGTGTCAACACTCGTCTACGTACGCGTATAGACGACGTATCGATAGACTCGCGACAGCACGAGGCACTCGAACGAAAGAATAGCCAAGTAACGTGCATCGGTGATGTTCGCGAAAAATATGGCGCCTAAAAAATATTGACTCGAGAATACGTGAAATTCACACGTGCACTTAAACAAAGAAACGGGAGGAAAAAATATTTGAGAATTTCACGAAGAAACAAAAATCTTCAGACAAGACTTCATTGCCGATGCGTATTACGAATACAAGATCAATAATTAAGATAAATTAGGAATTAATTTAAAAAAGAAATTCGTACGAACTCGTCGATCTAGCAAAAGCAGGTGATCGATTCGGTCAATAGAATCGGTTCTTTTTTGCAATATCCGATAAGCTGGCGCCATTGTGCTTCGTCGTTGATAATCTAATCACTGTATGATAGGAGACTGACATCGCGTGTGCGTGCCTATGATCACGACAAAGAATTATATATGTATATATATATATGCACACGTACACATGCCTATAAAAAATTCAATCTCGATTGATTAAAATATCCGAAGATGGGTGGGTGGGGGGGGGGGACAAAGCGTCCATAAAGAGAAAGAAAAAAGAGATAAGTAAAGAATAATATAAAGGGTGGGGAAAATCAAACAATTATTACATAGCCAGCACGATACCCACGCTAATAGATGTATAATTGTCAGACTCTATCAGGATTGTCATCGACGCCGAGTGACAACCAAGGTTTACACGTGATGGATCGTTCCCGACTATTTCTTCCTTAAAGAGAGAATTTACCTCTGACGACGTAGTGAACGAGTCGCGCGACCACTTTACGCCACTTGAGAATAAATCAACGAATTTCGCACAGGCCAATCTCTTAGCGAGGAATCGACCGAGGTTTCACTAGCATCTTTAATTTTGCTGTATTTATATGAGGATCGATGCAGTTAATAATCAATGATAAAAAAACAGTGCGATAGCAGCCAATAACTTTTCAATGAAATTCCTCTTTGCGTGGATGCGATGGCTCTTCTGATCGAACGGTGATCAATTAAATGGAGTGTCAATGCCGTTTGCGTGGAGATTGACAGCGTGAAGGAAAACACGACGGACCCAGGGACGGATTAAACGAGCTAACGTCAGAGTCGGCCCTGACAACGTGAAGAACTTGGTACGATCGATCTTGGTAGCTGAATTTATTCGCTAAGTTCTATATTGGCAGGCCTGACTAATAGGTACGGATGAATGGTTGAAGGATGAAATGGACTATTGTAACTTTGTAGGGAAAAGAATTTGGAGAAATTGCAAATTTTCGATAAATAAAAATACACTCGGTCTATTACTATATACACGTACTCCGGGTATTCTGTGCATTAAGATTCTGAACATAATTCCGACATAAATATCGGCGCCGTAAGATATGCAAAGTGTGATCAGCACAAAATATCTGGCAATTACAATCACTTTGGATGGGCATAGCTCGGGGGCAGGACTGGGCGCCTTTAAGAAGAAGGGTAACGTTAAATACTCCCCGTATGGAATACGTAACCAATGAAGATCGAGAGGAAGGATTTTAATTTTCGTCGTATGGTTATAATCGAATCGATTATGGGTTTCGTAAGGGTTGCTATTAGAAAGTGTCAGGGCTGGTCTACCCCAAATTCCTGGTCACATATTTCTTTGAGATATTAGCCTATATAACGTATGTAGCAAGTAGGGCAAGATATCAATACGATAATCCAACCAGGTGATCGATGACATTGCTTCCCCATTCGTAACCATAAATATGTTACTAATAATTAATTAGGTGTCATCTTGCAACGCGCCGCGAATTGTATTTCAAGTACCAACCGTTACAAGGTTCGATTGATTCGGGTCGATCGGTGCAGCAAGACGGCACTTGACCGGAGCTAAAAAGATTACATTGATTAGAAATTTCGAGAATCAGAGACCGGGAGAGAAAGATACAGGAAAATAACGATATCTGAACTCCTAGTGAATTGTACCGGTACCGAGATTATTCAGTTGGGCTTACAGCCTCCCTATCTGACCCAGATCGAGGCTATAAAATGGCCAGTCATAACATTGATACACTCGCGAAACACTATGCAGTTGCATGCACAAATGCATCGCTGCAGCTTTCGTACGACTTCGCACCTGACGACTTGACGACTTCGCAGTGACTTCCTTCAGGCTTTCTCTTGACCTTGCATTAGACGTGGTCTCCTTTTCACGCGATCAGTAATGACACGTTTCATTGAATAAAGACCCAGTGCAAGATCAGTCGTAAAAAATAGTCTCTGTAAGGGAAAAATCAATTAGCGCCGCTGCGAACCTGCGACTCCGCCCATTAGACCGACGTGCAAGAGGAACAAGAAGATGTGGAATGAACAAGAGGAAGAACGAAGAAAGGCACGCAGATCCGCCTCATAAATAAGAACCGCACCAGGAACGGCGCGAGGCTCACGTGGCACAAGTGCGACGTGGAATCAGCCTCTCTCGAACTGCAACAATTTTCCTGGTTGCACACTGTGATTATCAGTTAGCCTCTTGATATATTGATCTGGAATTATTAATCTCTGATTGAATGTGTAATTGCACGAACAGCCGCCGCCTCCAAATAACAGCCATTAGCCAGTCGCGCGGTTGTAACAACCGCAAAATGATTCAGAAGATCCACCAGCAAGTTAGCCCCAATCGATTAAGCATCAGCCAGACCATTAGACTCCAATAAAAGGAATTGACCATAAAATTCATTTATCCAATCTGATTTACGTTCGATCGATAAAATCTAATTACAATCCATTGGCAACCATGTATCGTGCTCGAGATGTTTGTTTGGTTTTCCCACCAAAAATGCCAACCGAACACACTAAAACCGTAACCCGTGCCGAGAGCAGCGAGTGCGACAGAGACAAGTGCACAGGTTATATAGAAAGATGGAAAAAGTCAAGTTTCCAAGAGACGCGACGTAGTCCGTACTCCAGGTTGTCGTAGTCATCGCAGTCGTATACTCGTGGAGTCTCAACGTCCTGGAATCCAAGCAGGTACAAGGTTCGACGTACGCTTGCATAATCGCATAGCTTAGAAAACCTTCGTTTCAACGTTTACTCTAACTTCGCGTCTCGCCGTGAAAAGAAGCGGCATTTTCATACGAGCGACAAGACGTAACCTCGTACAACGACCGTCTTCCTCGTAACGAGACTATTCCAAAGACAGAGCACTCCGGCTAGTGGTAATTGCAAAGCTCTTCCGGCATTGCCTGTACACAATGACTATTTAGTCTACCAAAGAAGTCATCGAGCGAACGAGGCGTCGCGACGAGCGCGTAATCGAGAGCGAACAGTCCCGCTGTCTGGCAGAGTCGACGGTCTTCATTATCAATCGCGGCCGCGATATTTGTCGAGCTGCTATCGGCAAATATAGCAGCTAAGCGAAAACAAACGTCTCTCGGTGACGTCACCAGCTCGTACAATTACGCAAGCCGCCCAATTTCATGAAACTTAATAATGAGCGATATTGAATTTCTCAAGGATCATCTTTATCATCCAAATTAATTGTCTCCGTATCCAATTTAAATTTTCCACTCAACAACGGCAAACCCAACGGATGCTTACAAGGTGTAGTTGAACTCTGATAAGAATCTCTAGACCAATCGATAAGATCGATATCTCCATTCTGAATTGTTAATAAGGGTAGCTACCCTTAGCCTCGGCACTGCAATATATTTCCGTCTTCCTCCCTATTCCATGCACGCTCCCCTTTCTCCTACCGTGAACACGACTACGTTTAGCCTCCGTTTCCATCAGTCACTCCTAAGGGTGACTACACAACGTGACAGTGTCATTACATACCGATATACCTAACATAGAGACACAACCCTACCGATAGCAACGAACCACAGGGCACAAGTAACCTCGAGCGAGTTCATGACTCTACTGGAATTGGGATTGCTGGCCAGCTGTATAAACGTTCTTGGCTTGCGTCGAGCCAACTGTGGAAAATCCAAATGTATTTCCTGCCATGAAACTTTAGGATTGGCTACCGTTACAACGCTATATAGATATACAGATGAGTTCTAAGAAGCTTGATATTAATCGGTTTTACTGAGAAACTAAGTGCCAGTGCACGGTAACCAGTCACTCTATAGCCAGCAGTATAGCACCGCGAGCATCTTCTAAATATTTATATCCGCCAACTATGACCTGCCTCAATGCGAACCCCCTTGTGGCAATTCCAATCAGAATGGCCGTACGTGCCGTTATACGTTTCTTATAACGAGACTCCACTGCAGCCCTTTGTAAATGGAAGCTGTGATGGAGCCCCCCTCCCTACCTCCCTGAGGTTGTCTGTGCGTGTACGTGTAAGAGAGCGATAACAAGCCAGTTATCGTTATCGGGTTGGATTACGGTCCAAGACGTTTTGCGATACCTACTACGGGTCCCTCACCCCTTTGGGTTAGGTTAGGTTAGGTTGGTATGCACTACCAAGTTATCGCCAGCACCCTCCGTACCGCCATATTTATTTTTCTCCTTCTCTCCCTTTAGCTCCTCTCGCGACATTCTTTTCTCTCTCGCTCTCACCGTCTGTCGTCTCGTCGCTCTTGCAGCTTCTTCGCGAGGAGTTACGTGACAGGGGACTCTGGGTTCGACGCCCGGTACCGGCCGTCGGGTATACCCGGACGCGAGGACGACAAAACAAGACGTAGCCGCGACAAGTCAGCAGGAAAAGTTTTCATCGTCGGCGCCCGAAAACTTGCCAAACTGGAAGTGTCCTCTGGATACGTTCTTCGAGGCGTCCACCCCGAGCCCGTAAGCAATACTCGAAACCGACGGAGGGCGTCGTAGACGTCGGCGTGGGTGGCGATAGTGACTACAGACTTGTGTGCAGTTTCTACGTCCAGGGGTTGGCTGCAACCGATCGACTCTCCGTTTGGAGTTCAATTCGTAAACAGGACTCTCAATAATGGAGAATTGTTACGACACTGGGAAAGCGGTAGAAGAAGTTAGTCTTGGGCAGACAATGCGAAACTTTAATGGCTGCATTGTAAGTGCTCCAGTATAGTACAGAGCTATGACCATCTTTGTCCTTAAGTATGTACTTAACACTGAATACGCGATCGGCATCTAGAGGAAGCATTGCCTTCTGGGAAAATTCCTACCAACTCGCCACTACCGCCATCTATGATATCCGTATGCGCGCGTGTTATATTTATTGCAAATATCGCATAGTGAAATATTGGAAATTACGAAAATTTTTAACTTACCGTCCAGCTCTCATGCTCATACTTGATAAACACGAGCACGCCAGGACTAATAACACGAAGGGTTACAATTTTATCGTTCGAGTTATCGGGACGCGAGCGAACTGAAACATGAATAATAATTTGGCAAGAGGGCACCACCGGTATGCAAGGGGAATTGATGACGGGACGGAGTGCAGCGCGTGTTTACACGGTCGCTAATGTCTCCCCATTTATCCCGCGGAAAGCGCTCCTTATTTTCTCTTTAAGCATGGCAGAAACTATGCTTCATATCGCTGGACCAGGCGAGTGGATTTCTTTGCGATGTCCCGTTATAAAGAATTATTATTATCGGTATAATAGCATTGAATACCAGAAGGGAGTATGAGGGTTGATTTTTAGTGCTACCCTTATGACCACCGCTAAAACCCTTTAATATGATGGTACCCTTAATTCTCTGTAATACGTATAACAATGAAAACTTAATCGGTGTGTGTCTCGATGAAAGTCAACTGTTTTATTGGGATTTATCGTGACTCGTCAGACCTAAGTGAATTATGGTGTTTGGTATGAAAGCATCTGTAGCATTCAAACGGCGCGAACGACTCTTGCCAATGAGAGGGTCTAATAGGATATCGCACGAGGGTAGTGTTAGCAATGTATTTACTTTTGCTTTAAAGTCACCAAGATTCACTATGGCGGATCAAGGCAAAGGCTGATTGACTTTTTAATTGAACCAGCTCGCCCAACAATTACCTAACCGGACCTTTAGCAGACCTCCTCCCCCCATTCCCAGTCCCACCAAAGTAGTTTAACTCACATGTAGATCACTCGACTACCCTTTACTACTAGTATGTGCACATGTGAATAACATCCCTGACTGTGTATACACCGGGTTTGCTAACTATGTTGGTTTTAGCAATCAAGATATGATCGGGTTGATAGACTCTTGGAGCCGACGCCGGCGTCGTCGCAGTGGCTATTCCCCAGGAAGGTAGAATTAGCTTGATGAGGTAGTATAAAACGTAAGGAAGGTCTACAAGGAAGAAATTATAACGACGGACAATTAGATGAAAACAAGAGAAAAGAATTAATCAATAAAAGACGATATGAACATTTTCAGCAAGAGAACAAAAAATGTCCACGTGCAAAGGTACGTCGCGACGTTGACGCGATTCCTTAAAGAGGAGCAGGATCGTCAATCAGTTGTGAATTTCGTGGAAACGATGGCTGTTGGCGAATATTCCTTATGTATGGGCATATGAAAATTTGCAAGTATCACACATGCACATATATATCACATATCAGTATATTAGGATGCCACGTCGAAGAAAAATGATTATTTATTAGAGCGTCGAAGTGATCCTCATTACCCTGGACCACCTCGACCAACCGGATTCCGAGGCTTCCCACGAATTAAAATCAGCCCAATTAAAGTGCATCCTGCATTTTTTAATACTTTGTCAACCGCGGCCAATCTTGACGCAACCACCAGCACATTAAATATGCCATAAAGCCATATCCAATATTCGGTATACTATTCGCGTGTACGAACATCCACGTATGACCGGGGACTATATTACATTATATGGAAACTACTATGATGTACAATATATATATATGTAACATATGCTTCTGCGGCCGATTCTTGGAGTTTCCCCAGAAAAGATGGCATTAAAAGTGCAATAGCCTGAAAGTGCAATAGCGATGCACCTACTCGTCGACTAACGACCCTCGGCAATGGGTATTTTGGCTCTGACCTCCAGGTCGACTAATAAAACGCGCTTCTGCCAACAAATCGCGTCCAACACATATCCCGGCTTGTATCATAGTCGAATTTTCGAACGAGTTAGTTAAAAGTACAAAACTTCTCGACCAGCAAGTCGATGCTTTATGCGCCGAGTGAATCCACAATGGAAGCTATTTCATTTACCAAAAGGTATCTATACCATGTCTCTACGTCGTATAGGTATACGCGTATATACCTATATACAAGGATTGCTGCTCGTGCACATGCAATTCCAAGATTACACGTTACCTAACACCCCTTCGGTGGCAGTTGGCGCAACTAACACCGGATGTAGAAATCTCATGAACAAGCGCATTTTACATTTTGTACAAGTACCCGGGTATACGCAGTGGCGCCGACACCCAACTCCGTCACTCGCGTCTCCACGTATTCGAGGTCAAAATTGAGCCGAAGGGCTTACGACCTTAGCGACAAAGAGGTCACTTTCGAATAACGGCCTTTCCGTTAATCTGCGTCGCCGCCTCCAAACACCTCTGTTTGTTCCCTTCCGGCGGAAAGTGCTCTTACGCAGAATTAACACCTTATCGCCCGCTGCATTGTATTATCAAGTGCATATTCACCGCCGCTGCTGTTTACGCATACACGTGTATCAGCTATGTACCCAAGAAGGTAGTTAGGCATATAAAAGGTACGATCTGCACGGCGTTGAATTACCTTAGTGCACGTTTGCAGTATGCGCCCAAGCCCTTGGTCCATTCCCACTTGCAATACCGTCAGTGTGTACTTAGGTCGCTGTCAGGACCATAGCACAGCACTGGTCGTAATTCACAAAAACAAGCAAGGTAATCTCGACATTTTTCAAAATCCCTCAACTACCCCCCTTTGCATCGCCCACAAAGACATCGCGCGCCATACAACGAATCACGTGGTCGTATTGTGAAACAGCCTTAATTTACGATCCCGAAGAGACCAACTAATTCAAGCGATAGAGAACCAAGTGTTACTTGTAATTTATAACCTATACGTCAGTCAATATTAACGCGTACCAGTTTTCGTATATCACAGTACATAATTAATAAGTCGTAATCACGACGTTTCGTAGTAATCGCGCCTACCTGTTCACGTCCATCCCGGGTTGAGCCATCGGCGAGATAGATCAGACTAGTACAAGTGTTTCTCAATAAGGAACTATTAGAGATCGACTTCTCGTATCTGACTAGAGTTCCGATAAAGACACGTAACGTTGAAACTCACGAAGATTCAGTCAAATCGAAGGAGCCTAAGATCATCCAGCCATACGTCTCAAGTTTTGAGTCTCCTTCGACCAGCGACCGAGCCGATACAGAAGGAGAGTGGATTTTAACAGTGCACCTGCTATGGACCCTGGTAGCGTAGGAGAGAGGAGTGAGTGAGAGGGACGACAAGAGGGGGGGGGGGGGCTCTCATATTTAAATACGATCACTTAGCCGCTATCGGGACGCGTAATTGACCGAATTATCGGAAAGGAGATAATTGCTCGCTCGCCATTGGGAAACACGAGGGAGATCTACTCTCTCGCTCACTTTCTCTCTCACTCAATCTCGCTATCTCTCTCACTCGTACACAACTCCCGATAACACACGCACCCAGCCTCTTTAGCTCGTGGACGATCATAGGGGATACCGAGGACGATTTTACCGATAATTATAATGGATTCTCTATGTACTATATACTAGGTTCCTATATACCTATTTCGCCATTATGTATCAGCAATGTCCTATTATGTGTATACGTATCCTACGTTATATCCTATTTAATTCTCGATCAGCTCAGAGACACTGTCTATATAGCGAATGTCGAACGATTGATTGATTTTTCTTCTGTACGCAACGAAGATACCGAACCCGGGTTTTCTTATCGGGACGAGTTACTGACGTTTCGAGAGCAGAAGCCAGGAGTCTCGTATACAAATATACACACACAACTATGTGCGTCTGAAAGACCGGTAACGTGACGAAGAGGATTGATTTTCAATGAAAAATTGGTATATCGACTGATAATAAGTTTCAGTCACGACCCTACTGGCTTCTGCTCCAATGATATCAAGAAGGTACTAAAGATTCTCAGGGATGACGGCGCTGCTCGATTCTGTTCTAAGAAGCCCCGGGGATTTGATATCAATCCGTGACACGAGGTCGATAATGACATTACGGCGACCTTGTTTCTTTGATTGGATTGTCGACGTGGGACCACTGGGCACACGAGTAATATCCAGGTGCAGCAGGGATAATCAGGCTTGAAATTTTTGACCTGTTCGTGGATGATCTTGGGGCTACGTGTGTCAGTGTATAATCGAATGTTGCAATTTTCTCGAATAACGTAAAAACGCTAAGATACTTCTTGTGTTCGCTTGTTATTCGCATTAGCACATGTGACTGGGCTTTACAATGTTTGCGTATTCGTCATAGAGTAGGTCGTTCTTTCTCGCAGAACGTATCACGTGTGGCTGTAAGTGGCTTGGGTACGCGGAGTGTGTGACGACATCGTCATCAAGGTCATGAAATAATGGATCGTAAGGAAAATCATCCTAACCTCATCCCCGATGAGAGCATGTGTGCACTAGGAGCACTCCAGTTCGAGCGCTATTCATTTATTTTTCAATGATCCAGGAGAGGGCTGTATCGATTGCAGGATGCACGAGTGCATCGGGATTACGCGTCGTGCAATTTTTTGACCTCCTCGTGGAAGGCTGACATCCTCAAGACTTGGAGTGGTACTTTAGATCGAGAGAAAGAAAAAAAAAATTAATCAAGATATCCTTCAGCTAAGTTTACACTGTTACCACGTATTTAATCGCGCGTAACTGTTGGCAGGGTTACCAACTTTTTTACGGTTTCTTATACCGCAGGTTAGAGGCATACTACTTGTACAACGAATTATCAAAGTTTTTAGGTTATTTTTTTTGTTTCGTCCAACCCAACACCCACGTTTGGTACTTTACATACAAAAAACACGTACGGCTAAACAAAGCGAATTGTGTGCCTTAATAATTCAAACTTTAAGATCTTAGAGTGGTATGTGTATATATATATATATATATATACATGGAATATTACGATTGACTAGATACATTCCAGAAAAAACAAGTAATCTTAAACCTGAAGAATCATTAGTGCCCACTTGCACACACAAATCACGGCTTGGTTGGCTTCCATTTCCCACCCACGAAACGTGCATGTAAAATGAAAGAGAAGGTGACGTCTCGGCTACAGAGAAAACGAAAATTTACATTGTGCTGAGATTGATTGAAAAAAATTTCCCTGATCTCACCATTTAAATAGGTTCACGACACGCCTCCTATTCGATAGTCACATGTGGATGAGATAGCGGACCATGCACGAATAACACAGACATTGACTATTACCGAAAATAGTCTCGAGCAACGTAACTAAATGGTAAACAGTAATGGTAAAGTCAAAAAAAAAAGTTCCATATAATAAAAACACGTGAAACGTAATAGAGACGTTTGTTTGATATAATTGTTGACATTACCGGCCGAGCACAGCATCCGTATAGGAGCCCGTATGGTTACGTATCCAAGTAACGTGCGAAGCTACGTCTTATCGTACCTAAGATCTGTGAACCTCGGTAGAAAAGCGTCGCGGCGCTTCGTGTGTGGTACTGAAGGGAGACGTCGATCAATTGTATCAAGATTCATAGATCTCTAATAAACACATTGTGCCGTGTAGCAGTGGCACACAGTAGACTTGGCGTGATAATAAAATGACAATGCAAGACTATGGGTGAGCATGGAGAATAAATATAATGAAATTGGTATCAGATATGAGCTATTTCGAAACGGATCTGCACATCGTATTGTAATCGTGAGTCTCTCTTATCCTGAAGGCATTTTAATGGCGCGTTTCCCTTATCTAAAATATGTCTGGTTATCGCACAGGTATCGTCGTCTGATTTTCTGGCTGACGATTCCGAGAAGACGATCACGCTGGTTAGCGATATCGTAACCAAGTGCAAGAGCTGCTCAATAGTCGTTTGAATGGTAAGGTCTGCGATTCATACGTGATAGATTTGATAGAAGGAATCAAGTGGGTTAGTCAGGTTGGTAGGAGGGTGGAAAGATTTAATGAAAAGTGATAAAGGGCTGCTTGGTGTAACGAAAGTAGCAATATAGGAGAGAGCATGATAAATTGTGTGTATATGTGTATATATATATGTATATATATGAAGTTGGTTAAAATATAAGAGATTGAAGAAACAAGTGAGGATAAAAAATCGATAGATTATTAATCGATAATAATTTTTCTTATTGATATGATTTCTTAGATCGGTCGATTTTTTCGATTGGTATCAAGAGGAAATCTATTTCGAGAGATCAAACCTCCACCGGAAGGCAATCGTCATCTTAGCTTATTCGCGGATACAGAGTATCGATTGGCAATGGCCGTGATCCTTTCATGGTGTGGATTAGCGTGGAAACCACGTGCTCTGTGATATTTTGGTCTATGGCCGTGGGGCGATCAACATTTTGACAGCTGCCTCGCGTCGATACACGCCGATAACAATAGAGAATGGTATAATAACCAGTATAGCTGAGCTATTCTTATTTTTGGGTACGGGGGCGCGATCAAGATTCCCTACGTCACCGAGTAGCAGCCGCTTGCGGCGCTTACGTGCACGTTTACCGATGCCAGTAAGCGCAACCAGGTACAGTAGGGTGTACAAATCCCAGACTGGGGTTGAAATCTTGATGTATGAGAGACAAGGGAGCAATATGGAAGGGTAGTAGCGTAAGCGTACGGAAAGGTATATATACCGTGAAATCTTGAATAAAAGCCACCCTCCTCATGAAACTCACCCTCCCGGCTTGGCAACCTAACCGCCGGATTAAGAGATAGGGTGCCGTTTCAATATTTTTTTTCTTTCCCTCTGTAAGGTCCTTGCGCTCGGCAGTTCTTAGGGTTTGATGGATATTTATCGAAGGGGTTGTAAAAAAAAAAAAGGAAAAGAAAAAATTTTCCCCTTGGTTGAGAATCTCTGTAAGCTCTGTAAGCATGGCCAAGGTGGGTACCGTTAGTCGTCGATTCTTGGTAACGTGGGTAAAAGGGCCCACCGGTATTGCCAACACTGCGAGTACTTAATCACGCTAACAAGTTTAAAAAAAAAAAGGTACAAGTAGAGACAAAAAAGCGAAAAATACCCAATACGCGTGTGAACCATCTTTCGGGGTTAATCGTATAGCTGATTAGGAGGAAAACTTACATTTGGCTCCGCGTTTGCCGATGTGGGCTGCTCAGATCGTGATGGGAGATCGTAATCCGAAATGGACATCATCCCAATATTCGTTTGCGAAACTTTGTCAGCTCAGAGCCCAGATTCACCTCCGCCGCATGCGCACCAACCACCACCTACCATAAATCGAACTACTGCACACGCCTATCACTTGCTCACGCACGATTATCTTAGCCCGTTTTCTAGCTTCGGCCGATTTCTCCCTATTTCCCACAATGAGCGGTTCAACCGCAGATGCACTCGAGTGCATTCGAGTATATCGATCACGGTGCAGTGTGCAGCGTGCAATCTTAACAAGGACCTACTGCTATGAACCAACGGGGACAAAAATATTCACCAACCCCTTTTCTCTCACTGCGTCACACACCGATCACAGGGTGCATAAGTACGATCGGAACTAAGCCTGATACGATAGCCAATCGATAAGGGGTAGTATCGAAGAAAAAAAAAAAAAAGATGCTGATGTAAAAATTTTTCGAAAATTTTTAACACTCACGTGCTTAGAGTGAGACGCATCCAGGCGCGTTGCGTCAGCAGCGTCGACGCATTGCGTCGGGCTGGCCTTCAGAGCTGCTTTTAAAATCCGTACATCTACCGACCGAGCGACCCCTAGAGTCCCGTCGCGCACACCACTTCGCCCCGTCACGCACTTTCAAGTACTTTTCTCTCTATATATATATTTTTATGTATATATATATATATCCTTCTCTCTCTATCCTTTTTACTCCTTAACTTTCACCCTCGTCTTCGTTTTCTTCGCTCGACGACCACTCCACTTCGATTCTCCTCCTCGCGATAATCCCTTAGTAAGCAACGGCTGCCACGAGGCTTCCTCAGGGTGCATCTACTTCCTCGTAATACCCGCGACTCCCACTGATCAGAGTACTTGCGACGTACTTTCGATCCCATCAGCACGAACCACTGGAGAAGCCGCGAATCAACATCTATCCAGTTGTTAGTTAAATGTGCGTTTCAAAATGTTGCGACTTTTTATTCGGCCTCTATAGTGTTTGGAATAGCGTTGAATTCACTATGCACTTTAGCGATCTTAAAAGAGACACACTATATGATACACGTGTATATATGTATATACGGCGTATATCAATTTATTTGTCACACTATGTTACACTAGACGGATGAATGCGAGTAGCGGCGAGACACCCTGTATTGTGGCTCTCGTAAAAAGTACTCTTTGATCCGTCACTATTCACTCGCGTACAAATGTACTTTTTTATCCTTATCTTTGCTTTTGTTTATAATTCTCTTTCGAGAGTAGTAACAACGTAGTCAGAGATCCACTCGCGAATTTTAATTTATATTCTTTCTTTTTTTTTCCTTTTCCTTGCACCAAGGTAAAACGACGCGACACTCTCCTCTCGGCTTCCACTACCTACGGTGGTATCCTCGAGGATCCTCTTAAACGCAAGAAAAAAATAAGAATCTCCACGTGTGATGCTGAACAGAGCGGGAAATTGTCACAGGAGTATTCGCATATAGAAAGCGCGTGCCAAATACAGAGCAGACGGTTATCCAATGTCGATTATAATCCGTGATAGATGTCTTGTATCAATGTATATGACACATGACAATGATCTTCAATCGTTGCAAGTATTTTCCATAACAGCACGATGATATTCAGGACCAGTGATAATAATCACCTGGAAACGGATGGACCACATCGCGTCGAAGAGACGTAGCGCCGACGTAAAGATGTGCTTATGTGTTCCAAGCGAGAGAAAGAAAGATCCTCTGAGAGTCCAGGGTGCATGAGCATCCAATGTACACAGTAGATATCCAAGTAACACCCCTTTCGTATATCCAACGGAGAAAAAAGAAACAACCAAGAGAACAAACAGATATGTAAAAGAAAGAAAAATTAGCAACGATCGTGACAATTTCGTATAGAGAGCGCGATTTATCGCAGCCGAGATGCTGCCGAGATCACGGTTGAGCGAACACTGATTTTCGGCCCAGTAGAGTACGCTCGGTCTAGGCCTCTGTTAGTAGGGTTAGCCGAGCCGATCGGTTGCGAGCGATCTGGGGAACCGACGTAGTCGTTGTCGCGGCGGCGGGCGGCATCACGTCACGGCACTGCACGGGCACGAGAAACAACGGCACGAAAAGTAGTCTCGACGGTGCGCTTGTACGTTGTACACAGTACAGAGAGGCGCGCTCGGAGTCTCGGAGAGTCTCAGAGGCACGAAGGCTCGGAGGCGCGCGAGTCAGCCCCACTAGTGTTCTCTCTTCGGTTACCTGGCCGCTGCCACACCGCTGCCCTGCTACTCGCCTAGAGAATATCCCCACCCCATATCACCCCACCCCACCCTGACGGTATCATACACGCGGCTCCCCCTTCCATCGACACCCTCTAGTATACTAGTACTAATACTACTGGTAGTAAGACTACTACCACTGCTGCAATTGCCATCATCGTTGGACACGCGTGTTAAGAATTCTTGAATTAGAAGAGATTCAGGGCTGAGTACGAACGATACGTACTGAGTGATTTGTGTGATAGTTAAATTTTTTTTTCTTTATATTATTGACGGCTGCTAAAGAACGGGGGATGCTGTGTCAGATGATCTTGGCGAGGGATTACGGATGTGACTGAAACGTGAAAGTTGATATGTTGTTGATTGGATGGATTGGCTGTTTTGGTAGAATATATTAGCACTGTCTGATATGGACGTTGGTGGTATCAGCTACGTGTGATAGTGTAATTATGATGTTACGTAAGGGTGACGAGGTTTACTTTGCCTTAGAGTCAACGGCATAATTATTTAATATTCGTTGCACAACTGGCTGCTCATGATGGTTCGTGTCAACGATGCTTCGTGAACAGCGATCTGTGGGTCGGGTTTTATATATAATATTTGTATGTATGTACGGTCTTTATTTTTTTTCTATTTTCTGTATGTTTGTCGTTTTCTAATGATAGTTACACGTTGGGCGTTGCTTTGTGTTGGTCGCTCGTAACCATGAAAACATGATGATTCCGCGGAGGAGAGTTCATCGCGCGCGTACGACCAGTGACCAAAAGTCACGGAGAATTGAAAACAGACGGAGATAATTTATCAATCGTTGGCTGATTATTAGTGCGTGGTTTTGCCAACGTGACCACCAGTCGCTCTTATACAAGATTATATTTATTTGCGCGTCTATTTGCGGGGTGAGTTCATTCCGAATATTACTTGGTTTGTTAGACGATGACATTTTGAAAAATTATAAATATTAAGTAACGAATGACACGTGACAAACTTCAAATTCTATATTTTCGTGGGATTGAGTTTAGAAACATTTTTTGGCTTTTCGATTAGGTAACGTGGAAGTAGGTAGTATTTTGTAAAATTAAAAAAAAAATCTTCGCCACCTAAGACACTGCTATTCATTATGGTTAGTTAATTAGTTCTTTCTAATGCACCATAACCTCGTGACCGGGCAACAAATGATAATGGAGATTTCGTCATGGTTTTCATTAGTGGTTTCACGGACGCTGTTAAAAGCAACAATTTCGTTAGAATTCCGGCAGCTTGTCGCCAAATCTCTGTTCAAGTGCCTCAAATAAATCCTATTCGCTCGGCTACCGTTGCGTGAGAGAATTCGGCATTTTTCAGGGCCGTCCGAACGATCTAAGGTACCCCTCTATAACAGTCATGCAAGAACAGACATAAAGTCACGAAGAGTATCAAAAATTTACGTGTACAAAAATGAGCAAGATTTGTTTCAAAACATCCAAATTTTGCACAAGCTACCAAAAACAGTGTTGCCCTGAAAATTTGTATGATTTCCCAGACAACGTTTCTGAAAACTAAATTGCGTGTACGGCCCTGAAGATCGGTACGTTTGATCATTGCGAAGCATGTACCCTATCTGAGGTAATCTGGACCATTGGTGTCCAGCTACCTACACTACATCCACCTCAGCAATGTCCTTTGGGTCTCCTGGTTCAGGGACGAAAAATCAGTTAGTTAAGAAGCGGTTCTAAAGTCGAAGAAGAAGAGTGGAGAAGAACGGAATTAGGGGTGGGTGCATGCTTAATTACCAGAGGTGACAAGTGCCGGTCTCGTTCAGGTCCAGACTAAGGACAGGTTAGGTTCACGAAGTACCTGCAAAGTACCTGCCTTGCACCCGCACACCAGGAGCGTAAATCACAGGGACAATACATAGCGCCCTTTTGTTCCCCAAGGAAACGAAGAATTAAGGAGACCTGCAATTTTACCAGGATGCTGGCGACATCGTCACTATGACGACAGTCGCTCGTAAACAAGCTTGACTTTCGAGTAAATATATTTCCATGTGTATTGTGTCAGATACTTGAGCTATTTTGGTACATTTTATCAATGAATCGCCAATGCACGATCACTCGTTTCAATATCTGAATGATCATCCAAGGATCGAATGATCCAAGGTTAACCCTAATAAAAAGTAGGATCAAAGGCAATTTTCAATTATCAATAATAACCAGAATAGTATGATGAGTCAACGATTATGACGATTTCCGTCACGATCCTACCACGTCCTTGAACACTTCCGTAACGAATAATCTCGTCGTCGTAACGTTACACGTTCTTGGCGCTAGGCATTATCAAGTATCTTGATCATCTGAAGTAAAAGACGATTTTATATTTCTCACTGCGGTAATCGTTACCCTATCAGAAAAATTAAGAATGCCTTAGATTAGCTGTCAAGTAATGATACTACAATCGGGTTTTTCTTATCGAGATTAATCAAGGCTAAATTTGGTTGTTCCCCGATAAAGGATCAAACGAGTATTCAGATATCATCTTATCCGTAACCACTGCTAGATAATCATGCATCACGAATATTTTAAATGTCATTAAAATACTTTCCGAAACAAGTCGCACCTCTTCGTCAGTCAAACATTGAGGAAACTAGTTCAGATTCCATTTCACTCTGCGTCGTATGTACATGCTTTTACTACGTCAAGAGTCCAAGACGTAAGGAACTGCTGTGGGTAAACCGCATTTAATCAGTTTGCGGTCTTGCGGTTCCCTCTTGTGCTTTAACAGTGATACGTTTTCCTTTTTCCGATTACGTCACGTTGTATTAGGTCTCGTATACAGTGTATAATTTTATCACGTTAACTTGAATAGAATGACGTAGGTAAGACGTGACTCAACTCCTGGACCAGTCAGTAACCAAGACTATTCGCATGCGTAATTTTCCATGTTAATTCGTAATAAATAATATCGACAGTAAGCAATTCAATTATAATCAATAAATATACAATATATATGCATGAACCGGATAGAGATTGAAGATTCATGAGATAATCGACTCGCCCAGCTTCCCTCTATTTTGGTATGCACATGAAAACGGTCCTGACAGCTACAGGGACAGCTGTCCAGGAGTTGGGTAAAATTAAATAATAACGCTTATCCCATTTACCTAACGGTCCACCCTGTCGAGTCCTGCAGGACCTGAGAATACGTGAAGGAAACTGGTAGGAGGTAACGCAGGTACATTTTATTACGTCATAACGTGCCAGGAGGTGCATATACTATACCCATACTGTATATACATATACATATCTACAGCCATAGTAGCATCTCAGAAGTGAAGATTTCAGGCAGGATCCAGTTAAAGGATAAACCATGGACCCCTGTGTGGTCCATTGGCTCTAAGTCAAATTATTACCCCGATTCGAAGGATTTCTCCCTTTATTTCAAATTCGTCAAGGTATCCCACAAGATCCACCCGTCATAACTATCATCTCCCAACAGTCAATCTATATCCGCTACATATGACGGCAGTATGAAAAAATGAAAATTCAATGATCCCAAAACCATTTACTATTCCCAGGCTTGTAAGATGCGACAAGAGATCAGATCTACTCGGCTGAATTGATCCGAGTATAAATTGCGTAAGATTTCCAATTAAGAGCGTACGCGATACACAGTTAATTTTTATTTCGCCGTTCATCGATGTCAAACTTGTTCAAATCGAAGAAGGCAATAGCTATAGATATATTTATACAGAGTACCGTAAAGCATATATACATATATACCCAGTCACGCCTTACAAGACATTTTAATTATTCCTCAAGCCTAGAACGGCATTTTCACGGCGACACTTTCGTTTCAAGAGCGGCGATAGATTCTCAGAGTACAGGGCGATAACAGGTCGGCCTTAAGGTCGATCGCGAGGATGCGGGTCCTAAAACCGAAGACGTGCGATCCCCTACGGGCACCTTACACGTATCCCTACTACGGTGCCCCATAAGTCCTATACTCTCATAGTCGATGCCTATAGGAGCTATCGTTATGCTCATCACCGTAATAAACCCTACGGTTTATGTTCTACCGAACGACTAATTGATTTACGAAGTAGCTATGGATTTCTTAGCCACCACATTGCCTTACATCCTACGTCGGCGTATCTCTTATATGTTAACAGGATACCCTTTTATCTCTCATTGAGCCAAAGATAAGATTCGCATTGGACAGGAGCTATGGAAATGTCTATAAGCTATACGCGAGCTACGGTATACTCGCTTTAAGTTACCTCTACTAAATCCGGCAACGGCTAGATTGAGTAACTTTCAAAGTTTACCCCAAAACGCAATTTCCAAAGTTTTATAGACGTCTTTACGATCCCTCTCATTTATCCTTCGTATCCCGCTAACTACTGTTGCGCGTAAGGACCCCACGTCTTAATGGAGTCATTGAATTAAACCAAAGTCCCAATCACGACTCTCTCTGGTTTATGTACATTTCTCATTTTATTAGCGTAAACTCAACGTACCATAGAAATCCCCATTGAATCCTTCGTAAGAAGGTAAGTCCGTTTACTATGTATATACATATGTATTTTTGACGATCATCGAAAACACTTAATAAGTTAATGACACCCATTTCCATCTATGGCGAAGCTACTACGTTCATTCATTATCCAATGATTATAGTTGGTTAAACCTTTTTCACTGTAAAATGATAACCCAACTTCCACGGTCGATTCGATGCTACGTTTATTATACGTTGCAGGAGCTGCTAATCGCAGCATCCTTTTCGCCATGGACCCACCGCAGCTCCGTGACACCAGGACTTGCTGCTGCAATAACATTCGCGCCTCTACGACAACACGTATCCTGGGACGAGTGTTCCACTCTGCAACAATAATACTGCATGTGTGGGCCAGTGCAGTGGTTCTCAGGCTGCGACAGTAACACCTGTACATTCTTTTTTTTTTTTTTTTCATCTCATTTCTCATCTTCGAATAATCAATGGATTCTGCCGTCGGGTAGAGACTGCAAATATTATTGAACTCACGGCACTAAGACGTCATCGAGCACTGCACTGGTGCTGTGGTCGCATAATATTTGCAAGCAGGTAATAGACGCATTAGAATGGCGCCTCGATAAGTGACGGACTTCTTCTCCACTGTCTCTTGTTTGTACGGGACGAGTGTGTCAATGGATTTTCTGTTACCAGAAAGTACGCTGAGCTGCACCAAGAAGATTTCCATTCACTGCTTGCTAATAGACGTATGTACGTAGACAGTCGTAGTCGTATGTGACATATTATGTGTATACGAGCGACCGACTTATGCGACGAAATATGATCTCCGGAGAAAACTTTATCTTTTTTTTTTTTTTCTTGGGATTTTTATATATACGAGTAAATTTTTTTGGGCGTAATTTATCAATTTTAAATTCAATCCCGTATCGCTTTTTTTCCCTCTTACGTCACGCTGCACTTTGTAACGAAATAACAGGCGCGTAACTATAGAGCTGCCGATGCTAATTGTATTGACAATAGGCATACTGCACGCTGTGCTGATATCCGTAGTTATAATAGAAACTCCGAGACTACTGATTGGAAAATAAATTCGAGGCATCTGCGTAGTGGAGATAAGATTGTAGTTTGCACTCGTGCTACTCGTTATCGCGGCTTATTTATTGTCTGGTACCTGTACCGGACTCTCATTGGACTTCAGATGCACATTGCATCAACCACGTGCATATTACTTGTTCACAGTGCATACCGTAAGAAACACTCCTACGTTTACATACATTGGTTAAGTCACGAAAATTGATAATAAATTTTTTTTAGAATTTTCAAAAAAATATTATGACTTATATCGGATAATATCAATAAATGAATTGCACTTGTTGGTTATTGGTATCAATGCAAAAAAATATATAAATTTTTTAAACGTGCGTGTGCTAATTTTTTTTTTTTTTTTTTTTTCAATGATATAAAATCCACGTGGTTCATAATTGCAATGCACATGTAAGTAAGTAATATTCGTACGCATGCGCATGTGCGTTTAATTAAAGATTCAACGTCGTATTTACGCAAGCGGGGTATCTGTTATGCTGGCGGAAAGCCAGCTTATCGCGCACGCTCATAAGATACGGCTAAGAACAATTTAATTGAGGATTAACTCGGCCTTACTGCCCATAAACATGACCGTGTCTTCCAGAGAAGGCAGAAAACCGTGGGGAAGATGAGGACCGATCGTCAGCCGATTTACCCGTGCCGAACGCTGCTATGGCTGATCGTGTCGCTTGGACGATCACGACTAATTGCAAACTGCCGATAAATCCTAGTACCTGAACACGCCGGCAGGTTCGCACTGCTCGTGTAATTTGACTCTGCGATAGAAACTGGATCGGCGATTATCTTCGGTGATTAACGTTGCCGATAGCCTAAACACAAACTTACCGATGATTCTCTTTTCTATGTACATGGATATCGAGGCACGACAAGTGTTCTAATAAATGTTTACATATTTCTCATTAGACAAATAATTCGCCTTGCATTTCACTATGACGTTAGGATTAATACCGATCACTAATGGATCGATTAATCGAACATTTTTGTTTTTTTTTTAATTTACAAAAAACGTAATTCAATTTTTTCGAAAATTAACTTCGCAGTTAAATACGGAGGTTGATTAAGATTTTTTAATAAAAAATTTATCCCGTCAATTATATCAATGTGAATTCTTTACGATCGATAACAATATTTTGTATTTCCACGATAAGGGGAATTCCCCGTTTCTCATTAACAGCAACACGATTCGGACATTAGCGTTAATTTGAGGTTAATGTCGTAACCGTAGTTGATTTTTATCCTAAATCGAGTTTGACAATATTAAATTAACCAATGATTTTTCAAGCAGTCAGATCGATTAATCGTAACGATAAAAAGTGCCAATATCGGTAGTGCTTTTATTATTTCCCTTTGTAACAATCAGCGTCGATTTATCGTTAAAGATGAATATCTAGCCGGTCTTCTTTATTCTTGAATTTAATTTTAACGATTTATCAATATCCTCGTTCCAGTCAATAATGTCGAAAAATTCCATTCCACGTTCTTAATTTGAAATTTATCCATTTCACACAGTACATAAAGTCCAACCCACATCGACTCCATACCTCAAACAAAATTCAAGAGACCGTCTCTCCTATGCTCGTATACAGAATTCACTATAATTCATTAATGCCCCAGTATCCGTTCATCGGCGCGATTCTATTTGTTTTGATGGAACGGATATGTCTGAAGAAAAAGAATGAACTGCGATCGCTCGATAAGACTTCTTGCCGTGCGAGCAACTGATAGGGTGTACTGATTGTTTCATCAAACTCCAGAGATCGGATCGTGAAGCCTAAATTGATTCTCATTCAAACTAGCAGCCATCTCTCACCAGTCCCATACCCTCTCGCTCGTTCAAGAACAGTGGACTTGAGTGAGCCATGTTAAAAAAAACAAATGAAAAAAATCGACTTGCCCATAATTATAAATAAACATAATTATTCATATCGACTAATTTATTATTATCCAATACAGCATTAACTTCTATTAGGCACTGTCTATTTTTCGTAGTATTTCTATATGTGACGTTTGATCCTCGGGTCAGTATTGCCGTAAGATTATATAATATCAGCTATCAGCAGCGTCGTCTGCTGCTAATCCCAGGTTAAGCATCGGCCTCTTGCCGCGATCATATAATAGAGGCTTTGTCTCAGCTTATGGGGGCCGCTTGACAAACTCGTGCTAAACGTCCCATGAACTGTCAGTATGGTACCTGCATGGGTATACGGGGAGTTTTTGTTGTGAGAGAAATGTAGTGTCGAATGAGGTACAGTAGAGTCGTGAGAATTGTTAAAGATTATATTATCTAATGGGGTATTTAGGACGTGCAGACCCACCTGAAGTAATACTAAATCCAACAAAATCAAGATACGAATGTAAACGTCAGAAACGATATATCTAATCCATCATGAATTATTATCTGTAAAGATGACTGGACATTGACAAATCTCGTGCATAAACCTTATGGTCATGCGGGAGTCACACTTTAACAGGTTGTTCAAATGCTATCGGAACGATTGAATTATTCCAAGAATATATTGCAAAATTCCAGTTAGCAGGTATTCATTGATTATATTGAAAACGTAGATATATATATATATACATACACACACACACACATATACATATGTCTCTGAGACATTTGAAAATGTCAGCCAAAGTTCTGGCCGCGTATATATACATACATATATATATATATGTAGAAGGACTCTGAAAAGTGCGGTTTCCAGGCGTTCACGAGTTCACAGTGATCGCCGTCGCGGTTGGAATGTGTCGGGCAAACATCAGAGTAGACAAACAGAAGGAGGCTACAAACGTAGGAGGAAAGACAGGAGAGGAAGGGAAGCTGAGTACGAGAATGAGTATGGGGATGAGAAGATGGTGGAGGTATAAGGAAGAGAAGAGGAAACAGAAGGAAGAAGTTCTCTGGTAAGAGAAATTCACTTGGTACGAGAACAACCCGACTTGAGGAGACTGTGAAACTGGTCTCACGATGCCTGGTTAAAAGTATTTACCCATCCGAGCATCCATGTCTTCGCGGCAGCCGCCATCCTCTGGTACGAGAATCTCGCTACTTGGCTATAAATCCAATGCTGAATAAATGATTGATACTAAAAAATTGTCTTGGACTTAGATATATGTTGTAATGAAAAATCAAAGGTCGTAATAGATTCTTTTTAGTGCACGGGATCGTACTCTGTACAGTCCCAGGAAGTCCTTGTCAATACTGTGTCAATACAGCTTAGCCTCGCAACCAGTCATCGACTCGCTCCGAGCGGCTTCCGGCGGATCGACATTCCATTCTTTTATCCATCTTTGCTTTCTTTCTCAATTCTTTTCCCTCGTTTCTTTTTTCTTTCCAATTCGCGGAAAAAAATCGCGGCTCGTTTATCGTCATGAAGATAGCCGCGCGCAATCACTCGTACCAACAATAAAGGACTAATCCCTCGGCCATTCGATAAAATCTTCTCTCGCGGCACCGACGGACATTGCGCCACTTAGCGTCAGCCATCTCTAGTCGGTCAGTACACAGAAATAAAGTAAAACGTTCGTAAGACAGAGACTAATGGACCAAAAAATATCAAAAAAAGAAATTCTACTATGGACCAGTGCAATGGAAGCACGTCGGCCCTGTGTGGTTTCCCTTTTGAAACTTTGCCATTTCTATACGCTCACGGATTCGCTCAGTTTCAATATTTGCGTGGGAGAAATCTCAGTCTGCCTGTATGTCTGTCTGTCCTTCTGGCTGTCTAACTGACAGACGAACCGAGGATTTCATAAAAGTCGCTGCGACGGCTCTCAAAAGCGGAAGCTGCCTTCTGTGTTTGCCTTACGGACTATGCTACCTGAACACGCGTCTAGTCTGCACGTGTGGACGAGCACTTACGATTCCCTTATGAGAAGCTAGGCAGTTGGTATAAGTTCATATGGATACGTAAATGAAAATAGAACGCTCTTTAGAAACTAATATATATAGTTCATGTGTGCGTGTATATATATATATATATATATATATATATATATATATAGAATGATCGGTAATGGATAATGGCTGTGATCGACGTAAAGAAGATATCAAGTATCAAAGATCGAGTGGAAAAATTGCACGAGCGAAGCTGGCCGCATTCTGTATGGCGCCGCGACGCGTCCGGTAAACATGGCCGAGAGTCAATAAGTCATAAAATCCAACACCTAGACATACCCCCACCCACGTACCCATTCGCATATCTATATCTCTACTGAAACGCATCGACGCATCGTCTAGTAGCCCAAGAGACAAATCTGAACTGTCATCAGTATTAATTTACCCTTATACCTTTTTTTTTAAAGAAATTTCAAAAAAGTGTCAGACTCCCTGACACGACCACACGGGATGATTCCGTAATTGGCTGATATCGGAGCAGAAAAAAAATGTTTGACTTTCTCTCCTTTGTATATTATTTCAACAAAGTCCTCTCGAGTGATTCCCCCAAAAAAGCATCCCCTTGAGAAAAGAGCAAACTCATTTCCCAGTAGAGTCAGTAACTCTCATTCCTAAGTTGTCTTCCGTTCCTCGTATTCAACCCCTCCATAAATACTAGCCTTATGTGAAATTTTCAAAATCCAAAAATAATTCGCAACAATCCAAATATGAGTTCCTCGAACTCCAATGTTAAGTATCGACAGATATTTGCAACGTCGTCAATTTACGTATCCGCCTATATAACCAACCCCGTGATACAAGAGGGTTGTAAAAATCGTATAAGCTCAGCGTTACTACATGAGCCGTAACGGGGATGAACAACACATTAGTCAAAGGCAGTTTACGTAACGACGAATCGTAGGTGCACCGCGGGCTATTTGTGAACTGTCTGCCAATTTGTTTCATGCTTTGACAAATGCATTCGCGGCAGGACGGGCAAGTAGTTCAGCAAACTCGTCTCTCGCAACGAACGTGAAGCGAAGGGTAGGAAAATAGAGTGAAGGGAGAAAACGGGAACTGATAATGGTATACTATGTATATATATATACACATATAGTATATATATTATAACATCAATAAAGATAGAGGTAGTGGTAATACAACTCAGAGTATATCAGGAAGCAGGGAAGATCGACGAAGAGGAAGAAGAGGATAATAAAGCAGAAGAGCAGAGAGCCTGTGAGAGGTTTGGCTACCGGGTTCTGATTTGGGTTACTAAACTGTAAACAAATTCGGACTTTTTGTTCCATCGATTATTGATCGGATGCCGGTGGGTGCAGGGACCTCTAGCTTCGTATACGGACAGCACTGCAAGCGGTAAAAACCCTATCGCCTATGTTTTCTCTACAGAGCTATAACGGGTGTGCCAATAATAATTGATGAAATCCATTGCAATTCTTTCAATGAAATTGCCACGTGTATCGGACGTATGAATGGACACGTGTGCATGTTGCATCAGAGTGTCCTTCGAATACGTGGATGGTTCATCATATGGAATTCATATAACAAACGTGAGTTTTATCATTGAATACTTTCCTCGATGACGTACGTACGATTTGCGCGAGTCGTCATCGAACTGGAATTTTTTTCCTCGACACAAGGAATGTCGGAATGAACGGACCTTAGCCAAGGAGGACTGGATGGTATCGGATCGTGCAACGCCGGACGCCTGGTTTGCTATAAATATAAAAATGCAAATTCCCGCCTCGTAAAACGACGCGGCTACAGGGGCCACGCGGTTCTCGAGATAATACACTAGGGCGACGGGGAGGCAGGGGGATGCGTTAGAGAAAGAAATTTCTTCGAAATCTCGCGCTATCGCGTCGTGATCGGATTGGTCGAACAGAACGTGCCGTAAGGGACCTCACGCTGTGCCAGGAGCGTATCTTAATTGCGCAAGAGACACGATACGCCTTGCAATTTGTCCAAGTTGTATACGAGACCAAATTCATGGACCTCCGGGATGCTGCCTATTCACGTTTTTATAAAAATCTTTAATTCACTTCGTTTTTTTTTTTTATATTCCATTAAAAATTTAACTGAGAATTCGGTAACTAGCTTTTATCATTTTTTTATATATTTTGAAAAAAAAAAAACATTTTTTTTTTCAATAATCCAAAAGCAATCTGAGTTCTAAACTGTCTTGACGAGATACGTTTTCTTTAACTAAAGATACATCCTTCCCTGCTCAGCATGTGGTACATTGTCATGCATTCAGCCTCTTCCTCACTTTCGCTCTCTTTGACGGTTGACCCTCTCGCAACCCGTGAGACTCATTCTCATTCTCCTTCAATGGACCAATCTTTAAATGACTATTCAAATGAGGCTGCGTCGGGCACGTTCGAGAGTTTGTTTTCTATTCTGTCGAATAGTCGACCGCGTCAACCATGCTTCCACACTGGGGATTACGAATTCCCAATAGCAAAGGAGTAGGACCCCAGTCTTTTGCAGACCCCATAGCCAACAATGTAGACAGGATAAATACATTTTCTTGATCAGTACCTAAATACCTTCAATCCATACGATAATAACGTTATAGGGATTAGGGCTGGTTCATACTCGAAGTGACAATCGACAGGTATAATAAAGAGCAAGAAAAAAAAGGACAGTCTTACTAAAAACGTACAACGCCCAACTGCAAGAGATGAATGGGATCCAGCTACAGAGCCAAATACACAGAATCCGGTACAGTCAGGACTCTATTAACGCGTAAATCCTTAACAAACAGTCATTGTCGCGAATGTGAACAGACTTCAAGGAATACAATCGACCGGGATGAAGTGCGCCATTGCAGCGCAGTTAACGAGAATAAAAGATTTCATCCGAGCTAAGCTGATTAACTCGACCACTATTTAGCCATTTTGAGCCTGGCGGGATTTCGCCAAAGATGATTTATCAGCAGGACACTTTTTCAGAGTGTGAAAAGGATTCGTGGTAGCCGGTTTTGTCAGCCATATATATATATATATATATATGAGTCAACCTGTTTAAGCCAATCGATTTGCGAAATTCTCCCGTGACGTTATGTCGAAACTCATGAGAATAATAGCTCGTCGCCATCTTGCACTTCTGAGTAGATGCGTATATATATATATACACGTATGCATAAGACCCCTGAGCGTTTAATACTTGCGTTTTACGCCATTTGCAAAAAAAATGAAATATACTCAAGACGGCTCTTGCCTTGCTCTTCCCAGGAATCCCGCGGGCAGCCTATGATTACTATTCATTACTGTCACCAGTTTACGAGACAGCGGCGCGCGAAACAAAACGTGCCTATTAATATACATAATATCTTTCGCGACTTTTCGCAAGCCTGCAACGGCAGTGTAAAATTTATGCGAGGCCAGTGCATTTATAAGGCCCCTCAGGATCTCGATTGATACTTACGAAAGTCAATGATAAGAAATTACATGTCCTCTTAATTGATCTTCTAGGACATACAGGTATATTCTCTTACGTATAACATTTAATCACTCTTCGTTTCTTATTCCTTTGTAAAGAGAAAAAAAAAGTATCCAGTAAGATTAAACGATTCTCGACCTCCCAGCCAGCAACGAATGTACATTCCCATTCGCGTAAAATAACTCAGTCGTCCAGGAATGCTCGAAACAATTGGCCCCGCCGGGAGGTCGACGTCGTAAGGTAGGAGAGTCTCGAAAGTTCGCTGTTATCCGCCTAACAAGCGGGTGGGTAGGTGAATTTATGCATTTCCAAAAAAAAGGGGAGTAATTTCCGTTTTTATTTTTTTTGACGAAAAAAAGCTTCAAATACCCTTTTTTAAACCGTCAACTGAAAAGTAATACGCGGTAGCGGCCTAAAGGCAGTGCACGTATGTGCAGAACGCCCTTTCCTTTTGTCGTTTAGCCTCAAGGGAACTAATGACCGGAGACTCTCTGGTTGAATTCTCAGGGCGGTCTCCTTAGTTAAAGCATAAATTGCCTAATTTAGACGTGGGGCCAGACGGGTTGCCATTTTTTATTCATTATATATATATATATATATACACATATATGCTACTACCGTTCAAAGCCATATGGGACTCTTAGACTTCGTTAGGATTCTAATAGCCTCACTATACCCGTATACTCCTTCCAGTATACCCAAACTGTTTGTACTAAGGCTACTTCCTTAGGGTTTCTTGCTAAAAAGATAATAAAAAAAGTCAAGAGAAGTAAAACAACAGCAAGGAAAAAATGCCTTAGTGATACATGAGATTGGTATAAGTAAAGTAAGAAAGGAGAAGCTACCGAGCAATAAATTTATATAGTGATCATATGGGGTTTGGGAATAAAGGTAGTGTAACGTGTGGCAAGGTAGAAGAAATACTATGGTATAGAAGAAGCGAGAATGTGAATAAATAAATAAGTAAGTAAGCAAGTAAGTAAGCAAGTGTGTGAATGGCTGGATGTACTCGGGTTGAGCCGAAGCAATTTGTGGCACGCGAGGTTTGCGTCTGGGCCCAGGGCCTGAGGCCCATGCCACGCGCCAGATACCACGAGCAGAGTACTAACAGGATACTGGGACCAGTCCCTTTAAAAGGCTGCGTAATATGAATATGTAAAGAATTATAGTAACGAGGTCAAAAACATATATTTTTCCTAGGGATTTTTGGTGACCCATAGGACAGCTGCTGTGACGTTGATGTATGGAAATATAATTCAGTGGGGAATTTATCTAGTTACTTTCACACCTTTTCATCCATCTATCAGTCATGCGGAAACCCTCCTACGGTTCAGGGATCAGAGAACAACCCCTAGGGGTCTACGCTGCGTTCTTTCCTAGATTGGCAGTACGATTTGGCATACGGTTTGACACTAGTATGGCTTTTCTATTAACTACCCCTAAGACTAGTTCATAAATATTCAGAAGACTGCCATATGCTAGTCGATCATCCCTTGGAAAGGGTTGACTCCTGGCCCTTGTCACTCTGGAAACCATATTGTGTTGGTACCATTGACACGAGAGACAGCGTGGACCAATCCGCGTGGTCCTCAAAGATAACGTAAAGCTTAATTGTTTCTGGTCTAGCAATTCCCTATGCGACCCATAGTGCATTGAGGTTCTCTTTGTCCGCAGCATCCCAATGGACCAATAAAATCCAAATATCAAAATCTGCAACATCCCTATGAAATTCATACAAGTCCCTATATATATTCTATAAAACGCACAGACATACTGTAGCAAATAAAGGAATCGTTAACGAGGGGATGTCTTATATACAGGGGAGGGACAGGAAATGATGGCGCAATTCCAAAAAGTCTCCTTTACTCAGGATTTAATTATCGGCACCGAGAGCCGCTCAGGGACGTGCCAAGTACATTCAGAATTATCGCACCCTGGGGTCTCACAGCTCTTTCGCTTAACCGTATGCAACGCGCTCTCATATTATTGAGCCGCGCAATGATTTAACGTTGATTGAGTGTCTCCCAATATGGTTAGAGTCCGCCCGAAGGGCGAATCTCCAACGAAATTATCTCCCCTCTTGGGCACGAGTCCTCCCTGTTAACATTGACGGGGGTTTCGATCTCGCGAAATATACTACGTTTTCTTCTCCTACGTCATCCTCTGCCATCTCCTTATTCTCATCTTCCTTCCTACAGCTTCCTCCCCTTGGATATTCGCTCTTCTCGTACATGGCGGCTACGCAAACTGCGACGACGGCTTCAACGAAAACGATCATCCGAGCGCTCTATTAAGGCAGCTTCTCTCATCTGACCCGATCATTACGCGCAAAACTGCGGCTTCGCTCTCAAACGTTATGATTACCCTGAGCTAATCCGCGATATAATAGAGACGTTCGGCAGTGCATTACCGGCCCGGTGGGCCTTGTAGGCCTGGTGGGTCTCGCGAATCTCGCCTAATTACTATATAAAAACGCCGAAAAATCACGCCGGTAGAAATAAGAGGCTATGATTTTTTTTTAAGAGTTAAGTCAGCCGTGGCAACTGGCGCCTTTAACGACCACCTGAAACACATTTCCCATATGCGGAATATACGCTCTTGGAAATATTCCTATATGCCTTTCGTAGTCAGGATAGTCGTTACCATTGAGATAAGTCAAATTTATTTGATACTTTTTATTCTTTTCTTATTTCTTGTATCCCAACGAATTGTTACTCTCGGACATATTTGTTGGTACATGGACTATCATAAGATACCAATTTCATTACTCCCTTGGGAACATCGTGGATGAGAATTTTGAATTGTGTGGGTGCGGACGTGGCGCTTATTTAGTGGCGCGTCGGCGGCTTTCCTCTTGCTGGACCCGTAGGTCAAAGGTCACTTGGGCGTGGATACCATGTAAGTTCTCTTTAGCCCTTCAGGGTTCGCATCTTCGGGAACATGACTTCCAAATCCTTTACCTGTATCAAATATCCTTCATCCACGACGTCCATCGGGATTTTCTACCTGGTGAAGATGCTCAATTTGTTCTACCAGCCGGAGCAAAATTGTTCGCCAAGAACCATAGGTCAGTGATCATCGGTAGCCTCGACGTACTTACCGTCAATGAGTCTCTGTACAAATTCACGCTCGCAAAGGTCGCACGACCTGAGAAGGTAGAAGAAGGTTAGAGGTAAAATAAAAATTATCAAGGACCAAAGGAAATACAACCAGACTATGTACCAGAAGGTAACACGTATCTTGGTATCTTGGCTTCTTCTTCGTAGAAGGCGGCACTTTTTAGCAAAGCCATAACTAACCTAAACCACGATGGCTCCCTCCTCCTTTAGTATCGTAGGTACCAACCTTCAAGCCTCGAAGCGGCAAAAGCCTACATAAAGGTTATAAATATTTTGGCACCGTCAAAGGAAGCGGGGTGGGTTGGATAATTTAGTAACAGCGAATATTTGAAATTAGGTATCTATAGATCAAACAACTTTTAGACAAGACCCAAAAAAAAAAACATTTGATATAAATTCAATGTAAGACCCAAACAGTTGGGTCTTAACGAAAATCTTAGTAACGATGAAAAAAAAAATGTTTTCTATAAATTGATTCAACTTACGGGACACCATAGACACATTTTCCACGTAACGATGATGTGCCACACGTGGCGTTGAAAGGGTTACGTTTTGATCAAGACACATTTCACCCACTTTATCGATGTAACTGAATATCGGACTGCTTCATAGGATCGCTGACACTGGGTGATGCATCTACTTGCAGCAGAGGCAACGATCAGTGATCAGTGATCACCGATCGGATCGGATATCAATCGAGCCGCAAGATCTTCATCGGAGCGAGGCTCACGCACTTCACCATAATACATTCGTATAACGCATATATGTTAAACGAATAAATTAATGAACTTCATTGCACCGAATTTTGAAATTTTTTTAAACGAAAAAAAAAAAAATACCTATTCTTCCAGCCAACGATATGGAGTTCGTATACGGATGACGTTAAATTTCACGACACTCTAGACCAGTGATTGTATACGAGTCGCCGTGTTGTTCGATCTAGAAATATATGGATGGACCTTTAAGAGGGCTCGTTAACAGTAAGAAATGGATGCTGGTTCTGGATCTAAAAGAAAAAAAGTTGGCCATTGGATATATACTTGGGATGCGCCAGGAAAGAATTCGTAGGGTATAAAGGTAAGAGGGAGAATGTAAAAACGTAATAGGAAAATGTAGGCTAGCTTGTAAAAGGGCGTTTCTGAGGATTGCTTATTAAATTTAATTATTTCAACCGACAAATGATTCGGTATTAATTGGTCGTTGGGATTCCGAAACACGAATGTGCGCGTTAAAGGGCGCGTTTTCAAGCGGGAGTTTACACATGGGCGTCCGTCCAAGATGGTTCGTAAGAATGGAAAGGATGAAAATCGTGGTGATGCTTTTAAAATGGTATACATATAGTACGTGGTGTTGGCGTCGAGGTCGGTGTCGATGTTAGTAGTGTTCGCCATGGTGTAGCAGCTAAAGTCCAGGTATGCACACGGTGTGTCTACGTTATGGGATCTCGTTGCTAGCGCCGCATTATTATTTTTAAGAGTGGTTGGATTGAATTTTTATAGGGTTGTTGGCATATGTTAAAGCATACAGTGGTGCTCAGACGTAACCGTATAGGCATACCAAAGGAACCATGATTTTATGGGGTTATTAATGGGCATAAGTCGGATAGGTAGGTGGCGTTTGAACACCTTCGGGTCCCATAATGAGTGCCGAGCAACCCTGGCGTCGCGTTAGCATATGAATGCCAGGGTAGTGGCCGAGTATGAAATACAACTAATAAAAAAGTTGAAAGGGTCCCGCGATACCCACGTAGATAGATCGTTTTGGTATAATAGAGGCCCCACGTAGACGAGGGGTGTTAACAACCCTTTGAAAAAGAAAAAGAATCAGTATTGCTCCACACCAGCATCAACGTACCCATCTGTACGTCAGTTACCCGATATCCGCAATACTCCCAGTTAATAACCAGCGTACAGTCCCACTTCCGTGGGCCTTAGTCCCATCCCTCCCGGAAGTAACCAACCCGTGCCCAGTGTCGTCGTCAACGACAGAACCGAAGGCAACGGCTAATCTGCCCATTTAAAAATAAATTTTGTCGATGAGTCAGAGATAAAGAGCAGCGTGTCAAAGGTCACAGATCGACGAAGTCACGGGCGTCCTCCTTAATTGACACATTTAGATACCGCGTGGCTCGATATTTTCTTCGTTTTACGACCACGGTTTCAGCACTTCAGACCCAAAATGAATAAACACACTCCGGCTTTGATAAGCCATTCTATTAACGATAAGCTTTCGTGATTTTCGGTCAAACAGGAATTCCATGACATACCAACGGCAAAAGTATAACCCAGCATCCCAATATTCTATCTTATAATTATCAATCATCATCTCTGACCGTATACAGTCGGGAACTTTAAAGTTCTTAATGCTTCTGGGTCCCCTAGCCTTACACCAGGCTTTGCTCTGATTGTGATTAATTGCGTGTCCGTCCCGCAACCCGGGCACACGACACGCCTTTCGATTCGTGATCGTGGCGGTGATTACTGATTAGACCAAGCAGTCGTCATGGGTCCCCGTCATCCTATTGACAGTCCCCGCTCTACGTGGTAGCAGCCACAAGGCCCACTGTCCGCTACGCGGAGCAGCTATAATTTCTTGGGAATGTGTGATTGATTTAAACGCCGTGAAACGTTTCTCTAGCTCGAGTAGAAGCGAGAAATGAAAGTGGTGGAACAGCCGGGGCGAGTGTGAGAGAATCGAGAGAAGAGTAAAGACTGGGTCCAGTGGCTGTCACAGGGAAATATACAGCAGCAAGATCTCGAGGGGAGAAAAGGAGATAAAAAAAGGGAGCAGAACTTGTAATAACATCACCAAGTCGTAATAGAGGCATCAGCCGATACTTGTACCACAATTTCATGGGTTTACAATGGCGTATATCAGGGGGCCCCACGGCGCAGATCAGCCCCTGGGGAATCCATAAGAGGGCCTCATCTGTCTCTCTCACCCTCCCGTGGATATACTCTTAACAGCATCTATATAAATGCTACCAGTGACGGGACTAGAAGGTGTTTTGATATGGCCATAAAAGTTGCGTCATTTATGTACCCGCAAGCATGATATCAGTGCACACATATATACACATATATATATGCACTGTATAGGGTGTCAGTCCATAACAACCCCTTTTTGCTTCTCCGTATCGAGCGGCATCTTTACGACCGAATGGATAAATATTTTACCATATTGAGTACACAGACAGTCAATAGTCGACTCATGAGGATGAGCCTTTAGGATATGGGATTATTGATTTCATTGATCTCATCCTGCAAAAGTATCGTTTATAGTAATTAATTAACCGTTTATACCTACAACTACCATAAGAAAAAAAAAAAAAAAAAAAAAAAAAAAACAGAAGGTCCTACACTCTAAATATCAATTATTAGATGTAGCCCTAAGCATGCTTATAGAACAGCTCGTAAAACGTAAGGCGTGTCCTCCCCTCGGAGGCACCACGGTCACCATTGTTTCGAGTCAGTGGGCAACCGATCAGCTGGCAGCAGCCTATAATTTGCCCACGGTGGCCGATAGCGTCGATATAGCACCGATTGAGATTGATACGCTTAAGAGTGCTGACAGAATGACCCCGCTGCGGTAGAGTGAATTGAAGGAGGTCAAGATCTTTTGGATAGATGCCACGGACCACGCTCCCTCTCTGTACTGGTCCCATCATGGATACCAGATAAGAGCACAGCTGACGAAGTATATAGAGGGTGTCTCGTATGAAGTCGACTTTAACACATACCTCGGAGAGAATCACGCTTTATGGGATTTAAACGTAGCAAAGATATATATATATATATATTTCATGGTTAAGGTCCGAGCGAGGAAGTTGAATATTGAACAAGAGAAAATAAAAATGAATGATACATCTCGCCAACCTACCACAAGATAAAACTGCATCTCCTATTCCGTCATGTCATTCCCATGCATTGTTTCCAAGTGGCTTAGTGTCACTCGAAGAGACTCCAGTCATATGCATTTACATCGGTTCGGCGGTCCGTTTGCATCCCTTGAAAACTATCTGTCAACCTGTGACATGTCAACCGGTATATATATATACTTTTTCTCTTCCGCCATCAAGTTTGAATCCCTTGACACATTGAAGAGAGAAAAAAAATATCATCCTATACCTAAGTCTAGTAGTGTTACGAGTGTGCGTAGAGTAACATGGTTGGTAACCATGGTCACGTATGATTTAATGATTTAATGGCATAAAGTGTTAGATAATACTACTGTCCACGCGATTCACCACTGAGACTCGTGTCTTGGTGATTTCTTTTTTTTTTTTATTATTATCCTTCTTCTCAGTAGGCCGATGATGGTAGAGTATGATCGATGCGAGGTCGATAACGGGCGGCCCTCTAATGCTGTCATGCAGGACGGTTATGAGACACCGTGTATATCTGTAGACAGGACAGGACGGTAGGGAACAGGACTGGACAGGGTGACTCTTGTAAGGACAGCGGGCAGTATCATGCCGCCCTCTATTAATCACTGGTCGATGACGTGCCCGTGGCCACGTTCTCACGCGTCCGATTTATTGAATTTATTGACGAGCCATCGAATTCTCTTTCGTTATCATGGTCGACGCTGACCTAACCTTACTTTGAGTTATTGTCGTTGCTTCCTCATGGGATTTCTCATGTATCACGACTGACTCCGTACGGAGACGTTCTGACCAGTCTGAACCTTATTTTCTAAGTAGCAACCAGATCACCAGGTACTAGGGATGTTATTGGAAAGCCTAGGGACTTTAACGAGTGGTAATGCAAGCTCGTCCATACATATAAAGTGTTATGTTATTTTAGAAAATTGTTGAAGTGAATTTTTTTGAATATTTTATTGCGAAAGAACAAAATCTCTTCGACTTTGACGCCCTTAAGTTGGTACTCGTGGTACGTGCTTGTGGACTGTACAAAATATTGTAATACGTGTACCTATGGTCCCGGGTCGAGAGTCAAGGAGGCTGCTTTCTCGCGAGGTTAAAAACTCACTGACCTCGGCTCGAGGATTTAACATTTTACAGGCTCGCTCTGCCCTCTCGAAAGACGTCACGTTGTCGTTCGGTAATATGCGCTTTCGTGTAAACCCGCGGTAATTACAGACGCTACTAATTGAATAAGATCACGTTACAGGGATGCGGATGTGGCACGCAGGTATAGCGTTGTAACTCGTGGGCGTAAGGTAACTTCTCAGTTGAGAGATGAGAATTCGTGAAGCACTGTGTACCAGGTCGGTAGTTATGTATACTAGAAGTCAAAGTTAGTATATCTATATATGTGCCAGTTATAGATACCAGAAATAAGGAAACCTCAATTTTTCATACCGAACTTTAAACACCGCGTCCCTTTTATTTATCGTATCGAATAACGCGCCGTTACCAATTACTGATTTCACATGCGTTTTATCGCGGCCGCCGGCAATAGACTTTAATCGGCTCAGCTTAAGATCCTCGACTCGCTGACGAATCGCTTTTGGCGGCTTCGCATCTTCTTCTTCTTAATACTTCCTGGAAGAGCCGCTTCTTCCAGGTAGTCAGGAATCGGCAGGGATTATCGTGCGCTCTACGTAAATTTACATAGCGCGCCATTAGCGGGAGAAAGAGGCAGAGGATCCGGTAACCGAAACTAGTTAAAGTATCCTTCATCCAGTAGGAGAGATGAAGAAAAGAGACGACGAGCTTAGGTGGTGGATGTGAGATGGAAAATGTAGCCATGGGAATAACTCATAGAGCCAAAGCGAATTATCTTGCACGGGGTGAGAATTAATTTATAATTTCGGAAGTACCGTAAAACTCGGCTGTCCGTACGTCGCCACAGGGCCCAACGTGTCCCCGTGGGCCCCGTAGACTCTTTCATCGTTCAACCCGACACCTAAGCTTCGCATGTAGTCCAAGAGAAAAGATCCGACGAACTTGACCGAGACTGCAGTCTCCTCTCCATTTGGCAGTCATGGGAGTTTTGTAAGTTCAGAATTAAATTTCACAGCTCGTGAAGCTGGTGTCGAGTCCGTTGATGAACTAGACGCTCACCGCCTGGACGCATCTCCACCTTCTATACTCATTATACTCGGAACCCTTTACTCACGCCTTCTTTCACGCCTATACTCACTCGTACTCACTCATGTCTTATCCACTCCTCCTTTCTTCCCATCGCAACTCACACGGTGTTTCTCGTCAGACAAACTGACTGACAGAGCCAAACACTCGTGGCTGCCTGAAGGTGCACGCGTAGCCTCCGTCAGTTTGAAGCGAATTAAAAATTCCGCGACCATCGATCGGACATAAAGAACCAAGGATATAAGGAGGGAAAGTTTATCTTGACGGTATAGATAAAATTTCATCTACAGGATGAACCTTTATCTTAAGAGTGTAGTCGTGTAGGGTCTTAAGTTTCAAAATTGTACAAGGACCCCAAATGGAGGTGGATCGGAGAGGTGAATATGATGAGGGCGAAAGGGCACGTACAAGCCGCAAGGCTAAAGACGGAGCCAGGCAAGTAAGAAGGGCCCGATCTCAGGTCGAAGGGCCCAGTGTCGTATTATTTCAGGTTTGCATACGTTTCGTGTTTCAGGCCCTTTATGCTACGTTCTCTCTCACCGCCAAAGTATTCACGTCCTGCAGCATCAAAGGGGTCATGCGCCCTTCTACATCCCCTTAGCGGCTTTCGATCCTAAGATGAAACGGAAGGTAGAAACACGAGAGTAGCCCCACGTCATAGGTACCAAATACGTACTTTAATATCCTACCATTAAAATCCTTATACCAGTCGCGTGTCCTGTTCCCACAATTTGTCTAACCTACCCGACACGTAATCTAACCATCCATGATATAAATTCGATCAATCGATAATTAGACTGCCGAACGTATCTGACTGGACGCTGATTTGCTAACGGGAAAACGTACGGATAAGGACAACAATTTTTTTTTTTAACGTTCAACATCGTGAATTCGAAACTCGTCGTCAGGATCGCGAAGGACGATCCTTGTTCGAACGCGCGACCAGTTTCGTTGCGTATCGGTACATTCCGATCGACAGAAATCGTCGCGACATATGTGCCGAACAAGTTCGTAAATGATACTCCCACTCTTTCGTTCGTACAGCTACAGCTAGGGTATAATGGGAATTCAAGTACACTTTGATTTTAAAGCCTATACGACAAACTTAATTACAGTAGGCTGTCTAAGAATATACAGATACACGGCTGCTATACGAAAAGCATTTAGTTGATGGACGAACGACAGATTGTAATTCATGATCAGGTATTGAGTCGCGGAGGTGGCAAGACTACAGAAAGTTCTCATTGGACCGCCGAATTCATCGAATGTTTCAATAGTAGCCGCGAGATCAATCACTACTGGTATAACTATTGGGTGTATGTACCGAGTATCGGGTGCCGATGAAATAACAGGCAGTCCATAGTGAAAGGTCGTAAGGATGTGAAAAAGAGCCTTGGCGGACATTGATATATGCGAACAAGATCCGAGGCAAAGAGCGCCCTTATCAGGGATTTATTGATACGCCTTCTGGGATGGGATAAAGTTACGTTTGACTCGTGACGGTCCCTTTGACATTTCCGTCGTTGTCTGGCGTAAGCTAATTTTCATTTAACGTGTACACCCAGAATCTTGTAACGCATCGAGACAATTGGAGAGTTAAAAAATATTTTGATATCGATTTTCGAAAAAAAATTTTTTATCAGCTCAGCCACTCTTATAACGTGTATTGAACTCGTGGGAATTCTCATGAACATTCCTGAGGTCCTGAGAGTGTAGGTGGCGTAGGTAAGAGGTACCACGAAGCATTGTCGTAGAAGTGTCCAAGGCAATGGACCGATGGACCAATGGAAGAGGATGACACCGTTACATGCTAACACGATTACCATTGAGCATTTCCGAGGTTACTCGTGGTAGAATAGCCCGGTACTAGTCCTGTCCAGGGATTAGAATAACGTAGGGTTATTGCGGTCCTGCGGGCTACTATCGGGACCCTCGATCAACTCCTAATTGTAACAAATCGTCGAACGCCATCGTGAGCACCAAGTCCGACCGATCTCCGATCCTCTGAAGAGATTTGGAATCGCTTAAAAATCTCCTTTACAAAACGCTTTACGCTTCTTGAGGTAGACACGCGACTCTGTGGGAGGATATTCCACCTATGGAGTCTCTCGAGTCCCGGTCTCTCTCTGTCCCACCTTCCTATCTGAGGAACGTGCATATACATATATATGTATACGCATGTACAACAGTCATACATATATGTATACAAATAAAATGGAAGGTAGCGTGGCACGAGTCACCTTATCATATACGCAGAGCTACGTGCAGCAGGAGATATTAAAGTTATGAAAACGAGCATGGTGAGCAACCGAGCCATTAGCTGAGCATGGTAATAAAGTCGTGTAGAGGGGTTCGTGAATATTATTATTAGACGGCCGATGAGCATTGCTCTCAATTTCTGTACGCGGAACGCCGCCTTACGTATCGTGCACAGTATTGCTTGTACTATGTAGTAAAATTATTCGTCCAGGCATAATTCCATTAACCAAGGGTGGCAGTAGCTGTTAAGGTTACCTTAGTGTTATGATCATTGGTTGGAAGGGCCGGGAAGTGTAGCGAATGATCGAACGAGCCTTATTACACTGGTCGAGGCCAGCCACCGGTTTGTTGCCGATCTTATCGGCATCTTCGAATCCCGACACTCCAGCTTCTTCATCAATCGTAACCCAGATGCTGTCCAGGTCCTCTTCGGAGGTCTTGTCCTCTGGTTGCGTTCAGGCCACCGAGGGCCGGCGAGTGTATCGAAACGATCGGCATACGAGCTTCGTAATTCATCGCGATTTTTTGTCCAGTTTATACCATTCTCCCCTTGCCCCCCTCTCTTGGTACCGGTTTCATCCTTGCCGATCTTATCAGGGCACGCAGGTTCGTCGTAGGGATCTATACCTCGTGTATTCTCCTTCTGCTTCTTTTCCTTTGCCCTTCTTCTTCTTCTTCTATTTAGACTCGCCTTCCCTTTTCATTTTTCATTCACGCCCCCCTCCCTCATTCTCACCCTAGTTCCCTTCATACTTAACAGTCACCTTCCTCGCCTCCTCAATTGTTAACCAGATGCTCCTGATCTCACCGACCGTGTGTTAACCTCCTCCTGATCTTGCTCCTTGTTCGACGTGTGTCCCAACCCTTTTGTACTCTTACTCCAAACCGATACAACGATCCGACCACGCCTCGTACGACTTCTCGGTATACACCACTAAAAACGACCGGTTCACATAAAACCCCATAGAATAACCACTAAATGAGAATGATACGTTACATTACTTAATAAATTATCAGCCTCCCGCAGCTTCGATACAGGTAATACATACCATTATGGGTACCACTCGTACCATGCTTGGTTAACCTATTACCTAACACTGCTGATACCCATTAAAAAAATTTCATTAAAAAAGAAAAAAAAAAAAGAAATATTAGAAATTGTAGAAATTAAATTGACTCCTAGAATTCTTTATCTCTATTTTTTTTTTTTTTTTTTTTTTTTTTCCCTTATGGTAAACCACGGACGGAGTCAGTTACTCCTACTGGTTCCTCCGATATGTCAAGCGTTATCCTGATCTTGATAAGAACGACGATGATGACGATGCTGACGACGCGACGCCTGGCAAAATGCCCCGTAAAACAAATCGATAAGCGTCATTCGATGTCAGTGCTTAAACGAGGGCTCGGGGCGTTTACGATCGGCGAGATTGTATCTCGCAAGCCGTTGACAGACCAACTTAATTGTCCGAGCCGTTTCGTTTAGACTTTATTTAAAGGCGCGCGAAAAATCAGCGTAAATAATCCCGCCGTAAACTCAGCCTACATCTGCCTCGTTAACCATGGCGTTAATGTCGCGTTATGTATCGCATAAATATGCCGTAGTTCTGCCGTTCTATGGACACGTATGACATATATGTAAGCATATGGGCTCGATAGGATATACATATATATATATATATATATACACGACTATAGTACACTAGACAAATACTGATTCACTATGATGCATGTTACCTAGAAGGTAACGACTTGCAGGTTATTTATCCCACTCTTAACGCTTTTGACAATTTCCTTAATTAATTAGCTTAATGCGATAGCCAACGCGATAATTTACGGCCTGAACGGCATAACGCACCGTGCTAGGTGTCTTTTTTCTCCTCTTTCATCTTGGACATTATCTACGTTCGTTATAACCATGAGACTAATACACGTAACGATGCTTATATGAAATTTAACGTGTATTTAATTTGCTAGGAGAAAATAATTGCTTTTTTTTTTTTTTTCAATATCTCGTGAATTATGTCAATTGGCATAATAATGATACTGGACGGTTTTTATACTCGATTCTTGGTAAAGTTTTACGAATGGTAAATTATCGCGTGTTAATCGGCCCATAAAGTCGGCGCTCTTTAGGAACACGTGGTGATATGTTACGGTTTAATTGTATTTTACGTTTTTTTGATTATCTGTGAAACAATGACGAGTGTTATTCGTCTAATGGGACCAAATAAAACTAATTGCCACGAATATAATGATTAATCAGTGACATTATTCTCGCGCGCAATTTTCATGAATTTACTGTCATTTTTAATTACTGTGTCATCCTATACTGTGTAGTAGTACAGACTACTACGTACAAAAATATATTTAGTTACGTAATCCATAATTAAATGCATTAACTGAGCATCGATCTAATTATAAGGCATATATATATATATATATATATATAATATCTGGTTTCAGTAGCCGTGTATAGTTGCCTTCACGATTGCTTTCGAAAGTTGACTACCGAATCCTTAAATCACGTATTCATCCTACATACAGTGACTATACGAATTCAAAGGAGTGAAAAAAAAAAAAAAAAAAGAAAATGTCAAAGATAAAGCGATCCTCATCGAGCGTTAATGCGCTCGTGAGCAATTCGCAGATTTAACGACGACTTCGCGTTGGAAATCGCAGAATGCAAATTTAACGAAGGAAATAAAAGAAGAAGACAGTCGGTTGCGCGAGCGTGTCAAAGTTTCCCATCGCAAACGGCCAATGGCGTGTCGAAGATTCTCATGGAAGACGTTCCTGGAAACGCATCGAGGGCAAGTCAGGGACGGGCATGTGAAAATGTAAAAACACAAGACGCCACACATACGTAGGTGCGTAAAGGTGGTACGCGCATCACGCATGTAGGTCCTGCGTGTATAGCGGTAAGTGAAAACACGTTCCCAGGCAAGATTACGAAACACTGGGACATAATTATTGATATTAATTTGAATATTCCTATTTATGTTATTTTTATTAATTTTCTTACGACGAACGACATGCCGTCCGTGACTCTCAAATGCAAGTCGCGCGTCGTTTAAAAACCTGCAACCGCCGTACAACCTGTAAGCGCATCGTTCGTTGCGCAAAGTGTTGCCGGCTTCGTTAACAGTTGAGAGTCTCTGCCGAAGTGTTGCAAGTAACGCCCACGTGTCCTTTCCAGGTGTCTGCTTCTCGACTTCGTGTTCTCCCTTAGGGCCCCCCGATTTCTGGCCAATGTCTCGGTTTCGTTTAGATGTAACCAGGCGTGCCAGTAGGTGAGTCCGAAGCGAAAAGAGTCAGCAGCCCCCCCCCCCCCCCCGCCCTTCTTTAACGACGACAACAACAACGATACGTCGCGCTCGGTCGCCACGTTGAAAACGTCAGAGTGCCAGAGCTTCGTGATTAATCAAAAATTCACGTGGATTGCACAACAGTGATTTGTGTACAAACTCGTGACTGATAAAGGCTCGTCATACCATAAAATATAGATATAGTCATGCTAATATATATGTGTATTATATACTCACGAAAATACATATACATATATAATACCCGATAATAACTGGTCGAGCCGCATGTGGTTAATCTGGTACCTATTTTCGGGTCGCTCACAGATCCCGACTACCAGTACACGACGATTTCAATATATCAAAAAGTCCCCGCGATCTATTCAAAGACCTAGTGGATAGTCAAGCATACGTGAGTATATCGTACATAAGTATATGATATATAATAAAATGATTGAGAGTTAGTCCTATACGTTATACTATAGTACAGACTCTACCGGTAGGGTTTCAAAAGGCACATAAGAGAATGGCACGCGTAAGGTTGACGAAGAAGGTGGTAAACAGAGAAGACGGAGAAGGTAAAGAAGGTGAGAACGGAATGCAGAGCGTTGCTCATTAGCCATCGAGCGACTTCAATCAGATTATAGGAGCTGGCCTGGCAGGTTGCCCCGCTCGTCGGGTTGTTTGGTTCGTTGCCTGAAGGAGTGACTTTGCTCGCGAGGCTCTCCTAAGCATTTTATCTGGTCCACGGTCATCACGCAGCATCCAGATGATTTTATTATTTGGCGCCCTAAACGTCAACGCCGAGCCCTGTCATTACGCAGTGATTCTCATTGGGTTATGGATCGATGATCAATACATCAGGTTCCTATACGTGGCACGTGTATAGCCTTTTATATATAGTGTATGTGTATGTATATATATATCGCACTTGAAAAAAAAAACTGCCTATAAATCGTCTATCTACGAAGCACGGGCGCCGCACCGGCTTTATGACAAATTAATAGACTCGCCCTAAGGACTCACGGCTACGGCTGGGAGTGACTGGGACTTCGTGCCGTAACACGATTTAAGACTGCCTTAATGCCCGACGTGACGTCGCGCCCGATCCAAAGGGATTATCGCGGCGCGCGTTGCCTCGGGACGCCATAAAAACCACCGCAGGGTTTTACGGCCACTGCTGTACGTTCATGCCTGGTAATACTCGATAATCCACATTGTCGCACCTACGCTTCTTCATCCTCTTCATTCTTCCTATTCTTCTTGCTCTTATACGTATAACCACTGCCACGTTGCCCACACCGGACGTAGTGTACGCAGGTGTAAACTCGATTCTCGAGGTGTAAACTCGCTTCTGAATTTACTGGCTGTGAGTGAACTTTGTTAGGCAACACATTGTCCTCCGATGAATCATACGAAGCTCAGACGTAAATTCAACCCCGTGTCGCACATACGTTCGCCTTGAATGGCGCGGACGTTATTTTTGAATATAAACCCATTTTCTTTTTTGTCATTCTACGATTAAACGAGAGGGACACGAAAAGTCAAGTAGTATTACCTGCTGACGAGTTTACCGTCTCGACCATCAGCCTCTTTGCTGGACCGCTCTTGTATATTAAATTAGTGAGTGAGGATGGGTTTTTGGGGTGAAGGGTGGGTAGGGGGGATGTGACGCTGGGAGAAAGGTGTATCTATCGTGCGTTATACGAGAGCGAATGAAAGAGCATCGAAGGTGGAGGTGTGGATCTTTATGTGAAGCTGTAGAAGATGTAGAAGGTGGAGGATCAAGAGAAGTGAGAAGCGATCAATCGAGGCCGAGTGACAGGCGAACGTCGGTATCGCAGGCATCAGCTTGACGACAAGTGCCACGCCGTGAAATGCGCGCCACGCCGAAGTGCCTGAATGTACCTTGCCTACGTGTTCCCGAACCGTAGAATCTCGTCTCGATTACGTATTATACTATACGTTGTAGATATATAGTAGATATATATATATATATATGCGTGTGTGTATATGTATATATATATATATATATAGAGCTGAAAGTACGACATTGGAACCATCGTGGGACACCGACGCCTTCGACGCCACTAAAAATAAGAAATGCCCGGCGCCTTTCCAAAAGAGTTGGAAGCCAATCTCTTCTTTCTCTTGATATCAGAATCTTCTTTCTACCATGTTTCTCATTTACTATACCAAGGGCAGTGCAAACAGCCTGGACCACGGTGAGAGCTACCAGATGGATTAATGCAAAGGCGCATGAACCTAACAAGCGAATTATCTCTGAGATATATTATGCCGCTTCACGGGTGGTTAAGTTCGCGAGAGTAGCTTCTTCTTCTTCGTTTTCTTCTTCGTTTTCTTCTTCTTATTCTTACTCTTCCTCCCGAGTAGCGTGAACGGTAGAGTCGGAACTGAGGGGTTTATGCCGGATGAGAGGAATGGGTGTGAGAGGGACGGAGGAATAAAAAATAGAAGAAAAAGAGAGGATAGAGGAGAATAGAATGAGAGATCAGACAAGACTTCCAAGTTGTGAAGACTGCGGCGTGTCTCCTACCACGCCGTCTTCACTGGTAATGCCTTGTAAGCTGTACTAATCTCCTTACTACTCGTCTCCCCTGATTTACCGAGATGTTTTCATTGTCTTTGTCTCCTTGGCGACCATAAAGATCTGCCGAGTTCGTTGCGAATGACTTTCCGGAAATTCGCGTCCTTTAAAAGAACAAATCTACCGACCCTTTAACGCCGTTTTACGTGAAACTAACAATTTACGTACCTACTGCTCGCTGCAGTTTCTCTTTTACTTAGGTTAAGTGTCGGTCGTGAAATCATTCATGCTTGAGACACAAAGTTCACCGGAAGTCTTTACGGAATCCTTGTCGAAACTTTTACACGAAAGTAGGGAGAACGACCACTCAAGAGGGATGACCAGGTAAAACTTTCTTAGGGGTGGTTTTCAATGCAGCAGACCGGCGAGAAAACGTCAGAAACTTTGTTCTAGTGTCAAGATCTTATTGACACAAGTCTTACACCGATGACGCGACTAGAGTCGACGTGAAGATTAAGGGTTGAAAAATTGTTAACGTAATTTATTTGTATTTTCAACCCTTAAAGAAAATTGCTGGTAAAACCATGTTCTTGGTGTACACGATTTTTTTTTTATTACTGAAATTCATACGAGGGGTTGGTTCCTTGTCTCGGCGATTAATGGTATTCCCTACCCGTTTACGAGTAGTCAGTTGCAACCCCTCTTAAGAATTATTCCATGGCACGCATGAGGGAGCATATAGCACCCTGGAATTTAATGGACGAGCGAAGCTCCCGGCGTTGCACCCTGCACATAAATTTTACAATCAAAGTGCATCGCGTTTGGTCAAACTTTAAAGATTTTATGTGATTAAGTTCGTCGAGTCTTCGCAATTCGATTCTTTTTCTTTCTCTCGCTGACTCGTGTCAGTATACTTTCTTTTTCTGACAGTTTCTTCGACTGACTACAAGGGAGCAGTAGGTACATGCGTACATATATGAGTGCGCGCGCGCATCTTCTACCCTCCCTTTCCCAACCCCCTGCAACTCGATACGATGGATATCCACGTTTTATCGAGTTCGACTCGCGTCGACGACAAATCGCCAAAGTTTTAAGTATTTTCAAAAAGAATCCACCCTGCGAAAATATCCAACCCCGAGTACAGGGGGTGGCAATAAAATACATGTGCATGGATGCGTTTATACGAACTCGGAATATATAACGTGAAGTATACCGAGGTGAGTCAACTAGGAAGAAGAAGGTATGCCGAATAAGAAGAGGCTGGTCCATGCAGCATCCACGTAGGGAACCCAGTTGTTTTCCCAAGGGACAAATTTATAACGTATCTTGAAAAGTTACAACGCAGAATATATCCAGCTTCGAGACCTACTATCTGTTCCAAGGATCCCTTTTACACCGGATGCTAAAACCCACCACCCTCCACTAAACTTATCTTACATAACCCCACTGTCATACAACCTCATCCACAAGTACAATAAAAATGTTAACTTTTCCAAAACCCACCACCCGTCTTGAAAATTGGTACCAACGATTTAAAAAAAAATTATACTCCCAACAATCCCCATGAGATTTCTCTAACGTAGGTATAACCATCCCCACTACTGTCGGTGACGCGACAAAATTTTTCCCAATACTCGGAAAGGATCCCCCAAAAATTGCACTAATCCCTTTAAAGCTGGACCCGTGTGATCTGCCGCACTAAAGGTGAGATGCGCATAACAGGTAGGCCAGCAAAGACAAAAAGAACAAAAGGCCGCCATCACCTCCGGACTCGACGCTCCGAGTCCCCCGGATCCTGTAGAGGCTCTACAGGTGCTTCTACGAAGGTTTTTCTCAGGTTTGGATAACCGGGACGTTCCAAGGTGTTAAAGTAAACAGCAGCTATTGAACTTTCTAACGTGGTACGAAAGCCTATGAGGATCAACCTCTTAAGGGATACCCTCAAATCCCTATAGCTTTCAGGTCCAAGGTCCAAACAGCGACTTAAGGTACTCCCTATACCTGAATCTCCTACCAGTCTCACCGTACTCAAGTGCTCTCATAATTTCAAGGTCCCGACAGCGACTTCATAAGAACCTAACTGCTAGGTAGCAAAAGGTACCTGCCGTTTATAGCGGTCGAGTTGTGCGCGGTGCAATACGCCATTAGTGCGTCGTTGCACCAGGGCCATTTTAAGGTGCAGACTCTGCGGGTACCGGTAGACGGTAGCCGAAGAAAACCTCCAGGAGCTCCATGTGAACCCGACACAAGCCGACTCCATGGTCTGCAAGGTTTTTACGACTCTCGATGAAGACGGATCAACAATCGGAAGGCGATAGTCCCGTAGCACTTTGTTCAGACGCAATAAACTAACTTTTACACAGTGGAATCGAAGGTTACTCAAGTTGAGAATGCACATTGTGCTATAGCCCCTTCTACCACGGTATAACGATATACGAGATCACTTTTGCCAAAGAGTCTTTTATTCAGCTAACGTAGACCTTAAAGAACCGTACCTAGATGCACGACAGTCAATCCTTATGAATTCATATATGTCCTATTAACTATGAACTGAACTTTATATCCTGATTCGGATTTCCTGGGACTTCAGGAAACGGAATGTTGGCTGTATAGTGTGTATGTGGTTATATAGCAGGTACCAAGTACTATTTACGCTCTCAGACTCAAAGGTAAAGGTTGCAAGGATGGCAGCAACAATACCTGGTACAAATACACAACCGAACCTGAAACATGGAGACGTACGTGCTTCTGTAGCTTAGTCAGGGTATATACAAGGTGGCTATTACAAAAGTATCAGTACCGCAAGGTAACGTTGGACATAGACAAACCTAAGTTACTTTAACGTATATGCCAAAGCACGACCAGTCTCAAGCTCAGGGTGACCAAGTCAAGGCCTGGATCTTCTCGTATTCTCTGGTTTGCGACCTACTTTCCTACGGCACGTTTTCCAAAAAGCAAAAGGATACGCGGTGCAAAGGTTGCTCTACGGCCATGGACGAGGAGACGCGGCTGGAATTTTGCCAAGGATACGTAAATATTTCGATCCGAGCTCTACGGGACGGAAAGACTTTCCATTCCTTTAACATCGGACGTTCTCGAAAACTTCCATCTTCTCTCCGCCATTTTGTCCCCTTACGAAAGCTTCCATGAAAAACATGACAATTTATATTCAATTTTCGTGAATATCTCATGGACAAAAATTCTATATACTTTCTCTCTCTCTCTCTCTCATTCTCTCATTATTTCCGTATCTAAATTCCTTGCCTAAAAATTCACAGGATGATCTACGATTCCGGTTTTTTAATTGGTAATTAAATAATCCTTCCTAAGGGCCTAGAAGAACCAGAGACGCTTTATATCTCATGCTGGAGTAAAGTATGGAGAGAAGGATACCACTATACTATATATATATATATATATAGTATACTATATATATAGTATGGTGTACAGCGAGAACTCAAAGTGTATTGACTCGCGGAGAGATCGAGAAACACGAAGAGGAGTAAAAGGGTTTCGAGTTTCTTTCATTCTCTTTGTCCATCTCTCTTACTCTTAGTAAAGTTTCACCGGAGTTCATGCGTAGACGTATGTGCGTATATATACGGATCGAAAGACGCTACGCAGGAAAATGAGTATAGGGTACCGGGTACGTGGGCGTGTTTTTACGCACGATAAGCACATATGTACCAGTCTAGTGTATCCATACGTAGCCGTGTATATCCAACGGTAAGGGAGACACTTTTTGCCCGAGGCACCATGGTCCTTCTTTACGATACGCAACTATGCGTTTCCAAGTGCGTGAGTACACGAGTGCGTGTACGGTAAAGGACTCAAGGGTAAGTAAAGCACTTGCCAATCTTCAGAGCAATACCGAAAGGTCTTTTACTACGTAGCCTCGCGTGTGCCTGACAGCCAAATTACCAATTACTAAGGGTAGAACGTGAACTATCGTTAGACAAGGGGTAGTTTCTTTTTGTCGGGGGTGAAAAAAAAAATTGGATAATCTGATAAGCAATAAGTAGATGAAAAAAAAATACACGATATTTCGGGGAATGTCGAAGGTCCGATTAGGCCGATGAATTACCGGAAATAAAATCATCCCTTGTAATAACGAAAATGGTCTATCTCTTTAATCAAGCTTTCCGACTTATCGTATCTTAAAGAAATTCGATATCGCGTGGAACGAGAAAAAATGTCAAATCAACGCAGAAAGTTACGCTTGTTGGCGGAATTGAATATTTTGTAATTGAATCAACGTGGGGTTGTCGGTAATTAAAATTGCGGTAATGAAGAAGCTTGCGAAGGTCACACTGCGAGAAATGCATGCTGAGATATGTCAAAGGTCGTGTTGTCGCGGCTTTAAATAATTCGAAAGTGTTTCTGACGTCTTCGCCACGCTACCCCTTACGCTGACTCGGCACATAAACCTCGGGGGACAGTAGAGGCCGACCAAATGAATGCGCCATTTTAAAAGAAGGTATAATAAGTGGAAGTGACAATGTGACGCGCGAGATTAATTGCTTAGTGACAAACGTTCCCAGATGCCTCACTACAGTGTAAATGTGAAAAAACGCCAAAGGCAATTTTTTTTTTTTTATTTCTTGAAAAGACCAAAAAATCACTACTTAAGAAATATGGCTTTGAACATATCAAGTCTACCGGGTGGGAGGACAGTATAAAAAAATGGCATAGCGATTTAAGAAAATTGAAAGACGTGCAGTGTAAACTGACCTTATAATGAACATGTGTATCCCGTGGTCCCTGGATGGACAGTCATTGGGTCCGGGGGTGTCTGGAGTCACGCACGCACGCACGCACGCATGCACGCACGCGTTCCGCGCGCGGGCCGCGTGTCCGTGGGACCTCGTGGTCCCTGACGGATCTAGCCGTTTATCCGTTCCTCCGTTCCGTCAATCCGACGCTCGTGTCTCGTGGCGGTGGTCGATAGCGCGGCGCTCTACTGACGTCGCGACGCCTCGTCGTGTCGTGGCCCGCGGCTCCTGCCGCCCCCGCGACGTCCCCGCGACACCCCCTGACCTCCCTGACGCCCTCACTCACTCCGGAACAACCCGGAAACTGACGAACCCCCGCAAACTACCCTTATTTCGTACTCCCACCACGCGACCAACCACGCGAGAGGGCGAATCACTGTGAGACAAGGATGTGGATCCTCGAGACTCCAAGATTACCAGCTCGATCGGTATTTCTTTTAACGATCCTATTCCAATCCAAATACTTTCTAGATACGTTCGGATCAATTACACAGAATCTTATGGATTAATCGCTGGATTTATTTTCACTAGATTTTATTATCCTTCCCATACGCGATCTATAATTGGCTACAAACAGATTGATCGTTTCGAGATCGAAGCTACTTTTTACGATCCAATCCGTTTGGCTGCGCACTCTTCACTCAACTGAGTCTCTACGGCACGAGTCAAGTATTCTTATAGTATGCGAACTATGGAATGTGCATTCCATCGGGTTATTAAAATCACCAGGAAGTCGACGATGCCCTCTCATCCTATTCTAGTCCGAAACCACGTACCTATTATCACGGCCGATCATTCACTCGAAGAGACTTGCATTGTCATACGTGCATCCAGTATGCTCTGCCCGCATAGGCGTAAATGCATAAAGAGTCTATAAATCGAGTAAAAGCAAGAGCGAAGTGAAACGTTATGGAATGAGACGGGCAGCCGGTCGACCACGTGGTCGCAACTCGTCTCCGCGTGGCCACGTGCCAAATAACTCACTTGGCACACGTAAACAATTACTCTGAAACTCGTGTTATCGCGACGCATCCACGAGGCATCCAAAATGACAGAATCGTACGAAGGCATCGTCCTCACAATGGGAACTCAGACCGCTCTACGTTTTCACCTCGACGTCATTTCCGTGTCGACGAACCTCCCCGTCTGAACTTCCGTTTACGGAGTGACGTTTTGCAATGTGTTTAAGCATCTATCGATAACGTCACTTCCTGCTGCAGAATAGGTAAAGCTCGAAAGTGGGTCTCTCATTGTTGTACCTTTAACCATAATAGTTATCACGTTATCAGTATACAAGGTACAGGTAGGGAAACCTGATGAAACCACAATACCGATTCATCCCCAGTTCATACCTTGTGTAGATTTGAATTTGCCGCGTTTTTTTTTTTTTTTCTGTCTGTGTTATCCGACTTCTATATGGATAACTTGATATCTTTTCTCAAGAGAAATTATCCCGCGAGATTCGTTTGTTATTCACGAGACGATTGGCTGCATTGTCGCTTCTTGTCGCGGATATAAAAGACCCGAGATCAGTGCTACCAACTGTAAGCCTTACCACGCTACGAATAATAAGCGACCGCTTACTATATGCAAATTGAAGTCGCAAATGATTTAGGTGATAACTGGATCGAGCGGAGACCACACACTGCGGCTTCGGCGCCCGCTCCGAAATTGAACGTTACGTCATTAAATCATTCCTTGAAATAAATTTATCCAACCGTGCGTATGATTTACGGCGATTCTGATACGCACGGACATCGATTAATATCGGGTGTTTAAATAATAAACGCGGAAAACTCGTGCGCGTCCCACTGACAACGACATACAACTTCCATCTCCTTTGACGCATCTCTGATCAATATAAATTTTTCTTAAGAAACATCCCTTTCATCGTTATTGACTATTTTTTTTTATTGATCTACATTCTTCGAAGCAATGCAAAAATTCAATCTATAAATATCGATCATAATCAGCGAATTTCACTCTGACCGTTTATGGGGTTGTGTACTAAGGCTATGGGCGTCCACGTGAAAGAAATAAAATCTTTCCTCGAAATTCACCTATTTTCGAATCCTTGCAAAACCTATTGTGATTCTTAATCTATTCACGGATGGATTCCCAGCTAAATATAAGCATCGTCGGCCAACTTTAAATTCTAAATTTGCCACTGAGCCATCCCGCAACCGGCTGTTACGAATCGTGGGCCGACCTCTTACAGCTTTATGACTTTTCTATAGTCGACTACTCGCTTCTCTCTTGGAACTCGTAACAAATTGGTTACTATCTATCCCAAGTAGATGATACCCACCTCGTCACAGAATGAGTGGATCCGAGACCTCTTTGAAGGATGCCGAAGAATGCGAATCTCTTGACACTAATTTTGACCGTACAGGAAGTAGGGTGTCTAAATCGTAAAAAAAAAAAACAATTATCTTTTTTATGTCCAATTTTTATTTTTAATTCCACTGAAAATCATAGGTGGCCGTGAGTAGGTACTTTACTCGCTAGACACAGGGAGCCAGGCAGTGGCACAATGTGTCACAGGCAATATAGAAAAAGGCTATTGACAATAATGGCTCCAGGCCAAAGCTACGAGACGCCTTATTGTGCGTTTTTGCGGCTAGCATCTAGAAACCTAAGGAAACGGTTCTTCATCCTTAAGGATTTTTTGGCGTGGTATTCGCGAACAACGAATAGGCCAGCGATCCTTGAGCCAACCTGAGAAACTGGCAACCAGTTAGGCAATGCCATGAGAATGATCATAGGAAACGGAAGAGGCGTCCCCGGTAACATAAAGACACGAAACATCGATGAACCACTGATTATTGATAACCCATTAACAAATACACAACATCGTACACATCAGTTATAAATTATTCATCTGGTATATACAGTCAAAGAAAAATGTCTTCGTCAAAAGAATTCAAACTACTCGAACGACTTTGTATTACAAGGCCACGTGACGTACCTGATCATCATAAGTGACTCATTACCTTAATTGTCAGAGATCGTTTCTGGTTTTGTAACAAGTAAATGAGCAATAAGGTCATCAGGCCATTGTGTCATAATATGAGTCTGCTAGCTGCAGCAATAAACGATAACGCTAATTGCTCTCGTATCTACCTTCTATACCTTTAACATTCTGACTCCTATAGGAAGGGCATTACTGTCATTAATCATAACGAGAAAGACGTGTGACCTGCACTCAAGAAGAAATCCATGTATAATACCGAGCACGAAACAGCTCAAAGAGAAGTCCCTAGTCACGCCTGACGTTCTCGTATATCGAGAAGTTGCCTAGATCCAGTTTTACCTCGTTGTCAACAAAAGCGTCTAGGGGCTTTGCAAGAAAATTGTTTTTCGATCGTGTGTATATATATATATATATATATATTCCAAAAACCACCCTCTTCATCATCCCCCACGAATTAATGAATGAATCGACTTTGCCCCAGTTTCTTGTACACGTGGGTGTATCGTCTGACATTTTCGCGCACCATCCCCATCACGGCGTCTGACGTCGACGTCGACTTCGTGGGCGGTTAGACGACTTGGACAAAAATCCATTTTCCTTCCAAAGTATATATGTATCTCGGGGTGGCCTCCTTTTCACTTCCTCCTCTGTACTTTCCTATTTCCCGTTCTTTATCTCTTATCCCTTTCTTCCCTTCTTCTTCTCACTCCTTGTTTGCTTCCTCCTGTTGTTTCTATATCTTTTACTACGACTTCTAAAAAATTGCTATTCCAGTAGTACCCAACCATGTCGAAGCTACTCTGGCCACGGGGAATCATCCGGCCACATGTGGAACAGAGAATTATTTCATTATACAAGCAACTCGCGGACCAATGAGAGAAGCTATACGTGTGCACGCGTGTTGGTATCTGTTTGTGCGTTGTTGAGGCAGGCCAGAGTAAGCATAAAATAAACCTGGAGACGCATGGGGTTCTACGCATTGCTCATATGAGCTCACGCACGTACGACTCCACGTACCAATGCCAGGCATGTAGCTACAAATAATAACAGCTATTATACAGGACGATTCATATTTGTCTGTTCTCGAATATTCTATAGGTTTCTATATAACACTAGAAATTCTTTTTCGAACGGTTACCATACTATAACGTAGAATAATTTCAGTTTATCAAAAGCCCTAGGCATCCTTTTTACTGCTGGTTCGATGAATTACACCCTGATGATCCTAGGGAATTTTTACTTCTTTTTACACAGTCGACCGTGGCGATTCTTCCTGAAGCGCGCTGTAATAGAAACGTGAGACTTCGAATGCTATGTGCACTGTGCAATGACACCATTTTCCTAGGTGGTTAACAGCAAGGAATTCTTAACCCTCGTTTCTTTTATTTTTTTTTTTTTTTTCATCGACAGGAACGCAGCAAAGAAACTACCAGAGAATGTACCTTGCTAGAAGCATACAAGAGATATTCATGTATTAAGATTTCATTCCAATATACTTTTTTGGAGTCCAGTAAAGATCCCTGATCCTCACCAGTCAATTTATCGGAAACACATGTAGACACGTGGTTAACAAGAGCTACCAGTTTATCGTGTACAGTATGAAGTATGCGAATGTACATTCCACGTGCGAGGTAATAAGCCACCTTCATAGGTATCCCAGTACGTAACGACCTTCGTCGACCTCACAAGCGTGGAAAGTGTAAAACCGGAAGTCACGTGTGTCATGGCGCACGTATTCCAGCAATACGATGATTCCAAGAGACCGTGGGAGCCAAAAGTTCTTTGGTGCTTATGCGAATTTTTTTTTTTTTTTTTCTTCTTTAAGGGGGAAAAACAAACAGATATCATTGATTTATCCCCCACCCACGTGATTCGAAAATAGCCGAGTATGAATGTCAGTAACAATAGACAATAGGTCGAGTGGTTTGTGCGTGCGTCATGAGATGCTTTTATTCGGATGAGGCAGCATTCGAATGGATCACGGTTACTCAACCAAATATGTATATTCCAAAGTCAAATGAATTTTCTTTTTATGAGAATCTCGACGCAACGTGGGTAAAGGCCTATTCCGTATACGCCACGGCGTCGGGACGCCGGCGTAGACTCTCATTGACTAAGACCCACGTTCATTCAGACCCGGGTTAAATCAATGAACGCTATTTTTGGCAGGAAGATCGTACTAGAGAGATAGAGAGAGACAGAGATATAATACATATATATAAAATAGAAAAAGAAGCAAATATAAGAAACAGTAATGATTATATATCATACAGAATCCATAGTACATACTATGTATATACATTGTACACATATGTGTACATATGCAAAAATCTAACACTCGGTCAGGCTCACTCGAATGCGTCAATAGTCCGTAAAATGAGCAAATATACTTCAGTCCTACCATAGTAGACTCGAGGGCGTCCATTAAAACTGAAAGAACCAATAACCCGGACTGTTAAACACCCAGTAGAAACTTTAACCACCCCGGGAGATTCCAACTGTCGAAAAACTAACCACGGTCAAGTGAGAGGAAAAAGAAAAGAATGTGGTTCGAAATTTCATGCTCTTGCCAGAGTTCAATTATTATGGATCGGAACCAAAGGATCTATGGTAATAAATCTTCATGATGCAAAGGCAAGTGTCCATCGGGCAAGGATGACAGACTGCGTGGAATCCATTAAAGAGACTTGAACCTTAGTTCTATCCGGTTGGTAGTTGGGGTTGGACTTGGATATACGTCTGGTTGCAGTCTCGCTCGACCTACGAGTGTCATTTGTTTGTACCACTGCCCTGATAGCCCTTAATGAGTTCCCAGCGATTCTCATATATACCGACGTTATTATTTTATTCGAAATCTCTTGTCGCCAAGGAAGATACAAATGAGAACAGGTCCTTTTTACGTGTCCCGTATAATGGATAACCACGGGCAATGATACGCTCACGTATCTACTGTATTAATAACGGGGGGATGCCTCTCCTGTCTTATGTGGATGTTAACGAACGAGATGAATCTTTGGTCCTGGTATTGGATGGTCTTATGTCCGTAGGGTTTAATTGACAATGGAGGACACTCGTGAATAAAAGTTTTTCAATAAAAATTTGTTTGTACTTTTTTCTCGTCCGGTACTAATTGACAATGTGATTTTATTCTCTTGTAATTTACATGGGGACTTTTTTGTTTTTGTGTTTTCAAGAAAATTCTTTTTGATGCTATGAATCGTGTAACTGATTGATTTTATGTATTTTTCCTTGTTATTTTTACGGGTTCTTATGGGTATCTGATTATTTTTTTTATTACGGTATATCCATGGGGTTTTCCTTCCGGACCTTAAGCTTCTGAGCTTTCCAGCTTTACTGGAACGTCGCTCGAAATTATCTGTTCACGTCTTCATTTCATAATTATTCAATTCACTTTGTTAACCAGTTCTCTACCTTGGAAGACTAATGTACTCGGTTCCGAGCACGTAGCGTGGTAATTTACTGGTGTGTGGCTTTTGACTGGATTAGGACTCGCTGGTTTGGGTAGTAAGAGCTGTTATTTTTAGTCGAGTCAGCGAAGGCTTCGAGCCGGCACTTAACGGTGATTTTCTACGAACAAAATTTTCTTACGAGTAACAGAAAAAAAAGTGGGCGCTTCAAAGCTTTCGTGAAATATGGATATTCATAATCTCTCAAAACTTTCAGCTATAAATATCCACCAATGTCTTGGTACTTCAATGGGATTCAAATTCAACCGAATATAATCTCCGTCCCTCCGCAGCATATCTCATATAAACCTCCTTCAAAAATCTATATGCACCTTTCATCGGAACTTGGATGAACTCGAGCGTATCTTGTCTACGGTTGCCCATATTTTTTTATGGCTTCTACATTTCGCTAGAGATTCGACGTTAAATCTGAGACAGTACTGCACTGGCATGGACCATGACTAACCCTCAGGAGTGGAGGCGGCGCTCGGTCTGTAAGCCCGTCGCTTTCCCATTGTCTTAGGTAGAGAATTCCTGGTACTGTCACATCATCCCTCGGCTCACGTCGTGCCACGAAGGGGTGTGTACTATCTCATTCATTTTCATTAAATTCAACATGCGTGAGGCGCCGCGGAAACCCGTGACAACCGTCGACCAACCCCATAATACATTTTCACGCCGCTTACAATAATCACAATTACCGCAGGTACACACCCTTATTTTTTGAAAAAAAAAAAAAAAAAAAAAAAAAATACGTCAAATGGTGAATATTTTATTGTCACTACTACCGTCATGATTAATTATACAATTTTTGAGATTTTATTCCATCGACCGTCATATGTGAATCCAATTTCTAAAATTTCCTACGAACCGTTCTTTTCTGGGTACATTCGATACGCAATGGTTTTGAACTAGTAACGCACGTTGTGTACTTGTCATATTACGTATATAACTGCGTTCGTTCCATGTATTTACTCTGTGTTTTAAAGAGTGGCGCTCCTTACTTTTTACTAGATCCTTGTCTTGCTTCTTCTTCTTCCTCTTTATGGTCTTCTTCTCTTTCAGTCTGGATACTGTTCGTGGGGACTTTGAAGGCATCGATGGTGGAAGGTCAGTGACCTCCTGCACCTGTAGATCCCAACACCTTCTAAGCAAGTCGAATACCTGGACCCTGAAGGAGAGGAAGGACTTTTGGACACACATGGTATAAGAGACTATAATGATTTTGAAAATTCTGTAAAACAATTAATAAAACTCATTTCATACATTTCTTGACTAAAAATTATATTAAAAAATATAGAAATCACTTTCCAAAAAAAATATCACTATACAACAAATTCATACGACCCTCCACTCCCACAACACTTTACACCTACGGAATGAATGAATCTCTTGACTAATAATTCTCAATCGCATCTCCGCGCAATCTAAACAAAAAAAAAGCCCCTCAACATCCACAAGGGGGTAACGTGTCACGTATGCGATACAAGGGTGTCGCCCTGACTAAATATAATTGCAATTCAGCCTCTATGAATTTATGCGCAGGATCTGCGAAGCACTCCAAAAAAAATGTGCATACACATGCTCGTACCACGTTAATAAAATGTGCTCAATAATCAATTAAGACCCCACGTTATAAGTCATCGATAATGAATTAACCTAAATTACAAAAAAAAAAAATTCAAAAAATTCAATATATTCTCAAGCCTCAATAATAACCAGGTATTTCCCAGCGATTTGTAATGCGACTTGAACTCCGTCGCTTTAAGACAGAAACCGGTCGCGTGGCGATGTCTTCGGTTTACCGTGTGAGTTGACATTGGTGCACGTGGTTGACAGGAAGATGAGCGATGGCTCGTCAAGGGAGCCGCCGTGACACCCGATGACAGGGCACACACACACAACCGAGACCACACACAATAGAGACTGCGTAGCCATCTTTTCACGTTGCCCACCAATTCATATGGTAATCGCAGCGGGACGTTACTCTGGCTTTATTAAGTGCAGCGTCTCTGACCCATTTCGCCTGTCAGGTTTGGCTCCAGGAATTCTGACTCATCGGCGACCTAACCGCAGTCGTCCTAGGTACGATCTTCTTTACTCTTGAAGAGAGTTCCAGTAGCTCCATGAAAATCAGGCCAATATGCAACCAAACGTCCAGCAACCGATATATATATATATATACACACGAGTACCAATACACGTGGACTTACATAAAATTCATAGGGGGTCCAGTGGCTTGTAAATTTCATAATCTTACTGCCGCACAAAAACCCAGGAAATAATCGTGATTATCGTAGAATGAGGGGTGTGCTTATACGTAATAAATTAAAAACAACAATTAACATTCATAGTCAGTCTGTTCCCACAGAACGTATGTATATCTGTATCGCCGTAAGCGCACGCACACACGTGTTCCTCCAGTTCGAGACATAGGTAAAAAAAGTTCCCCGATCGTCCTTCCTTCTCGTTTGAGACAGTGCTGGTAATATTTGTGAGCATACGAGTATAGTGGATGCATCGAGCCGAGGTCATAGGTTAAACTGTTCTCTCAACGCCATCTCTGATTTATTAATCATCGCCTCAGCCGCGGGCTACCTATACGGTATTACCTTTTCATCTCCTTAAGCTTTCGTCAAGAATTTTCTCATATTCCTTTTATATCCAAAAGGCATCCTGGATGGACCAGATTAAAAAATCCACCATACACATATACATATATACATAAATTATGCGCAGATACGTCAAACGCATCTGCCATCCATTCTAAGGAATCTGTCATGTACCAAAGTAGAGAGAAGCCCAGTTCTCGCGCCTCGACGTTCAACCCACCGATAAGGCCCAATTATTATCGCGATCTCCTGTGCTCTCTATGCCCCGCATAAGGCCCCACGTGTCAGTGCATCAATGTGCGTAGATACGCGTGCCGCTCTTTCTGTACTGGTACGTCCGACGCACGAGAGAGCGCGTGTTGGAGGCGCGCATGCGTGTAAACCGTATCTCGATGCCATCGGGCGCTATGCTGGCGCCATGGAATTGATTTCAATTATGCGCTCTGCTGGGTGCTACGTTTTGGCAGATCTGATATCGAGGCACGAGTTTCAAACCCACCTCCCTTCTCCAATTCCTTGCTATACTTCGATACCTCAACCCTGTTTCTTTACCTTCTTTGCATTTTCTTTTGCTTCCTCTTCCTCCTCCGCCGATTCGCTTTTGCTGCGTCCAACCATGACTTACCGATCTGACCGCCATGTATCAAGCTTCGTATAACGTTACGCCTTCGTGTCTAAGCCCAGTGATAACGTCGAGTCCCTGTTAACTTTCTGACTCATTACTAGTAGATCTTATACAATAAGGGAAAAATTTTTTTTTATATATCACCTATTTTTAAAATGTTTTTTTTTTCCAATTTTTTAATTAATATTTTAGGTTCATTAGACAACAATTTTATTTTGTTGGTCATTGATACGTCATTAGGCTCGAACACTGATGTGACGTATCTGTTGGTTATGCAGCCTCGTAGCTGCTCGATTGTTTGCGCTGTTAATAACGCACACTAATTACTAATTACACGGTTTCTTAATTATCGACTCATTGTCCGACGCGCATAAATAAACAGTGAGGCAACCCATACGATGCTGTATCTGTACAGCATCGATAATCTGCAGCCTCGGGCTAGAGTAGTTAACTCCATACACCGAAGAACGAGTACATCCCAGTACAGTGTTGTTGATTATAAAATATAATTTTTTTTTCCCCAATTTATACTCGACTAATAAAAATAATGCTAAGCAGACACATCTTCCTTTACTGTTATTAATAGAAAATGATCTTTGCCAAGAGTATGGTACTACATCACCTGGAACACTCGAGGAAGCTAATATCAAGAAGACTACTCGAGACACAATGACTACAGATTCCATATAATTCCAGCAAGTGCCACTAATGCCAATCTAATACATTGGATCCATTGAGTCATGATAATGGCGTCATCAAAAACTTTGAGCCTTATCCAATAGACCCAATAATGCTCGTCCTTAACATTTCTCAAGGACTAGCTGAGAGGACAAATTTGACACCTGCAATACCCCAAGTGGATAAGCGCCTGGTAAATTAAGAGGCTTGTTTAATCAGTTACGGCATTTTGACTGCGGCTAGTTTGGGCCTTAGACGTCTTCTCTGTTTGGGCCTATGGGTTCGGTGTGGAGTCAAGTCTTTTTCGTTCATCCACATCTCGCCGAAGTTCCTGCGCCACGTATCAACACTCATCGGTAGCGATTGGTTGTTGAGCCAAAACAATGAAGCCTTGAAAGAACGTTTGAGGTTAGTTTGAAAATAATGATATTGCTCGATCAAACTGAGAAAACTCCAAGGACCATTACCCGTTGCTTATTGCTAGATTTTCTACGTCAGCTAGGCTCCGTGCGTCAATGGGTTATTGTTGCGTCGTTATTTGTCGCTTGCGACTGCATCGCAAATGTTTCCGAATGGATCGTTAAAGTCGAGCTTCCTGGTACCGTACCAGGTATATTCGTTTGGATTACACAGCCAATAGTTATTTGTCTAGGGAATAAGTAGTAGGGAAAAATTTACCTACAAGCAGGTAATTCCTTGAAAAACCATTTACAAGCTCAGACTACCCATAGAGAGTCAGAAATTGTAGGGACGTAAAGATCACGCGAATCTTTAGCCGACTGTATGCTCAGAATGTATCCGCCATGTGGAACGACCTTAAAGGTCGGGGTTAGACGAATGCGGCGCCAACGTAACGCTGACGCAACACGTAAGAGAGAAGTAACGAGGGACGATACGTCTTTTGCACGGACTCTAACGCGGCGTCATCCTGGATTTACTGTATACTTGAAAAAAAGGGGGGCTGCTGCAGGAGCCTTTCTTTTTATTTCAGGTTCGTCTTTTACGGGCGCATTCCTACGTCCACGGGGCACCTCAGAATCGCCTATTAGGTAAAGTCTAAACTAAATGCGAACATAACCTAGGATTAGGGTAGCGCGTAACGAACTACGTGCATGTTTAACGTGCGTTATAAGGCGTGTAAGTTAGAAAGGAAGAAATTACCTAAAACTTGGAAAAATCAGAATGAGTTTTCAATGTTGAAAGACGGTACTTTTAGTATATGTCTTTAATAAGGCATATCTTTACAAAGTAACGTACTAATGACGCCTGTTCAACTGTTACCTGTAACGATACTAATGACGCAATGATAATGAGTATAGTGATAAAAGACATGGTGGACTATAAAATGGGTGAAAATGTCTCTTACGTATGGTAGCAGGCAAGACTATACTTGGGTTATACTTTCGTTTATTAACTATAGCTTCGTTAGGTATACTGTATATAGGAAAGTGCCTCGGGACCCTCGGGAGATGGCGAAGCCAAAGGATTCGTGGACCGGCTTGCGACCGTGCAAAAAACGTGCAAAACCTATTCGAGACTCGCCCGAAGGTGGAGGACGCGTAGGTAATAAATATCGTGCGATTAGATCTTCGAAGCCCGTGGGGTTGGTACGAACGGAGGGAGCGACTATTAATCACTCCATGTTAATCAAGCTGCTACGCTAAGTAGGCCGAACTGTGGCATTAAAGTGCACCACGTATCGTATTAGTACTTTGGGCTTGTATGCTTGAAAAAGCACGATGCCCGACATGCCTGTTATATGGTCGGACTATGGCTGCTATTATTCGAGCTTAGAATCCTACCTACCGCAGTGGGCACCACGCGTTCCTCATTTTTGAGGAATTAATCGGGACTAATTATTGTTCCTCTGGAGGGAGTCGAAGACTCCTCAAGAATTATGGTAGTCGTTTACACGGTCTTTACGTTCAATAGATTGTGTGGTGGATGTTGGAAATTTTTTTGTAAAAGAAGTAAAAATAAATTTTAATTATAAAGTAAGAGAGTGAATCATCTGAATTCTTTGATATTTGTACGATTATTTATTCGTGGGTAATACGACGTCACACCTCTGGACCAGTACGATATAGATGAATGTTAAGGTTCCTGAAGAAATTGACGGTAGGTGGAGAAGCGTAGAATTTGGCTGAACTTTATGAGGTTGTTTGTGCCTGGAGAAGCTTTTTAAAAATTATCTGAAAACTTAAATGTCTCAGCGGAGTCGGCCTGTCACTTGGTCCGAGGATACAGAAGAGTTTTGCAGAAGCGACAATGGCGACATCTACGTCCGGTCGTTCAATTGACTAACGTACACGATTTTCCCGTTCAAAGTAATCACCGTGATTTTATTTTCTACCAAGTGATAATTTACGCAACAGGGTTGGTTTTACTGTCTCAAAATTTGTCCAGGGTTACACCAGCCCAGAAGGTTCTAATCGAACTTTGGTCTTATAAGCTTGTAGTCAAGTAGGCTTTTGGGTTCCTCTCGCTTCACCTCCATCTTCCTCTCGTTCATCCGCGCATCTCGTTCCTATCTCCCCAGGTCCCGTACCTCCCCCGCAGATGCATCGACCGGGGACCAATAAACCCGAAACACGAGAGAGGGGCAAAAGAAGTCGTTGTATAAAAGTAAATAAAGTCTCAAAAGACTGAGAAAATATGTCGATAAATCTAATGTCTAGCTGAGATAGGTACCGAGTCCGAAGTCCAAGGCTCTGGTAAAATAGTTGTCCAAAATCCATAGACAGTCAGAACGCCAACCGCATTCAATTGCCGGACGATTATTCCCAAGCCTCCGAAAAACCTGGAGCAGAAGTAACTTTCGGATTGTCTCTGTGAACCCGTACCGCTAGTAAGGACAACGATCTTTCCTTTCTGGCCATCGAAACTTTCCCAGTCCCGACTTTCCCGACACTGGGTATAACATACCTATACAGTACATACCAATATTACCACCTACACCTATATCAACCTAGCCGAACCTATACCCATCTTACCTTACTCTTCTTCCACTTGCACATAGCATCGCTTTATTTTCGATACGTCCTCAAATCTTCGGTCTGACACTCAACCGACTGCCATTTCACTCCGGAATTCCCATTCGCATTCGAATCCTTTTATCCTTTGTACGACTCATGTAAACACGCAGTTCCTCGACTGCAGCGACACTCGCAATCCAGTCAACCTCTGTACTATACTGCTGATCGAATCCTCCTTCAACTTTTAGGATTATCCGCCTTCAATAAGATACTCCAAGAGTAGGATCAGGACTCGGTACGAGGATCTTGAGAATTCGCATCCGCGCCATCAAGGTCCTTCCAACTGTACAACTGTACCGGTATTCGCATAAATCGGCAATGCAGTATGTCGTTCTTCGACAACGTGGCGTCCTCGGCTACGGGGGTCTTGTAGGTCGAAACAGTCTGTACTTAAACATAAGACCAAACGTACGATACGTGAAAGAGATAGGTATTAAAGATTGTCTTCTTTTTTTCACTCTCATATACTCCACCCAGTATATATGTATATACAGCTCGTATATCTGCGATAGACTAAGATACGACACGTGAACTATGACGACTCCTCAGAGTGAATTTTGTGATTAGTCCGAAATCCTCCAGTAAATAAGATCGAGTCTTTTAGTAATTCAGGAAGAATCCACATTCTGCCTGATGGCTCCAGAGTCTCGATACCTGATTAGAATTCTAAGCATGCGTGATGCCGTGCGTGTCCCTACGTGTTGCCATATATCACCGGCGCGCGCATAATACGCACGCATCCACGTATTTATTACCCAACAAATTACCATCTAAATTAATATTACGTATTAATCAACACTTCGTAGCGAAGAAGCCACGTGCACGGATACTTTACCCGATACACGAAAATAATGATTAGCAAACTTTCCCACTGTACGAATAACTCGAGTCGATAGATGCCAAATGAAAAAATACATTTTCTTTTTACCAATCGATAAACTATCGATAACTTCCTATACGTCTCACGCATATTTCTCATATATACACAAGTATAATATACGCGTACAATATCTCTCTCGCTATGGCGTAGCAGTGCAATTTCTTAAAGAATTATTCCACGCACGCCAACGGCAGTTTGTGATATATGGGCAGGCGCGCGAGAGACGTGTCCCTCCTACACGCGTGACCTTTGACCGAGGCCGAATATTGAATCACTTTAATATCTCGACGAGACACGAGACACACGACTCTCCGTTCTTTCAGCTTTCCCCGTGAGTCCAATTACATCTGTACACCGAATGCATTATAAGCTCGTTACACAGCGTTACGGAGTCATCTTAGAGCCATAGAAATCATCGACAAGCCTCGTGAGAAGAATATGGCGAAAAAGTGATCCCGATCGATATACATACCCATGAGTACCCAGTGATGCAGGTACATGTAAGATCCTATTAAAAAAAAAAAAAAAAGAAGCGAATACCATTCCCCTGGCTGCCAGAAAGATCGAGCCCATAGATCCTCCCTCCTTCTGGATGGCATCGAAACCCTAAGAAATCTCTCATTCGGTAGGACTTGGAGAAATTGATCTCCACACGAAATGGAACTGTACTGGTATCACGTTGCCGTCAATTATTCCCTGATTTATATCGACTCGTGCGGCATGAGAAGATCCCAGCCACGATGCGCGATCGTATCTTGATCATGGGCACGTGTACCCCTAATTGCGTACAGCGCAACTGGAGCCAGATTTCCACGTACTTGGGTATCGAAGACGAATTAGGTATCGGGACACTTATTCAATTAGTCGAATTGGTAAGTAGGTGAAATTCATGAATGATTATCATCTGGTTTATCTCGTGGTAAATGAGTGGAATCATTTCGTTCCGTACTTTCTACCCTGCAAGGACGGCATACGCAGCTCTAGAATGTTCCAAGAGCTTCGAAGAAATACAGATATGTTTGATATATTTATTTTCTCGTACGAGCAGTGTCGTCGCTGGATTAGTCATAGGAAATTTTGGATAAAGGTAACGAGCAGACCTCAGATTACAAGATATTTGATTAAGTTTACTAGAACGTCCTCAAGGTCTTCTAAAATAGCGTCGTCCATGCGTATCTTAATAATTGATACGAATAGGACATAGTCTGCCTTTGTTATGTCATTGCCCTTAATACCCTAATTAGCTCGACGTCATTTCTTCGCTGCTGAACGACCTCTGATCCATTTATTGGGTGGCAGGGTTGCCGTTAGATTCTCCTCGAATGTATCGACTGTAAAGTCCTGATCATTGACAGGTCTGTTACGCAATTTCGTGCGACTGACATGACGCATGACAGCACTGTCAAAATGTACGGTGGAACTGTCATTCCTCGTACGATTATATTTGACGGCCGCAGCGTAAGACCCTAGCGACGTGGATGGTTGAGGTGGTCCAATTAGCTTGGGAGGTCCTGGCACTCTTAAAGTAGAATGTCTTGAATGATAATTCGTACTATGGTACGAAGGTCCAGGTGGTGGCATTGGTGGGAGGATAGCTGGTGGGTGACGTGGACCAGGTGGTGGATGATGAGGTCCATATCGCGATGGTCTAGATCTGTATCTAGACCTTGGCGGTGGTAGCGGTGGTACCACTGATAAGGATGATGGTGGTAACGGTGGTCTCATGGGTGCAAAGAGACCAAATTCAGCACAATCAAACGGATATGGTTGCGGATATGATGAACCATCAGGGAATCCTCTTCTGGGTGGTGGATATGAAGTTTGAGCACTTCTCCAGGATTCCTGAGATGCACTGGACGTGATGAGCTTTCTCTTTCTTTCCCTTCTCACTACTTTCTTCGCGGCAACATTATGACTACGTGTCTCTACTAACTCCACGTGGCTCGTGTCTATCTTCTCGCCCCTGGGTACCTGTTTCAGGCTCTCCATGTAATTCTCGCGTTCGATCGGATAACCGCGTGCCTCTTGAAACGCTAAAAAAAACAGATCAGTACAAGTTCGAGAAAAAGTTTTGCATGGAGGAGGATTGAGATTCGCTCTGTATACCCTGTGGGATAAAAGTACCTATGAGAAAAGCTCGATGGCTACGCGTTGGTTGTACAAAGAGGGTGAATAGGGTGATCGTCGATTTCAATGAATATCAAGCCGAAGACGCGAGAAACAAGCCTTGGTGTGCTTACAAGTACGTGTAAACGCTCGTGTAAAATATATGAGGAGCTTCGGGCTAAGAAGTATTACTTAGCGTTTTAAAGTGGCATTAATACCAGCGATCGGATGCTGGGGTCGGGTAAGTGGAGGAAAGAAGATATAAGCTACAGCCGTCTGGATGCTGTAACTCCCATCTCGTACGGGCGCGCTAACGGAGTATCATATTTACATACGGTGGTGACACTAAACGCCCTGCTTTACGAGGCGGCCCTGGGTGAAATATCGACGGAGCAGCCGTCGATCGTCGATCTGCGAATCGATGACGAGGGTCAAAAATTAACTGGTATAAAGTCGTGGAATCGCGTGGGAGTGGATGCTGGTATCCAGGCGGTATAATTGATACCGAATTTGACTGTCGTTGTAAAGCGACAGTCAAAGGAAACAAGTTGGAATTTCATTTTGGCGTTTATCATCCAGAAATCGTTTGGCTCGCGTGGTACGCGGTGTATATGGGAAGTGGAAAATTTACTTAGAGAGAAAAGACATAGGTTAACGTGCCTCTTAACTCGAGTCGAAATCGTTGAACCGTCGGTAATATAACTTCTGGCCACATTAGGCGAGATTAGGTCAGGGCCGTCGAGAATGGTGGTTTTAAAGGCAGTGCTAAGGGGTAGCAATAAAATCCCATTTTCCCATCTCCAATCCTAATTAAACCTGGTAACTCCGTATTGTCTCTGTATGCTGTAGGCGCCGCCTTTTTGGATACTGATTTTATCTTTCTGAATTATGGGTATCTACCGATGCTTTGCGTCATGGCTTAGTAATTATCAGCGGTGTAGATTTCACTTGGATTTAGAATACCGACGAGAGAAAACCGAGCTGATGAATCTTTATGGGTTATACCAAACACTCATCTCGGACATCTGTACTGGCGGATGATTTAAGACGAAGACTTATCATTTCGCAAATGATACCTTGCGATAGTCAAATCCATCCATACCATTCAATATTTCTAAGGGATGAAATATTCTAATACAATCTTTCAATACCGTTACCTTTAAGTGCGTCCTGGTATTCCCAGCTTAACTGCTGCACGAGATATCTATAATAAAAAAGAGAAAAGAAACGAAATAAGAGAACGTGGAGTTTGCGTGCTCGAAGGCCCTAGGAAATACGAATAAGATTTCTATCGAAATACGTAAAAGCGACAAAGTGACTTCCTATAACGTCAACGAAAAATAACGTAACTTCGTTACGACCAAAATTCGTTTCCCCAAAAGAATGCGACATCGCGTACGAGAATTCCACAAGAATTTCCAAGTCGACTATAAATACAATTAGCTAATTAAACCCGTACACAGTCGGTAACTATTAGTATACCGAAGCCCGAACCAAGTCATAGTACTACACGTTCTATGTATACAATAAGAACCGAAGGACTTACCGGCAGATCATATATCCGGTGCGATTGACCCCATGAGTACAATGGACTCCTATGAGATCATCTGTAACATAAAGAAAATTATTTCTCGGTAAGATCGATAAGAAAATTTCACGAACCTCCGTCCCTTATCGCAAGGATAAACCGTCGAAGTGAAGAATTAAAAAAAAAAAAAACGTATCAACTACATATTCCAATGGTCGTATGACAATTTTTTATTAAGCACGCAACACTTCGTACAGTCCTATACAAAGATAATTCAAACAATCCAAAAAGAGTCTTACAAGCGCCTAACTTTCTCAATGTCTCGTTCTTCCTCTGCTTGATAACTCATGATCAATCACCTGGTTAATTTGGCAACAGATCGATAGTGATTTGTACCCATCGTATCCGTAGAGTCCCTCCTTACCGATCGTACACGGTGCCGCGCGTGTATCGGCGGGAGCGCAGTTAATAAAAGAAGTGGATAAAAGGATGTGGGTAGGAGAGAGACGGAGAGAGGAGGAATAAGAACGAAAGAAAAAGACACGAGGTGAACCCGACCGAACAAGACAAATTGCTCGGGAGTCTCCGTACCGTGATAGAATAAAATACAAAGGAGTAAGGTCAAGCGTTCTTGCGTAATGTACTAGCAAAAGTCACTCTTCTCTGTCGGTACTGATCATTGTTGTATCTTGACCAATGGCTTGACTCTTCGCGGTATATCCTTATAAGGAATTTTTATCGCCCTCCGAGGATGCGCCGTGGAACCACGAAATAAAAGCATGGCGAGTATCACGATTCCATGGATCATCAATTTAATCCGCCGAGCGTGCGCCGTGGCCCGCGCCGAACCCAGCAAGGGGCTGATTATAATATTATCGAAAATTGCCGGCAAAAAGCTGCGACGAATTCATGAGGAACCTCGCGACCCTGGCACATACGAGCCAGTCACGACGTAATGCCCGAGCCGCATACCTTCTACGAGGAAAAGTGTTGCTTTAATGGGAAAGAAGCACGCGTGTAACGGGCTCCGCACTTTTGAGGCTACTATACATCGTCGGGTAACACGTTATCATTAAAATACGTAATACAAGATGAATATCGATTGCAAGGAAGAAATTGAAAAATCACGATTAAAATCATTCGATATCACGAATAATTCGATAAATCATGATCATTGAAATTCGTCTATAAGACAGTAAATTCTAGAAACGATGAGCGAGTACGTCTATCTTTCTTTTGCTCGTGTCAAGCCACATAAGTCCGTCTCTCTCTCACTCGCAGCGGGTATAGGGAACTTTAATAATCTTTGAGCAAAGAGGTGAAACTTCTTTCGATCGATCGATCAAAATTGCCAGTTTACGAGAGACGTCTTTAGGACTCGGTGTACTTATGAACGTCTACCACACTACTTGCTTACTTCACGCGTCACAAGAGAGACTTCCTCGATACACCTTTCCGACACGTATCCTAACAAGGTAACTGCTGACGTGTAGTTTAAAGCCAGTCAAGGGAAAGTTTGTCAGATTAAAGAGTCGTTCTACTCGAGTCGGACGTTTCACGGTGATGATCGTTCGGGTTCGCCAAAAACTGGTCTAATTTAACCAACTACGTATATGTCAAGGCGAAGAGCATAAGGTCACCCCTAAAAACGAGAAGGTAATCCGAGTTGCTCTCGTTTGCTCATTCGACCTGGATGCGGCGTCAGCTCATTCCTCTCTGCGCGTTATCTCCCGCGAGGTCATCTCAGCCGACTTTGCATGCTGAGTAACTTATATGCCTAGTAGGAGACAACTGAGAGGTCTTATTCCAGGAACACGTCGCCATCTAATGCGAATCTGGAGCGTGCACCCCGGCGCGCATATTCGTAAACTGCGCAGCGAGATAAAATCTTTAAATGGATCGCGAGATCGTTATGGGATCGTTTCACTGGATTGATTTTATACGTATACTCGTAATACAGTACAGGCTGGACGAAAAGTAGCCGTAGTAAAGATCGACCTTTGTTTCTAGCTTCATATACATAATCTGATATACCCATGTAGTTACTATGCTTAAATACGTGAAGACGTAAGATATACGGACTCGGCCGGAACGCATTGTTAGACTTTCGGGGTACCTGAAGACCCCTGCTGTTACTAAGTTCAAATCAAACATCAGTCAACGGTAGTACAACAGCGGCGAAACTAATGTCCAGTGTATCGTTACAATCCAAATACACGGACCAGGGTCTGATCGGAGCAGGATCAGTTGAAAAACCATTGGTGACCTTGGGAACGTCAGGTGGTCTGGGTAGGCGGGAAATTAACAATTTTTCTTGACAGACCCCTACAGTCTGTGTTATAATTAATTTCGAATGACAATACTTAAGAGACTGATGTTAACCAAGGTGGGCTGGGTTACGTAAAGTACTCGTGGTTCGTAGGTACAAACAATTATGTCCAGGGCGGTACGTATCACTGTCGATCACGCGGCTCCATCAAAGACAAGATCATCGATCGTATCTTAGAATCCATTGATCCACTGTATGGGTGGTAAGACGTCCTATGATCGGCAGTAATACATTTGGAGAATAGACACGTTCATCTTCGAGAAATTGTTGTTGGGTAACATGGGTAAGTATGGTATATGGATGATACGTGTAACACTGTTCTAAATGATCTCATGATTTTTTGGTGGCTCAAAGTGAATACGACGGTGGACCAAGAGAGTGGCGGCTTCGGGCTATGAATCTGTGCCACTCCCTACGCGTATGGTTTTTCGGGCTACCAGAGTAGTCACGGAGTATCCTGAAGGGACGTGGTTAATGTGGCAATATGATATATATGCAAGGATGGGTTCAAATAGCCTCTGGTGAATCCGAAGGAGCGATGCTAGTTGGTAGCAGCCATATGTGAGAAACTGACGTGCGATCGGGTTAGCTGTAGAAATTAACGTCTACCTACCACCCACCATGTTGGTGCACATATGTAACTCGTAGGAAATTAGATAAAATATTGTAAAAAAAAAAATTAATAAATCAACTAACCATCACGTGGTTATCTATTCATGTCTTATATGGGATTTAGACAATTTCTACTTGACAATATATATGTATATGGAAACGTATAAGGCCCAAATTGAAAGTGCCGACCTAAGGGCTGAACGTGCAGGGAGACACAGAGAGATAGCGACATGTGGATCCATGATAATGAAGGACCCAAAAATTAACCGTTGCCTACTCGATATTGGGTATTGGGTATTGATAAAAGCTAAGTGGGAACCGATGGATGGGGCCTTAGCGGTCCCTTTTGCTTCGGAATGCGTCGTCAAAGTCACTGAGACTCGTTCCTGGTGTACAGTACCTTTTTCATCATGCTTCCTGGGTCCTATTTCAACTGTTCTCATTTATCCATCCACTGTGGTGCCTACGATCACCGTGTATCCGTAGAGCAAGTCCAGAAGGATCTATACGAAATCTAGATCCTCACTGATCTTCCTGGGACCTACAGGAAGTCTACGGAGAAGTCAAAGCAAAACGAAGTATGACAAAGTGCAGAGAGGATGAGAAACGCTTCGAGCAGCAACTTTCTTCTTCTCTTAGCCGGTTGATAAACGGCGGCAGATAATTAACAACAGGGCATATACGTATGTACGCGCTCAACTGCAAGTACGTGGCGTGGGCGATTATCTCCGCTCTTCGAACGCGAGTGCTCGAACTGGGTTCTGAAGATGGCTAACGAAATTTTCAGGGACGGAAGCCGAGTCGCGATCTCACGAGTAAAAATGAGAGGGGGCCTGCCGGGGTTCCGAGGTACTCGTTCTTTGCATATGGCATAACACTGCCGGCGCCATAAGCAAAAGTAAATTAGGAAGACCCAACTGGTACAGTCAAGCTAAAAAATATCATGGCTGACAAATACCTTCGTATTTAGACCTAACGTCTGTTTACGTATAAACTCTAATGATGAGCTTACCTGGTCCACCGGTAGAGGCGAAGTCGTCCATCACTTTGAAGAATCTGCAAAAATAAAAAATATATATATATATATATATATATAACGAGCAGGCATGCAATCGCTAAGGTGGACATCAGTGGTAACCACAGTTTCATTTCCATGGTTGGTAATAAAATCGAAGTTGGTACAGTTACGAGGTAGAAGCTTGGATAATGGAGGAAGTGCCGTAAAGGAATAAAATTAACATTTTATCGAGTCCGCGGCGCAGTAGCGCCGAATTAGCGCCAGGGCGTGATATACCCAGGGTTCTCAAATTTATAGTCGGTCAACCCTTATTTATTCTCGCGATACTAATAATTTCGATCCCGACGCTGGTAATCGACGCGCCTACCGTGTATCGGAGACGATGGGTAAGGACCGATCGAATTTCCATCGGATCGATAAAATAATAATCAGTTAAATAAATATTCAAATATGGTAACCGCCGGTTCACTCTCTTCCTACCCTTTCTTCTTTTTTTTGTTAAATCTCATACTTTTTTCTTCCTTTCCTCAGGCTTCCCTTCCATGTAATAGCGTCGTAATAGGTATGCAGAACGTGCACTCAACTTTTGAGTATACGGTAACGAGGCCTACCAACAGTGTTGCTCTGTACAAAATGCTGTTATGATATATATATATATATACATATACACGCAAGCAATGTACAGGTCGTTTCAGTCCGGTTTTCGCGTGGGGCCCAAAAGGGGGATCGCGGCGCTAAACGATTTGATTAGAGAATCACCGAGGGCCCCAGGAACGTTTCCAGGAAGGTTAGCGGCTCCCTTTGTGATCATCCCGAAGAGGGAGCTTCCCCTTCTACTCTTCCTCGACTCTTCGCAGATTCAAAGATAGAGGGTCCAAGCTTGTAATAATTCACGGATGGGTGCCGTGCATCATCCCTTTTTCTTCCTTCGGGATAACTCGGCTTATTAACGAATTAACCTACGACTACTCGATAAATTATCAGAAAGAGTCACGACGCGATCCCCGTTCGCATTCCCCAGGACATTCCAACTTCGATACCCTGCGCAGCATAGGCTGCTATGGACAGACTCACGGTACTCCGGAGTCCCTAATACGAACAGGGAAGAGGAATCCTTGAGAGGAATCGTTCCACTCCGTATCCAGGATCTTGATAGAAATCGATGTAACTCAAACCTTTTTTCTTCGCATTCCCCTGCACGATCAGGTGGGGGTCCCTATATAACTCTGACTCCCCTTGAGAAAAGTTGCCGGCAGTCATTGTGTGCAGAGGGGGGCCTGATTGTGCGGGGCCCTATCGAAGACCTTAATAGGCCGTTTTAACGCCCTCATCCCTTTCATCTTCGACGCAACCCCCTACAGCACCGATTAGTCTAACGTGATTATAACCACTAACTCACTTCACTCACTCACCAACTCACCGACTCATTCTTTTCTGGTTCTGTCTCTAATATCGCTTGCCTATGAGGTGGCCATTACAAATGGGGCCCCCTTTGAGTCATAATGACTCTCACAATGTCAGTTTGGGCCCGCGCCAAGTGCCGCATTCATTTCGTCCCTTCGAATCGACCGTATTTAACGAGTAGCAGATCCTTGTATACCTTCCCCTTATATACTCCGTTATACGGATAATAAAATCCAAAATGGCGTTCCATAGGGATTCCACCGAAATAAAAACGTTGAGCTGACACGGACATTTGGAATTCAAAAATTCCGAAGGATGGTGGCTAGTAAAAAAAAAAAGTGCCAAGGTATCAATCAGCCCGTAGGGTGAGCACCGGCGAGCACCTTCAGGATGAAATATCGAAATAGTGGCTGAAGGGTGGGCCAGCAGCACACGGCGCCCTGTGAAAAATGACGAGCGTTAAATTAATTTGACTGGGATTTGAATTACAGATTCGTGACCGCGGCTAGAGAGAAGTGTCGGGTTGGTGTCGGGATGGTGTCGGTAGGAACATGACGGTTCGCGCCGTACCCAGTGGGAATCCGCCACCTCGACTGATCCTCCGAAAACCAAATCCAAAACCGCACCGCTAACCTACGCTGATACATTGTCTCTCGGCAGCCCCCAGAGTGAATCGAACATCAATATTTATAAAACCCACCATCTATCAGCGAGTCGCTTCCCACTAAAAAATCGTACGTCAACCACTCGGACGTTTCCGCAGACTCAGAGACCCTCGTACAGGATCCACCCTTAAACTCGTAAAGGCCGTTATTAACCCCATCTGCATAGACGATGCGTCTTCCTTGTAATTTCTACACAAAATTCCAGCCCTGACCCACCTATTGTCAACCGACAAAACGGCCTATCGATTAAACACGAAATTGACTGTTTTTTAACAAGATGGAAAGGGGATAGTTAAGATGTATCATTGAGCATAAGACGCGATGAATGAACGAGGCATTAACTGGTATTATAAGCAGCCTAGGCGCATCGGCATTGTCCGGTGTGAATATAGCGGCAAACCCAAGTCAGGGAACAAGAAGAGATACATGGAGCTATGAACAGCATTTATAGCCGCGTGATAGTCCGACATACGTGGGGCTCATTTGAATATCGCGGCGTGTGTGGCCGAGAAACGTGCGCGCAAGCGCCCACCGGTAACTACTACTACGTATGTCAGTACCCGTGTAATACGCAAGCGCGCAAACGCACATTACACCTCGATCGCATGCGTGTGCGCGCACGCATCGCTAGAGCAAGAGTCCTGTACGCGCGCGCCCGATCGCTGATTAACGGCTTTGTTTCGCCGAGCACGCGAACCCGCAATTATTCAGCCGGAACGAAGCGTTCGCGCGACCCGTTATGTAGAACAGCGTAAAAGGACGCGACGCGATAACGTCTTCTTCGCGATGCTCTTTTTATCATCCAGGAATTTACGGTACGAGCGGCGGCAGCTCGTTGCGCTACTGTTTCCAGGCGTTTACAACCGCTCGCAACCGACCAGCCATACTTTGACAAATACCAAATTATCGAACCTCACCAATCTTTTGAAATCCAAATTCTATAGTTGACGTAAACCGAATTCAAGGGTTATTTAAATTTAGCATTTTTGGCAAATCATGAGCTGCGGCTGTGGAGGACCTACTGGACCCGATCCCTACGTACCATATTCAGCATACGAGATGTATTTCAATGGTAATTAAATAACGAGGATTTATAATTCTTCTATTTTTTTTTTTTTTTTTCTTTATAGATCCCCACCGGAAGGAGGAAGACTCTATAATCGACAGCCTCTAGATCCTTACGGTGGTGGTGCACGAAGACAATTGGTATATGACGACGATGAGGTTTACATACCAAATTCACTAGGACGTCCTAGGGATCCTACTGGATCCATATACTCCAGAAGACCAGGACAACGTAGCAGATTAGGTCCTATTCGAGGAATAGGAAATCGCCCGGGTCTAGCGGAAATGACAGGAGTGGCGATCGCGCGTCGTCGACTGAGCTGTGAGAATATACGTTTTGTATCGATCGTAAAGAGGGACAGTTTTGCAACAGTAGAAAAAAAAAATTTTTTTTCAACGACCATTTCGCATAGTCTCGACATTATCCAAGGATGTTATTGTCGCAATGAAAATTTCGTAACGTGTGACTTTAATATCGCAACCTAATGCCGTACACCCTTATGTCGCAACGGTTTAACACTTTCGACTCTCATTCGCGCTTGACTTTTAAATCTTACTTATATACGCCCGATAATGGCCTCACACAACGAGGAAGACTGACTGCGAGGATGTTCCTCGTGGAATTTTCTGCGTCTTGTCATCTTTATTACGGCGATTTACATAATACAATCTTACAAAGGTTGCGAACCGTTTTATACGCGCAAGCACCTACGCCCTCTGCTTGGTTCACACGTTCGCTCTCTTACCAGTAAAGGCTCTCAGGGGGCTATCACTTTTGGTATTTATTTCATCGGAAAATCATTTCGTGTTATGCCACGTCGACGCGCTTACGAATATTCACCGAATTGCTTGAGCATCGCTGAATCGAAATATCCGACCATGTAATATACCGTGGGAAATTTTATTTCCAGTCGACAACATCTCGGACATCGAGGACGACGACGACGTCGAAGAGCCTGGTGAGCGATTAGCTTTGTGTATGATATGAAAATTTTTTTTTTTTTAATTACTCAAAATTAACATTTTTTTAAATAGTTGAAATCGACAGAAGACGCAAAGCTAGTCTTCCTGCACAGCCACTACCGCACTGTCTTCCTGGACCATCCCGTCTAGCGACGCTGCGACAGATGCAACAGAGAGCAAGGAATACCAGTGAATATGCACCCAGAATGTCCTACGTCACACAGGGAGGTGGAAGAGTACTGAGAGTATGAAAAGAAAAAATTTGGAAATTCATTAACGATTTTCTTTAGAGAATTGTATGGTTAATTAATGCATTATTATCATTCGCAGATGTGACCAAAGGACGTTTGGCTGATGTTGAGGAATTTGGAAAGATTTCAATGAGACGTACGAAACTGTGCCTCGGCTACTTGGAAGTCTTCAGTCCGTAAAGCAAGTCCTTGCTGGGACTCTGGTGTCGACCTGTCGATCCACTTGTTGTATCTAAGAGAAGATGAAGCAGGTTGCGCAACCACAAGATACATGGAGCGATCCTGAGCATATATCTGGGCCGCGTCAAAAAATTTATTCCGTAAGGTCCATCACTCGTGAGGCTCGTGCTTCCTGAGAGGCAGTTCAATGGCAACGTAAGATCGCTCGTGTTTGAGGATGTTTAATGCATGGCCTGGCAGCCTGATCGTAGGTAGGTGAATGGTTCCCGCTGTTTGTACGGCTGTAGTCGCTGAACGAACCACGAAGCACCAGGCTCAGACTTGGGAACCTGAAGAGATCTTAGAAGTACTCCGCAAACACTTTGAACGACTGTTTCTCAATCGGTGCCCCACGCGCGTCCATGAATACACTCTCGAGCGATCATCATCATCAGCAGCAGCAGCAGCAGTAGGAGCAACAGCAACATCAGTAGTAGCAGTAGCAGGAAAAAGGAGCAATAGGAGTAGTTTGACGCTCGCGCGTCCTCCTTGACTGGACCGAAAATTTTGTATACCTCATACAGTACTATGCACTTGGATGCACCGTAGTATGCATTTGAAATTTCTTTCGGTACTTTCAGCACTTTCGATCGGAATAGTGTTAACACGTACACAAGATAAGCGCAGCATACGAAAATCCGACAGAGCATAATAAACCGGCGCAAATTTACGTAATGAAGAGATCGGCCCGGGTGGTCCTGAGAGATGCTTCGGATCTCACGTCCAGACATCCTCGGGAGCGAGGATGATCCTCGTACTCTCCTCGAGGCGAGGTCTCCAGGTGATGGCACGTAAAGTAAGAAGTAACGCACATTATGCATACGAGAAACATCACGTGAGTTACCACCCACAATCAAGTCCCAACTGTTTCTCTTTATCTTTCCCATCCTCCCTGGTCCATCCTCGACCCACCGGACTACAGACTCCAGACGAGCTCATGTCAAAATATTTGAGATGGGTTCACCTCGACCCGTGCTCTTCGAGCCATGGACCGATCACCTTTACGTCCGGGAGGCTGTGTCGCAATTCTGTCATTTCGCACTCGCACAGTTCGCACAACGTTAAACTATAGAAAATCACCTCTCGTCCCCCCCCCCTCCCCATCCCTACCCAAAAAAAATAAATAATGTAAGACATCGTCTCCCACATGGTGAATGGTTAGAATTACCAATGGGGGTTGAAGCGTGCCTAATTAATTCAATGGCGAGCATCGACAAACTCTCGACTTCAAGACTCGCGAAGAACCGATCTTGATCCAAGTCCCACCTTCCGATTCTCCTCGTTGCTGGTGTCTCCTTACGCCCCAGAGGATGTATGGCCATTGTCTTGCAATACGAGACAGGGAACACGCGAAAACCTATGTTCGACGTCTCGGCGAATAAAGACGTCGCATGGTGAGGCGCCAAACACCCACGTGCAGCGACCCTGGGGGAGAGCAGTCCACCGTATTATTCCTCGCCAGCAAGGATCCTTCGACCAAGACGAGACTTGATCATGGAACTTGAGGAATTTACCAGTAACATATCTTTCAGCCAGAGTACCAGCCATTTATTTTACGTCCGAAGAAAAAGAAAAAAAAAACGTCGCTACATTATATCCCCGTTACATCGAGTCATGCATTAATCCCCCCCCACCCCACGAATTAACGTATCAATTAACATGACATTCCATGCAAAATTACTTAATCAAAGACCACGAAGTTAACGAGATACTAGCATCTATATTATCATTGGTTAACCATAGTACACGTTACACGAGGTGCAAGCTTAATGTACCCAGAGACATCCTTATCCGCGTCACTCTCAACAAGACTCATCTGACACATAGATGCACGTAGAATATACGACCAGCATCCAGTGAGCATCCCATAGAAAACGACTGTGCGTTAACCACAAGATTACACCCAGCATCCCAATAAAGTTTCCTGCCTTCTTTCATTAGCATAATACCAAGCTACCAATGCGAGAAGGTCTACCGAATCCCACAGACATCTTTGAACTCATCCCGACGTTATTATCAACATTATTTGTCCATTTGTCACCAATTTCACGAGACGAACGTCAAGCGACGTCTCTGAGCGCGACTATACGACAATTCACTCGGGCCCAGTCCCGGTTCGGTTCTCGACGCTGACCAAGTCGCCAGTTGCCAAGGAGGAGCAAGATGATCGAGTACTCCTCAGCCCAAGGGATTCTCCTCGAACATGCAAAGTCGGACGGCATGTAAAAAGCCCAGCACGCCAAGAGGTTCGTGCTAACGAACGAGACACGGTTGTCACAACACGTCACGATTAACATACCTTCCGCGTCTCAGCTTAGGAAACAAGACGAGCAATCAATCTATACGAGTTTCGTCGATTAAAAGTCGAATCACACCAACGTGCTGTTTAGTCGTCTGAAAGCTTCGACTGTTACCCGATAATTCGATACGTCATAAATAGCATGTAATTACGTTAGAAATTGATTACGTGCAATTTAATTAAAATCGAATTAAATTCCATTGGACGTATAAGTTTCTCACCCGTGTCTCTTCTATGCGCTTAACCAACAAGGAGAATTCGGTAGCGCCAAGTTACGAGCCTCCTGGTAATTATAATGCATCTGATAAGTGGCGCCAGTCCCTCCTACACGTTACGGCTACGTAGCTATACGTGGCGGTGCACTACTGCAAGGGTCCAAGCAATCCGATACGGTCAAAGAGCGCATTACGCCATTGTGATTGATGAAACTGGCAGACAGAAAGAGTGCACGGCTAACAGGAAGAGTTTCGTGTTACACGTACTTCATTTCTTGCCTGTGATTGGATTGCTTGGCGCGTGGGTGTTTTCGGCAGCTTGCATGAACTCTCGACCTTGCTGTGGTTGCCTCTCTGTGGTAATATTAAAAATCCACCTTTAAGGTCATCCCGTTAATGATGAATGAAGAATGATGACCTCGGTGACAGTCGCAAGACCTTTCGAAATTGATACGACCTAGGCAATGGTATTTACTGAACCGTTGCAGCTGGTAGTAGCTATTACCACTGCTATTACTATGCTACCATCTCTAATACTAGTGCTACTAGCTTGAGTATTAACCACTACTGGTTTTCTGAGGTCTGAAAGCCCAAGGTACCTTTGCCATGGGTTTATGTATAGGCGCACGAGAGTTCAAGGGTATCTGGTATATTAAGTGGCGCCTAGAGCTTCACCTCTGACCCCGTTTCTTACCTTTCGGCGAGTTAACCGATCCAATCCTATCAAGGATGCAGTTAATTACGACGTGCGTGGCTTTGCCGTTGCTCGCAAAGCCATCAGGAACTCAAAGAGATCAACAAAGAATTAAGGAGATGCCTTCTGCGCGTGAATTCCTACGGGTCGTTAAAAGGCCAGCGTGACTCAAGACTTTTATATAGGAATTATACGAATTCGTGTAAAAACCATGAATCCTTAGCGAGTGTCTTATTGCGTGGACGAGAAAGACGTCCTTGTATTTATGATAAAAAAATACCAAGTTATAGCGTAAGAATCATTTATACAGAGATAAATCGTAGTCGGTTTCTCGCTTGAAAAGTGCATCGACGTAGCCCAAGAAAATGTTCTATAAGAATTTCCGATGCTAAAATCCCCTTAAAAAAAAAAAAAAAAAAACATTCAGCAAGCCCGCATATAGCTATGGTACTGAAAATGTATTCCCGTAGGAGCTAACCGGCACGCAATACCTCCCGGTAGGGAATGAAGATCGTAAGCGGGCAAGAGGCAGCGCCTCGTTACGACTGAAACGCAAAGACGAGACGACAGTGACGGCGCAGTAAAAGTCTCCGTATTTACGTAGAGCCTTCGCCGTCGTGTCTTCCCGACTGTTGCATTCGAACGGTCTCTGTAATAGGTTTTTCACGTATGGATGGGATTTCCGTGAGTTTTCGAATGATTTTGATTTCCGTAGCTTCGTTATGCAAGCAACCGATATTCTCGCGCGTAGCATTACGATGCTCGCGGAAACAAAAGAAAAAAACAGAGAGAAATTTACTACAGTCTTTACTACAGGGCAAAGTCCCTCGGGTATAGGAAATATTTTCGGTCATTCCGTGTGCGAGATCGAAGGAGGTGAAAGAAACGTGGAGGAGGAACAGCGGAGAGAAACTAGAAAGAGAGGCTAGCGCAGGCTTCAAGTAAGAGAGAGAGAGAGTGCGCGAGCGATGCTCAACGTTCGGTAAATCATCGGACGTTTATTGCAGTTAATTAGCCGGCTGGCCAGTCCGCGGGCCTGTTTTGCATGCGAGTCGAAGGGAGGTTGCGTGAGACGAAGTGTGCGTGTCGTGCGAGTAGGAGCGCGTGTGCGTGGCGCCGTGCAAAGGTTAACACGCTCCTCCGTCTCCCGAGCAAGGAGCTCGCCGCCGCGACGCTGGCATCCCGTGCGTACAAGCTCATATCCTCGACGCCCCACACCGGCGTCCTCCTCGACTGTCATCGACTCGTTTTGTACGTTCGCGGCTTTCCCGACACTTTTCATTAACAGTTTAGCCGTCGAGTGACGCGATTCAATGAGACGCACTGTACATGCAATAACCGTGACTTTGACTGATTATACGTAAGCTCCAATAGATACTCACTGATTGACGCAATTCTGATGAGGAACCACCCGACCGGTAACGTAGATCTTCCTGTAGGTAACGCCGGCATTGATGACGTCCTGAAACGGAACGAAAAGATTATGAGTAACTTTCGTATAATCTTTGAAAAATCGTATGAGATACCGAGGGGAGGGGGTATACTAAAAAAAAAAATGGGTAACGCGCGTGGACAAGCTCATGGGTTCACGGCTAGTTTATGGCTATAAATCAATCATCGAATGATAGTACCAGGCGTCCTATCGGTATCGAAGGTACGCATCAGGTTGGCCAACCGCGCCACTAATTATCGAGGCTAATTATTACACAACCTTTGTTAATTATGAATAATTATAGACCCGTGGGTGCGGGAGGCTGGCTGTGTTAGTGTAACAACGCGTATCGGTTACATGCGGCGGCTCCGGCTTTGAAATCGTAAAACGAAACGAAAGCGCTAAGCCAAAGGGGAACCGAAACGCGATGATCCTAGGATGACGATCAGCCTGTAGATCAACTGGCGTCGCTATAATAACACCAGCATCGTCATTCGCGTCCGCTTCGCTCTCTCTGCTGCCTCCGCCTTCGTCCTCCTTCGTATTCCCTCATCCACCACCTCCTTCTACTACTCGACAGAGACATCTTCTACAAGGGAGACGCGTATGCATATGCATGAACCTCTCTATTATCTATACCCTGTGGTTCTCAAACATTCACGACTCCTCCTTATCCACGCGACTCGCGATGTCATTGAAAAATAAATGTCTTCCAGGGCTGATCTAAAATTAGCCTTGCACGACAAATTCATTTATTCGACAGACGCAATTGAAATTCGATCTAAAATTTTATTCTATGCAATCCCTTTCCCATGAGAAATTTTTTATACATACAGTACACGGACATACTTGTTGTCATCGAAGTAACAACGGAGCGCGTTGATCTTTCGTTGAAATTACTTAGACCACGGTATACAAACTTTCAAGGTACATTGATAACCACTGTGAAGTTACCCCGCTCGCTTATATTAAACCAATTATATCTGGCTGATTGGTGGACGTGACACTGACAGCGGTGATACGTACACAGTCCCTCTCCCCTCGATTCCTCCGAAGCAGCCCCTCCCGTGTCCCCTTGAAAATCGAAAATAAAAAAAGGCCGAGGTGCCTTTGGGTGTCTCGATTCTCGAAGCTTCTCACTCGGCCACTGTTTCTCTCTCTCTCTCTCTCTCTCCCGTTCTTCTGTCTCTCACCAGGATCGAGCTACTCTCTCGCAGCCGTAATGCTCAAACTCAACGGCCACAGGTTGCCGCACGTACAGGCTCGATAGCTCAAAGACTGAAACCCGTTACTCGCGATACCCACAAACAGCTACCGATGCCGGCTGCTCGAATTCTCTCAGCTTCTTTCTCCATCATCTCTATACGGTTGGCTGACGGATCAGACCGAGATAAACCATCGGGTTTATCTTTTCACGTTGTCGTTACCGGGGTTTGGGACTGACGTTCTCTCTCTCTCTCTCTCTCTCCCTCTCGGTCTCTTTCTATTCTTGGGCCCATGACATCCCTTCGTGCTTTGGAACAATCGTATTATACTGGGTGACGGTGCCTTTTGCTACCGAACATGATTCAATGTCGAGGCAAACACGCTGCGAGTAATAAGTGGGACTGTAAAGTCTGTAACTCGATCATATCAGGGGAGAACAAGGGTTGACTTGTAATTGCATTTACTGGTACGGAGTGTTTGGTTGGTACGAAATAGTTTGGACGTAGCTCGAGTGCATTGGGTTGAATTTTTGTAGGATGACGTAATAAGAAAATGTGATAGTGACGTATGTGTACAGAAACAGGGTAGATTATTTAGGGTGAGGATGGAATCTCCCGATGGGCATAGCCAACCCCATTGATACAATCTCCATGGTCCATTATGACGTCCTTTGTTTCACTGAATGAGTTTCGTTTTTTCTACTCCTGTCAAAGGGGACCAGGAAAGGGAACAGCCCGAAGGGGTTCATTAGGTAATCTGCTCCAATTAGGCAGGGGTGACAACCTGGAATTTATGAAGGGATTATTCATAGTGATATTATTGAACTCGACGAGGCGCGTCGTGTTCAATAATGAAAAACAGAAAATCTCATAAATTTCAGTTCGATACCTCAGACGACGTGACCAGAGTCTCACATGTGGTCAATACGAAAATTATGAAAGTCAAGGATCATACGTGGATTCTCACTTTCCTTGCTCATAGATAAGACTCCAGCGCGCATACGGGTTAAAGCCCATGGCTAGAAAATAAATAAGTAAACGAGATAAACAGAGAAAGAAAATGCAGACAAGTTTTAAAGCAATGCCAGGAGATGCCGAAGCGCGGCCCTCACGAGCTTATTAATATAATTGATCGGTCTTCGGTTCTGACAGGTCTGACCTAGAAAACTCCAACCCGTCTAGTCTAGTCGATCGGACTGTGCACCGACTATTCCAAAAATCTAATAATAAGTTCATTAGTCGCATCCCCACTTTGGGTTCCTAAGGATATAACCCGAAGGCCTGCTTGGACTCTCACCCGCTACAAATTAACCAGGCCCCCATGGCCGCTCATAAATGCTTAATAAAGTCAGAACTGCCCCCAACGTGTTGAGATATCAGGCCTCCTTTTGGAACGGCAGGTGAAGTGAGAAGAGAGAAAAAAAAAAAGACGAAGAGAGCAAGACACGTGGTGGTGTGACGAAGGAGGATGGAGAACACGAGAGGATGGTGAGCATCGTCGAGAAGTCGACAAGGAAGGAGATAGAGAGAGAGAGGAGAATGAGTGAACGGAGAAAGATGTCTCTCTGATATCTGCCGGATCAAGGAATGCAGCAGGTGACAGCCTGAAGTCGCCACGTGAGAACTTTTAGGCTCAGCGACTAAACGGTAAACGTCATAACTGTGCTGGCGAAATTTGGTCCTCATTTAATTAATGTAAATTCTTCAATGTGAGATTCGATATAGGCTTTCTTATATTTTTCCATGAATATTTGTCATACTCACAAATCATATACAATTTTCATATCCTTACCTTTCTGTCGTAGTAGCGATCAGAGTCCGTTAAGTCGACGACGCATTTCAATCGTGGAAAAGCCTGTAGCATCAGGGCAATCGTAAACCTGAAAGAAGAGGTAGTTATCGATATTAGAGAACATAGGAATACGTGGAATTGGACTTCTACGCGCGAAGCTGTGATCTCGATGACTGGATGATATATCGTGGACTTTAGGGACGGAGGGTTGCGTTAGACGGGGGTGTTGGTCCAAATAGTTTCAGCATCCCTTACGATATATCAAAATACCTGGACCACTGAGCGGGCACGTGCATGTCGGACTTGAGACGCTTTGTCTTAAGGAACGACCCTATAAATAAACAGTCTCCACCCCCTGTGTCTGGAGCTATTACCGAACAAAAAATCAGGAGAAATTTATCGCGCTGTTTAATCGATTTAAAATCCACTAACGAACCGCTAATGTGGCCTGACTGATTTATTTTTATACGAGAAAAATGGTAAAATCCACAATTTGTACGGGTAAACAAAAAAAATATTACAAAATCTCGCGACACCTCGAACCGGGTCGAAATTATATGTAAAAATTCTTACCGTCTTCGAATATATGCTAAAATGTACAACGATCGTATATATTCGTCTATCCCAATTGCCACAAGGGCAAGCGCCTACCTAATTACTTGATATAATTCTTCGATATAAAAATCATCCACGATCATGGATTCACGCTTTAATCGCAAGACATTCTGTCACGACCGTACACGAGTCTACAAGTTCAGGACACGAGTATCGAATTCGGTGGTGAAAATAAGACGAATATTAAAACTAAACTCACCGTTGCTCAGGCTGCATGTGCTTGGACACCCCCTGAAACAGAACAAGAAGAACCGCTCAGCTAATGAAACGATGCTGGAAATAATTAATAACTCCCAAAGAGAGCGAGTATCCAAAGAAACCCCTGTGCCTGCACTACCCCCTCCTCACCTCCCACCAACCAACTCTCTCTCTCTCTCTCTCTGTCTTGGCTCATCTTAAGAGAGATATTAACGTGTCCCGGTGGCTTCATCATTTATGGAGTTGGCACTACTGGCCCTGTTTCTCAGATAGGAACAGCCGGTCAACATCTAAAACGCGAGTCATCGCCTGCTTGAGGTAATTAATAGTGCGAGTGTACGAGGCATGAGCCATCGGTCCATGGACCGCATCTCCATTGGAAATGATTAATTGCGCAAAACTTTGTACCAAAAAATATCCGAGCCAATAGTAACATTAGGTGGGATAAATGTGCGCTCGCGACCGCTCGATTACCCGTATACGTCTAAATGCACAATATATAGATATAATCGTTGAACAAGATCGAATGGTTGTCAGATACATTTTTTTGCTCTAAAATGATTATTAATTTATAAATAAAAACCTCATACAGTTTTGTTTCTATTTTCGTTTGAACGGGTATCGTCGCTAATTTTCAAGACTGCCCCAAAATAGGCTCTCTATGGGTGGGCTAATAGTAATTACGGGTTCGAGCAACGAAATATTATTGACTGGGCGGGCAAGATCCTATCTGCGGAGACAAGTAGAGAACGAGTATCGGTTGTCTTGGTTGCATTAATAACGCGCAGCATCCTAACCTTTCGTGTTGCGACGTAATAATCCAGCTGATCTCAAGAGGTGTTGTTATGGAGTCTAACCGTATCACTGTGGGATATTACAAAAAAAAAAGGGTTCGCGTCCGGACTAGAGTCACGTATCCTACCTATTACCAATATAAATCCGTGAACCTCTGTCTCGCCGCGCACACGTACAGTCGATTGTAATCGATAGAAGACACGAATGTCGATTCTGTATGGATCGAAGAGATCGCGTGATCGCCTTTGATACCGTTCGATCAATGATACAGCGATAAATCAAATGAAACGATATAAAAATGTCGCCGTACCTTTTGGCGCATATAAATATCACTGTATCTACCAAGTAAATCTTGCTGGCTGTTCCATGAAAGATATTTTTAAATTCAAACACACCTGGATGAACTTGACGGACAGTTGAAAAAGTATGACGTAGAAGGCGTTGATAAAATTAAAAGCGTTAAAGAACAATGATATGTGCTGAATAACAAGTATGCAAAGTCAGTGGACGACCTGCTTTTCCAGGCTTGATATACAGCGACGTTGAAGTTTTACCAAGTTTCTTGTTTATTTGGAGAATTTATCAGGTCGTCGATCGAGCATCCGGGTCGGACTACGTGGATGGCGCAATGGAGTTCCTATCGCAAAAGGCAAAAGTCCCTTGGCGTCTCGTTTGACGAACGCGAAGAGGCTCGCGGGTTGACGAGTTGAGATTTACGTATTTGCGTTTCGTAGTACGAGGCGCGAGGTAAATACAAAGATTTACGATCCTCCTTCGGTAAAGGATCGAAACTGCAGGGTCCCAGAAAAGGGGGCCGTCAATGAGCGTAGAACATACGTAGCTATATACGCGTATGAACGAATGGACAGATGAACAGATGTATGGACAGGCGAAAGGTCTTTTGGGTACGGCTGCTGCCCACCTGCAAAATTTACTAGCCCTTACCGGGATAGGTCATTTATTTTTCTGCATACGTTCTCTTCACGTGCCTCTTCCACCTCGCGTTATAGTCAGCACGGGAAAGAAGAGACTGGACGAGTGGAGGTCCTTGCTGATTCCACCATTCAATTTCACGATCCTTAGTCTAAAATATGACCGCAGCTAAATCAGAATTATCGGCCTCTGAGGAGTGCATTGTGGGAGCGGCGCGTTCGCGACGCTCCTGGTGGTCCTTAGTCCAGGATACGAGGTGTTTACACTATTCATATTTTTCCACATTAAATTTCGACCATCTCTCAGTTACGATACGACAAAGACCGCCGTACCCTTTCCCTTCTAATTATACTTCCGCGTGTATTTCGTGTTTATTTTTTTTTATTTTTCTTTTTTAACGCATCCAGTCGTGCCAATTTCGAGACTGGGCGCGGCACCGTGTAAGTTTGGGTTACAGACAAATTTGGCGAGTCCGAGTCGCGGGGCGCCATTAAATCATGCTTTGCTTCACGCTTGTCCAGCAACTTGCTGGCCACAACAATATTCGGCGTAAGCACGCATGCGCCTGTGCACGCATGTACGATTCCTCCTGCGAGTCACCGCGACGCCGTTTCATGCTGCAGGAAAAGCGATTCGATCGAGCGACGTGCAAGAACAAACAAAATCGATTGCGCGATACCAAACAACCAAGTGCACGCGGTAATTGGCAAAACATAAATTTCAAGCCTAGATAAATTCGTAGCCTCGAGAGAAAATGAAAAGAAGACAATTTTTCGTCAAAATTCAATCCTAACAAGCGTGCGGCATATCCGAAAACTTTTGTACGCGCTCGCAAAGGCGTAGGACCCATTGCTGAACGCGTATAATAAGTGACAGTAAATGGCGTAGGCGTCAGCCAACGGTAGGTATCGATGATATTTATTGCGAATATTTATGAGTCCCTGGATGCTTTCTTGCTTTCATACTTGCACGTTAGCGAGTAGCTCGTAATACTTAAAGCGCGCAACACCAATGAAGCCGACAGTGCAATTTCGGCGAGTTCCTCGTCGCTGCAGGTAATTCGCCCTTAGATAAATGTATGTTATTACACTTCATCGTGTCTCAATGTAACGAGCTAAGAATAGTCATTTGAAAAATTCACGACCTCCCGATACGTAATATACTCGCGTATGCGTGCCATACTAAAATACATACAGGTACATGCGAAGAGACACGAGTTACCGTTAACAAAACTCTGGTAACGTAAGCATTTAATATTATCCTTAAGCGTCATCAACTATTTTCCAACGATAATGTACATTCCTATACAAAGCGCCATTAAACATTAAGGGTCTCGCTAACGTGTGCCGAATCCCAGGACGTGGACTGTATGCATAACCGAAGGAGTCGCGGACGTTCTGCAACACGGGAACTCGAGGAGTAAGGAACATTTCGCCGCATGAGTGCAGCCAACGGTTATGCGCTCATATAGAATCGTACAAAGCCATATAGACTGTTATACGGCCCCTGCCAGCTGATATATGCACGACGTTCCGTATCCACTTACTTCCTCGTTTGGCAGAAGACTTCAAGCGATTTAAAATGGGTCACTCGAGGAGCGTGTGCCACGGGAGGATCCGAGAATCGATCTGGGAGTTTAGTTGTGTTGTTATTGGGATTAGAATAAGGTTTTAAAAACGGGGGCGGTTATGGAAGGCTTGAATGATCGTAGCCGTAACGATATTAGAATGCTCGATGAGTCATTAATCTTCTGCAGATCTTCACAGTGGGTCCAGCGTGAACGTTGAGAATAGGAATTCAATGGGATTGGACAGAAAAGGGACCTGACTTACCAGCAGTCCCATTGTCGGGCCCCAATAAGAATTTCGAAGATATTGATGGATGCTGATGGTGGATATAGTGCGAAATTAATATTGTAGCTATGTGGTATGGGATTAGACAGGTGGGGCCTGGTGGTCCCATTGTCTGGTCAAATTGGGCATTACCGTGTTGAAGATATCATCGACAGAGGGAAGCATACTTCAAATGAGTTTATTGCCGTGAGGTTGGCTATAGGTACTGGGTATAACCTTCTGGTATTCGTTAGAGGGCCCACCATCTGTTGGGAAAGAAGTGGAGGACCACTGAGAGGGAGGGCCCGGCATTGGGACCATAAGCCTCTTTCGGTAACATTTGGGCCCTTTCCGCAGCAAGCCGCTCGACGTAATGGTACCGGTAGCCGCGGGGGACCTTTTGCGGGCATAGCTTTGCTCTTCCTTTATTTATGTCCGCCTTCTGGCCCGATCCCCTGTGCTGATAAGGGAGCAATTAAAAATGGCCCGTTCTACGAAAGTTTGAAAACGAGAATCAGAGGGGCCCGCGCGTCTGCAGCTTCTTTCCATGGACAATTATGACGACAGGAGGAAGAGAGGAAAAGCAATATACGTTGGCAGGCGACTTTTATTTTTGTCGTGGGAAACTTTTCGCTTGGCTTGCGTACGTATGGTCGTGGCAAAAATCTGAATAAACATGGCCGCGCGCCGATACCTACGTGTGTTTCTACCGATATAAATAATGAGAGCGCGCTTATCCCCTCGCTATAATTCAATTCACACCTAATAATGTGACCGTAGAATTTCCATATTACAGGCTGTAATAAAATTAAAAATATTTTCGGGGCGGCTTCGAACCCTCGGGGGGTCCCTTCCTAAGGACCCATTCGACTTCACCTGCCCTCTGGATTCCTTCCTCGAACGTTTCTCGTCCTCTCGGTCCATCTCAGGGACCTAACCGAGCACACGAGTAGCCTATGGTCGCTTCTATGTAAAATAAAAAATCGGCACGATTCTACATATGTATATACGTTCGTTTGAATTTCTTGAACTGCCACCATTTGAGAAAACTCCAAAATTTCCATGGAATCCATTACATTCTGTATTCACTTCAAACCCCGAAATTCCGTCGACTTAGTCGTATAAAAATAAAAAAGTCTCCAATTTGATCGAATCTGTAAGTTGCTCAAGCACCGAATCCTACAGCCATGGAGATCATTCTCAAGATGTCGAATGGACCAGAAACCAGCTTCACTCGTACGACCCTAAAAATTTCTACGCAACATTCATGTTTACCGATTTTCGGTATCCCAACCTGATCAAACTCTCCTACCCAATTTCCTTTTCCTCCTCTGTCTTTCAGTACCACAAAAATGACGACAGTCGATACCAGTGGAGCGAGCTCAACTGACGCAAGAATGTGACCCGACTTGACCCGTCGACTTGACAACCTCCTCCGTACATGCTGTGCACGCACCTCCTCTCCTACTCACCAGAGCGCACTGCGAACGCATCCACGCACGCACGCGCCGTCGCGCGCGTCTTCTACAATGTTACGACACCGATATAATGCGTATCATGTCCCTTATGGGTCGCTACGCCGCCGATATGCATTAAGGCAATATTACCGCACAGCATTCATAAGCGTCGTCCCCTAAGGTCACGCCGTGTGGGAAGTGCTTAAGGTATTCGACCGCCTCGAGACTCACCTGGCCATTTCGCCGAGGCTGTTATTGAAGATAAAAAAATGGATAGGTACGGTCGTTGACGCAGGATAAAAAATGAAAGGGAGAAAGTGAAAAATTCCTATGAAATCCTTCATCCCCCTTGTATCTTATCTGCGATCGCAATACATCGTCCTGGTACCGATTTTCGCGGAACCATATTGCCCCGACTGAATGGTCAGCCATCCGGTACCTGGAGCAGTGCTAATTAACGTCCGGCAATGGGGTAGCGACCCTTATTGATTTCTGTCTCGGTTTCTCTTCCTGGGGGTAGTTCGGACGCTCTCCGAGACTCTTATTTTTTTTTTAAAGATCCAGGAACCAACACTGGACCGCCACTCCGTCCATTTTCTCTGCGTTACCTCGACGCGGCTTTCCAGCACTGATTGTTTTAGCTACGGGGGTGAGAATACATTATATTAACGAGCCAGCGCCACAACCGAAGACAAGATTAACGACCCTGAGCTATTTATGGTCGTGACTTGTCGGGACCGTTTAAACAAATGTTTGTTTCTTGCCTCCCCAAGAGATATACATATACCAAGGGATTTGTAAGGATCTCAGAGGTCCATTTCGTCTCACGGCGCCATCCTCTTATACCTCAACACGCCCATTCCTAGCGCCGCTTATAATCTCTCTGCTAAACTGTACAGACTCCAACTGAGAAATCGGCAATTATCCCGGGGCTCCAGCAGGACCTCTTTTCGCTCCCACAAGATCCGCGCTTGCTCCCATACAGGAAATTCTCCACCTTCTTAATCCATTCGACACAAATCCCACCAGAAGACACAACGAGATGAAATTCCTTCCCAGGGACGTTCCAAATAAAAAAAAAAAAAAAAAAGAAACCCACGTCCTGACAAACGTCATCTTTGCAAGGTTTACAATTTTTCGTGGCACCCTTATATGGCTAATTTTGAGAGGGCGTGGTGGGTGGGTTGAACAAATCCAATAAATCTGCAATTTCTCTACACGCCGCTGCCACGTTGACATTTTGGTAAACACTGCGACAGCCGGTAGAAAGGAACAGGCAGTTTGGGTTCGTGAAGATGAATAAAAAAAAATGGAAAGGTGGCTACGGACCAGGCAGGGGCAGCATCCTCGGACAGAGAAACGGAAAAAAGTTATGTGACTGAAGGGAGGGCAGGTGGGAGAGAACGGGGCGCCGGCTTCATATACGCATTCGGCGTTCATACCATTCAAGGGAAATTTATGTACCAGAAGCATAAAGCCACTAGCGCGTCTCTCGAGAAGGGACCATCCAAGCTATCCAAACCATCCAAACCACCGAATCCACAAATGTCCCTATCCTCTTCCTCTGCGTGTAGCCACTACAATGCGCGCGGATGCTCCGCCGTTGCCACTATAGCAACGTATAACGACCTGACTTCCACCACGTATACTAACCTGAAGGAAAATCTTCGTTTTCCACAAAAAGTAAAAAAAAAACGAATAGTGACACACGGTGAAAGGGACAAAAGCATGCACAAACAGAGATGATTGATCGATCCCGAATTTGGCAAGCATATTTTCACATATATATATATATATATATATGTATGTTTACGCAAAAACTTTCACGTTACGACAATAATAATAAGAACACGAGGACCACCAGCGGACTCGATTGAAAAGTGTGACCGTAAAATTCCAAGAGTTATGCCAATGTGACAAATAAAAAATTCCGAACCAAGTCCCAAAGAGGGGAATAGAACGTGCGCGCGTCAGATCGCTCTCTATGATAAAAAGGAATACCGAAATATTCGTATGTCACGGATGGCCTAACGAAGCCGTGCAAAATGAGAACGGCAAGACACGATTGGGTCCAGAGATAAGGTCGCTACCGCGAGATCTTCCCTTCTGTACGAGCAAGTTGGGCTTCCCGGAAAGACAGTAGAGACAAGATGGACACTCGGCCATCTCATCTAGGCAAGATAGAAGGCACTCGGGTGTCCTATCTGATGTCGACTGGATGGATGGGGTACATAGACACTAAAGTATGAGACGAAACTGTCCTCTGAGGTAGCCATTTTCTTCGTGAAGATACAGAAGGGAATAAATGAGAGGAACGCACGTCGATCTATGGACCATCGAACTGATCTTGAACGTTCGTGTACGAATTGAGTAAAGGGACCGGCGCTGTGGCGGCTTAGCTGAGGGAATCAAAAGTTTATCATGAATATCATACGTATCGTCGTTATCGGTGAGGAGAAACGAGGATCTCCTTTGGGGAAGCCATTTTCGGTCAAGACTTACATATGTGGAGGTCAGAATGTAATGGGAGAAAGTCGATTTAATTGTACGAGCTGGATCCGAGATAAACCTGCCCTTTGGGTAGCGTAGCGCAAGAAGCACATGTGTCCATGTGGGTGATATAAAAAATTTGGAGAATTCAAAAAGATTTATAATAATGGATAAAAATGAATAAAAAATAAAGTATACAAAATTATTTCCTAACCCCCGCGCTTCACAAGACGACACGACACACGCGCGGGTTCAATATTTCAAATTTTACCTAGATATTAAAACTTTTATTCTCTCGCCGTATGCAGCGACTGTACTACGAATCCGTAATGGCGTCTCGAGAGATTCTTGTGTTTCGTCCTACTCGTCTCGCTACTTTATTCCACTTTATTCCGTCTCGCCCTCTTCGCGTGCGCGGCCATTCAGTTCGGTGGTTACGTACGCGTGGAAAAGCGTCGCGGCGACGGACGTCGCCGGTGGACGTCAAGCGGCGCAGAGAATGTAAATTCAGCCGCCGACAAAAAAGAGGCAACCCACCGCCGGCAACCCCGCCAAGCGAGCGCATCTTTGCATGTACCAGACTGAAAGTGAAACCGCGTCTGATATATGGGCTTTTCGTCTCGCGATGCCTTCTCCAAAGTTTTCACAGTGTACTCAACTGTACATAAACCAGCCTTCACAAACTATCTAATGGGTCGAAGACTTTGGCATCCGTGACCATATCGCGTCCTTTGCCACAGTCGGTACCAACGTTGAAGTACATGGGCGAGGATGCGTGAGTTGGAAACAGTATTAAAAAAAAATAATAATAATTTCCACCAAATCGAATTTCGTTCTAGAAAAAAAAAATTTGATAAAGTGCAAGTGAAATAGACGAGTAACAGGAAGTGGTTGTAGGACAGTAGGTATGTCGGTGAGGCGCGAGCCATTCGGAGGCGCCAGGTCGTGGGCCGTGTGTATGAATTTTCTGAACGAGAGGAAGAAGGAAGGAAGAGATGAAGAGGAAGGAAAGAAAAAGAAGAAACAAAACGAATCGCAGTGTCGGTCCGTGCCGGATAAGATCTCTGTAGTCGGGATCGGTAATATTTTACAAAGTCATCGAAGTTGCTCGCCAACTTTGGCATAAATTACGATCCTCCTGCGGTGGACGACTACGAGGGTGGAATATAGCAGAAGAATCGGACAGTCTATCTCACCCCTGCGGGGCGTTAAACAAACACTTACCATTGCTAATAGGGGAGGAGGTTTCGGTTGCGTGGCCTACTTCATTTTGGAGAAAGGAAAAGAGAAATAAGTAGAAACTATAAATCCGGAAGAAACAAGGTGCGTGGGCGGCGCCTGATGAATTTGCTAAGGTCGAAAACAGCGGGGAATTCTATGACGAGTAGGGAAAATAGTCTGCGCGACTTTTGTGCGTTTCTTAATTGAAAATCCAAACGGCACTAACGAAGAGAGAGGTCAGTAGGGTAAATTATATTTAAAAGTAGTCTCTAAATACGAAAACCGAGAGAAAGTTCAATTTTATAAACTAATCGAGGTACGGCTGCGCAGACGATAAAGTACCGATTACCACGGGACCACTCGCTAGGAGAAAATAAAGTCCCTAGACAATAAGTGCCACGAGGGAACATGAATATTTGTACCGGGTCTGTGTTAAGCTGGAGTTAAATCATCGTCTAGTTACGAGAGACACACAAACGCATAGGATATAATATCGAAAAACATGGCGTTACGGTACATAAATGTATTAAAATTTTGAAACGTATAAATAAAGAAAAATTTTTTTTTCCTAATACGTCTTACAATTGTCGATCCTTTCTGTTGAGCTTTGACGACCGATTCTCTTTTCCCTAAGGATCGTCAAGAGCGAAGTCCGCCGCGATCTCTTAGGCGCCAGACGCGATCACCGTTTCTACGAGTAATAGCACAGCCTCCCGGTACAACAGTCCCAAAAGTATTTCGTAAGCATATAAAATTTTATGAAGCCACACACGATTCGATTCGTAGTCGCAGAGACTCTCCAGCATCGTATCTGAGAGAAATCGGTTGTTTGGCCGAAAGATTAGCGCCTTGCCGGACACAATGAGCCGTGGCTCAACTGCCGGTTATTATTTCCGGCAGTGAGCCAAACTGATTACCATTTCGAGGGCCGTTACGTAGTATTGCGCCGAAGACAAGGCCCCGGGACCGTGACACCGATACGTTCCGGGACCGTTAAAAACAAAGGAGCGTTAAGCGTGGGTGTAAAACTTCATTGCCACGTAAGAAAAAAAAAGAAAAAAAAAAAAAAAATCACAGTGAACCTATGCGCGCATGACCCCATATGATTATTCCCCAACTTCACTGCAATCAAATATCCGTATCCCTTTTGCTAGAAAAAAATGTACAAACACATTGAAAAAAAAGGAAAAAAGCGCCCTTTTACGTAAAATGGTGAATGCGCGGCTTCGTGCCCGTACATTCCAGGGTTATCATAACAGAATTAATCAGACAGGTTGCTGGGAGGTTTGGGTCTTGTAGTGCGTCGACCATGCGTGTGGTGCGTGTCCACGGTTACCGGGGTCCAACGCGGGGTCCAACGGCAGGACGGAGAAGACGTAGTTAATGTCGAGGCGTGATGCGGTTGACAGCTCCTGGCTCGAAACCCTGCCGAACCCTGGTTATTTATACGCCTTATATAGCCGAAAATCTGATACCGAATTCTATACTGGGACTGTAGGAACTTCGAAGGAGTCAGATATAGCCGATCAAATGGCCAGGACACTATAGGCAGCTCACGAAAGCTCACGAAGCAGCAGTCGATATCCTAACCGGAAGGATGGCCAGGGTGAGTCAATTTCAACTAGGGGAAAAGAAAATTCTTATCACTCTATACTGTCGAGTCAGTAGCCATTTTATGACCCCACGTGAATTACGAAACGTATCCTCTACCATATTCTACCTAGACAATGCTTCCAACTGTTGTACCCCTCGACGACCTCAGGACACCCCAAAGTGTAACCGAGAAGTTAACTCGATAGGGATCTGAATGTTGGGACTTCGGAGGTTGAAATACAGATATCACCCACGTCGAGAGACTATCCATCCTCCAGAAGGTTACTTCACTGTCTACTCTCGTTCCTCCAGGCATTAATATTCCCTTCGTGCAGAAATAACCCGGCAGGCGTCGGACACCCTTGGAACATACCCTGTCTAAGGACTGACATCTTAGTATATGTGTCTGGAGGTAAAATAGATGTTTAAGAGAAAAAAAAATTAAAAAATTATTTCCCATACACAGGAAATTAGTATACGAAAGAATTAGCTTAAATGAATTTCATGGTCAACTGACATGAAATTCAAGGTCATGTTATCAGAGAGTCGATAAGATAAATAATGAGACGGTACTCGAGTAGCGGGTACAATATGAGAGACAGCTGAGAAATTAACGATACCATTACAAGGGTAATTAAAGAAGCGTGGGTGATACAAGTGCGGTGTTTACTTTATCCTCCATTGGCAAAGTGCGTCACTTGATTTACGCACTTGGCACAGTGCGTAATGTTAAAGCGAGTGAATCCTACGTCAACCGTACAAACGTTCGCGAGGGCCGCCGTTATAGGTATATATTATCCATCTGGATATCCAAGCAATACGTACGTCGTACGTGTCCTTAAAGGTATAATTATCGTACGGCTTGAGGTCAGCACCGAGCGACCTCAGACATCCGCGCCAGTTTGATTTATCGAACGATTGGTGTAATTAAACGAGAACTATGAGGCAGAGGGAGGCAAGAATTGGGTTGGCGTTTAGGCTACATGGGTGTCCCAGGTGGTTAACGCATTAAACGTGCTTAAACACCCCGAAGGACACATCCGTTTTTCTATTCTCCGTAAGGGATCCAAGATCCCGTGGGAATCGAAAGGGCGATCTCGTAGCCCAGAATCAGTCCGAGCAAGATTTTCATCCCTCGAGAAAGAAAGATCACTGTGCTGACAAACAAGACAAAGGATTGAAAAAGATCCTGTGGGTTATAGAGGATAACGCGTATAGACAGTTACGAAGCAGGAACACACGATATAACGGGATAACGGTAAAGAAGGGATCTGTAAATTTCTAAACGGCCTACGTAACATACGTCCCTCTTAGTCCAAATAAAAAGTTTAATGGATCGTTTTTGTCATTCGGATGATACTTAAATCCCAAGTCTCATAGGTTCGATCCTTTAACGATCGTCCTCGGGTTCTTAGCCAATGTTAAAGACCGATTGAGAAAACCCTTGGAATCACCTTTTCAAGGTATTAACGTACAAGTTGTACAAAGTTACGAGGTCGGACAGTACGGCGGCACGCGAAGCATGCCGAACATTACCGATCACGATTCTCCGCTCGGGATACTCCAAGTTCCTCGTAAAACGCAAGATTAACGATTCGGAATCGGGACAGGCGTGACTCGCGACTACATTCCGATTGACGGAGCAGGCGGACGTCGATGAGAGACACCTTCGGGTTGTTCAGGACCAGTCGGCATTCGATAACCCAACCGCGCGACCCCTTTCAGGCCGATCGACGTCATTTGGATTCCTGACGGTTGTTCGGCTCGCGCATCGACGATCCACCACGTCCTGCAAACATTCGACTTTATAAAGACAGGACGACCACAAAGGATCCCGGCAACATTGGTTAGGGAGAATCTTCATGGTTTGAGAAAGTCCAAGAAAAAGAGGAATTAAACGTGAGTCAAATATGAGAATGGCTTACAAGCCCTTATACGCGACCCCTTACGACCTCATGTATGGAGATCGTAATGTACCAAGGGGAACGATGGAACGCACGAGGTAACGCATAGGAGCATGAGATAAATGTCGTGTGGAGCCGTGATCCTGAGAGCCAATTGATTATTATCATAATCCTCGTTACGCCTGACAAATCGTCGGATTAGGTTCTTCGCTATTAACCCGTCCGACTCTGTCGACTATGTATAGTCGCGTCCATTCTGTCGCGTTTGTTACTATGGCATTACGACAATGAAGGCTTAAGGTTAGTTCATACTTTAAGGTCGTCCGTTATAACTATGAACTGCTACTAATAAGGCACTAACTATTGCTAGTTCAATTAACCTGATTGTAACTATGCACAGTTGGAACATTGACATTGGCGTTTTAGAAATGATCATCAAGATCACTGCAGATCGATAGAAAGTGCAAGTTCAGTAGCGTCACCGTAGACATTTTTAAAGCGACCAATCTTACTGTGTTTTTATAATACGTGAGACCAGGAGAATCATACGGGTTATCATGGGCCCGAAGCACAGCAAGAATGGGTGCTGGCATGGGCTTTTGAAGGCCCTATTAACGAGAGGCCCCCTGTGGCTTCCGCAGCGGGCCCAATCAGTCCCTGGGTCCAATACAACCAGCCCCAACGCAGCACCGTGGACTTGTTTTATGTAAAGCCCGCGACGCCAGAATCAATTAGCCAAGCCACCCTCCTATTTTGCGTATGCATACGTAGATCTAATGGGCGTTCCACTCGAAGTGACCTAACACCGTTCAAAGACTCGGGCTCGTCAATACGCGTACGTAAGAAATTCAACAATTAAAATCATCCCTGTGATTTTCATTCACAATTCACGACAAAAACTTTGTATTACATACTAAACATCATTTTCGATACTGTAATACGTACAAAAATAAAATGCTATATGTTACCATGTAATGTCTCGAGATAATGCAATTTTGAGTGCATCCTTCGGTATAGGATGCACATGCGCATACCAGCCAAGGATCGCGCGCACAATTAGTAGGCATGGATACGAATTTTAATGAGGCGTCGACGCAAGAGCCAAGGTATAAAAATGGTTTATGCCCCGCGAAACTCGGCACCGCGCGGTCCCATCAATTAGCCACGTTATGCGGCGCATAATCAACATATTCAATACCGCAAATGAGAACGCTCTTAAATCGATCGTACGAAATTGGCAATTTGCAGCGAGGCGAACCAAGCGAAACGAAGTGAACCGCGTGTCCTTGTGCAACCTGGTGAAAATACCGTAAGCCTTCCTCTTCTTATCCAACGTTAGGATCTGCCCATACGAATTCCTGGACGTCATCGATCCGCCATAAAGGAAGATGTCAATTTCCATGAGAACCAGTCGGATCACGCGTAGCGATCGTACGACTAAATAAATAAATGACAAAGAATTCAAGATATTAATAATACAAAGGAAGAAAGTATATATATATATACACACACATATATACGTATACATACGAACAGATGAAGAAAGGTTCGAGTGACAAGACTAGGTGTCCAAGGAGTCGATTGGGACCTCCTCCATGATGTCCCAAAACTATTTCAATAAGGATTGCCGAGTCGCAGCATGAGCGCCATATATCATAGAAACATAGCAGCATGGGAGCATACGTTTTACTTCGCTCGACTACTAGACAAACACTCGGCATTCGGAATCCACCGAGTCGAATGTACCGGCTGAAAGAGTACGCATATATCAAGCTTGTTTATATCTACGAGGGGGTCCCTCTGTGCAACAATACACCAATTTGGCTGCAGTGATAGGGGATCTCATGGTGGATCTTCTCCAGTTCCTTTTCTACCCTCTAAACGCGCTTTAGAAAAATCCTCACGAGAAGACGAAGCTTCCACGCTTCTGTTACGTCAATTCAACGCAATACTTATGTACGCTCTGTTATTCTAAAGACAGTTGCACCTAACTCCACACTTTTCTCGTGCTTCTCGTTGTCCTCTTGCTGGCTGCTTACACCCGTGCAAGAGACAGATCCTACAGCATCCGATGTGATCATATCTCTTATCCATCTGATCTGTACGCGACCCCCGCGAAGAGGTCTCTTTGATTTAGTGTATGGAGTGAGAGTAAGGTTACGTAGAAGAAAGTCTTCCCCGTGAATGGCGGCGTCCTTTCACCCGATGGGTAACAGGGGATACCATGGGAACCAGGAATTATTGTTGGTTATGGGATCCTGGATGTTACTGGAACTTCCGGTAGGAGTGTCTAAAAAAAAAATGACGTCATGAGTACATATGGGAATTGTGGTTTGGAAATGTATAGGATGAAAATTTAAATGGATTCCTATGGTTCGTTCGTATACAAACCATAACCGTAAGGCTTTAGCTATGTGGTGTAGAATGCGTGGTGCCTTTACCAGTTTCCCGTGGGCCTTGTAATTCCGTTGCTCTTGTAGTAACGGGCAGATTATTAACAGCGCCGATCGACGTCGTTTAAATAAATGGACGCCATCCATCGCCATCGCGGGTTGCAACACCCGCCTGCACGACGCTGACGCGACGGAACAACTTGTGAAAATATGTTCGTTCCCGGTACACGTGAACCTGGGCATTGTGTCTATGCTAATGTTGAGGGGGGCCGTCATCTCCTTTTGCAAAGCCTCTAGCGCTTAGTCGCTGCTGTGAAAACTAGCAGTGTTCATCACTGCCACTGCTCTGCCGACATCTATTATATCTGTGAATTGAACAAATGCGTGGACAACACTCACGCGATATCTCCATAAATTTGGTCACCAGAAATTAGTATGGCTTCGAGACTGTGTTCGATAGTCTGACAAAGCATATGGGTTCGTGGCCTTCGTTATTATGAAGAATCGTTATCTTTTTTTTTTAACGGATAGGCTGTTGGGAATTTTTATGTTTAAAGAATTTTAGTAATCGAAATTGTACGGCTGGATGACATCCTGTCAGAATGTTCTTATAATAAATTCCTACGAGGAACTTGGTGGCGAAGTGGTTAAGCTGCGAATCAGCAAAACGAGCTTGCATACCTGTCAGCACTTGGACCGAACTACTGATTTATATCGACGTAAATCACCGTTAGCTTAGTACGACTACCTTGCTCAGGATGGAGAATATATATCTATCTTGAAGTAGAGAATCTTTATGCCCGACTTCTTCTGACCCTCGAGGCTGAATCTCTGATAGTTCTGCTATCTCTATTTTCTACGGGATCGTTAGGGAACGAATTTCTTGGTTAAGTTCGATGCGTGAGATCCATTTGAATTCGTGGAACACTAAAGTTCACGATGATGGGAGCGCGCGCACCCTCCGGGATATCATACGGCCCTCGAAATCGGAAGGGTGTAAATCATCGAGTAAAAATAGTGACAACATTAACGCACTTTTCGGAGTTTACGATTCGTTGAATCTGGCCTCGGTGTGCTCGCCGCGGGGGTCGCGGATGAAAAAGGCCGCCACGCTTGGGCGCACTAACACGTATCGCGAGCCCGACGGTATATTTTCGGTTTTGGAGTTGCATTATTTACTTATTTATAGCTGCACTCACCTCTTTGAGGGGCACTTTAAACGCCACGATTCTTGTACCCTTGATCACCTCGCCGAAGGCTTTGTACTGGTGCCACCTGCAAACCACAATGGAAAGTTTTACTTCTTTTCTCTTCGTTTAGTTGAAATATATAAGAATCGTATACAAAACTATATGCTTCTAAATAGTATGAATATAGAAAACAGGATCATTATTATGAATTAGATGAATTTATTTACCTAAGGGAATAAATTCGAACCATTTACTATTCGCAGTCTCGAAATTAAATCGAAACAACGCCGGGGCAAGTGCTGCCATCTATGAGCTAACGCAAGAACTGTGTATTTTACTCGACCGATAAAATAATTGAGGAGAACGACGCTACGATATTAAAAAACAAATTTAACGATTATATTATTAAGACGACGGAAGACTAATCCGTAATGTTATTGTCCGTTGATACCATTCATAATATTCACGTCTACTTGTTAGTGTTGAATAACGTTCCTTATGTCAGCAACAGTCGGCACGGTATAACCTCTAAATAATGTGGCCACCATTTCAAGGAAGTAAACAAACATTCACATTCATTCCAATCCGTTTCCTGTGTTTTACAAAAATTCAGCAAATCAGTAACTCACCTCTGTGGCACCGATCGTGGCATGTTAGCTGAATTTCCAAGTATTGCTCTCACAAAACCACAAGCATAACAAATTCTAAATCACTATACGCACACACCAGCAGTAGACATGCAACCAAGTCCCGCACTTGTGACGCAGTGAACGATCGATTTCTCGATTTTCGCGCGCAATGGCGTAATCATATAAATTATCATTTTATTAACTATATATATAACACGGAAGGCTACAGAAATAGAAATGATAATAAATTAATTTTATAGATTATCCAGTGCTTCTGCATAATATTGTATCTGAAAATGATGGGTACCACTACAAATTTTATGACAAATGCTTATTTATTAACTTGTGGGACATTGAACATCGCCTTCTTTCCTGGACTTCAACTGCATTAACTCATTCAATACTTTTTTCTCTAAATCCAGAAGCAATGGTGGTTTTTTATACTGAAAATGTTATAATGCATAAAGTTATACATATATACAATGTTAAACGTTACAGTGTACTTACTGTGATAATTAATGTATTAAACTGATGGGTGAAAGATATCCGTTCTTGTTCTGGCTTAAGTCCTATACGTTCTAAGTCTGGAACGTGTAACTTTTTAAAGTACTTTTTGTTTGTGGTGCGCACTGTAATTGTACCATCATCATCCGCAGTCACCACGTACACATCTTTTGCATAGGGTAAATTTCGTATTCTCCACTCCAAGCATGTTTTTGTGAGTCTTCTTGTAATAATGGGCTGTAGGAAGAACCATGCATAAAAAATTCTGTCAAACTTGACAGGCAAGAATGTAGTATTTAAAAAATATGCAATGTACAGCGTTTGAACTTTCACGAATCCCAGTAATTTCCAGATTGTCCTGCTGCTTTGGCTCAGGATCTCCGATCTCAACCGACCACCCAACATCCTGTCCAAGTTTTCCTTTTTCTTTCCATGCTCTTCTAACAAGAACATTTGTGTCCAAATGATACTCCTCTACCATTTCTCTGCCATCTTCTAGCAGATAATGAACCTTTCTCTTGCCTGTATTTTAAAAAAAGTTATATCCAAATTTTACAAAAACAAGTATCAATAATCTGAATTAAGTATTGATTAAACATTCCTAAGGCCACTAAAGAACACCTTAAAACAATGGCACTCCAAAAACATGTCATTCATACAAAATCGTAAAATAATATTACCTAATGTAAACCAATAGCAAAGAAATCTAAAACAAATTAAGTGCACTTACCATCTTGTATAATTGCCGTTTTCTTTGCAGACTGAACGAGCTTCATCCAAGCTTCAGACCCCATTTGTAAATAACTATTCCCTGGCAACTTCCACGCCTGAAGTTGGCTTTACAGTAATTTTAATAAAATCTATATGTTTCTATTCGTAGGTTATTTACCGACAGGAACATAATACCGTCATTGACTAAAGAGGTAAATAGACTGGGCAATTTATTGGACATGGTATCGCGAGATCCTGAATATCCCAGGAACACCGACAGATCGCAGCACCTTCAATTATTTAAAGATTCGTTCAAAGAATCGCGGTATTCGAAACCACGCGGTACTGAAAACTCAAAAATATCTAGTATATTTTCTCCTGTACCTCCTGCCAACTGCTGCATCGATGTATCCCGTTAAAAATACCCAAGTTCACTTGACACAAAAACCCCTGCTATCCATACAACACGAAACATTAAGACACGTGCAAAAACATCGAAAAAAGAGTCTGGTCGCACATAATTTTCTACAGTTTCATTTTATTGGCTACAAATGTGTTCGAATCGAAATATTAATCTCCGATCCATCCACATCCTCCGAGAGACACTTTGCAACGTTCCACACAGTACATGATTTCTGACAATAATGGTAACATCCGCACGCATCGAGCTGGTGTGTTTTACGTACGTAGAAAAGAAATACAACAATTAGCGAGCACCACGATAATTCTCGTAAGGCACGAGTAATTATAACTCGTAGATATTAATCTCTTTCATCCTCCTTGGCCTTTAATAGTTTTACCCTAGGTAAACAAGTCCTTAAGCACGATTAACATCGAGGTACCGTCAATTGTTTAGGATTCAGTCATCAGCTCAGGATAGAGAAGTATACTTGAGCATTTTTACGTAATCACATTACATTAATATTCTCTTTCACACTCTTGCTTCTTCATATAATATTGATACGTTATATTTCATGTTCTCTGTCCTCTTTCTTTCCATTCTTTTATTTTTGTCGCACTACGGCGCATTTCCATTTTCGCATCTTGCAAGCATACAAAACATTAGTCTGGACTAATAAAAGTTAACGATACGTACCATCAATGGCGATTAATTATTTAATAGCGTCCACGAGTGGGATTCACGTTAATGCGGTTAACGATAAGGATTTCGTCTAAAGCGTTGGAAATCGCAAACGAATTATATTGAACAATTAATTTAATAGTAGATCGATCGATGCTAACGTGTAGAGCCGATTAGTATCATATCGAACCATAAAATTCCCTTCATCTACGTCAATCAATGATCGTTAGAGGATAATACGATAAACTATATGCACGAATTCTTTAACAATGCTAAATAAATTCTGTCATCTAATTCTTAGTAATCATAGTACTTGTGCGTAATTTTTGTCATACCAGGACAAAGCCACTCTAAGGGATGGCGTTATACGCAATTAATTAATTTTTACGTTATCCTTATTCCATCGAAAAGAAAATTGCTCTAATTAACTAAATCGTGTTTACAAATAAAATTGGGAGGAAGATTACGTGGCTAGCTGCTATATCTATCTAATGTTTGATATCAGTGAATTACATGATGAAACGCTATTAGCTATTGGACAATATTTGCAAAGAGCTTGAGTTTTTTCTATAAATCGAAATTTAAGAAGAAACTTGAACGAATCCCTTTGAAATATGCTGTTGTAGAAAAGACCATGACTTCAGTCAAAGTCGTGGTTATAAAAATACTGCTAATATGACCAATGAATAAATTTACAGAAATATCAACGAAAGCAGCCACAGTCGCCACGGCGCCTAATACAATTACTGGCATTTAACATTTAAATAATCGCTATCTAATTACCAGAGATTCAGATATCTTTTTTTTTAAGTGGCACGATTTTTAAATAACGGCTCGAGCTCTCCTCACACACTCGCTGACTAGGATTCATCGACTTCCACTTCAGCACGTCTTGAATTCAACGCTGTTCAGCATAATTTTTGACTCTTCTGTATATTACAAGAAATACACATCCTCTTGAATCTTGACTGTACGTCCGGTTTTCGATCGATCTTAGAAATATCGAAGCAACGCGAGACAAAAATTACCACGCGAATATCGCAGCGCAGAGAAAGGTGCTGGATATCCACAATGAAGTGTCTGTAAATTTTACGATTGGATGTATCCATCTTCTTTTTTTTTGTAGCGTAAGCAAAAGCAACTAAGCTAAAAGCTTACAGGGCAATTGTAACCATCGGTATTACTAATTTAGAACTGCCTTACCTATAAGTTTTTCATATTGAGAGCACACATATGACGAGAAAACTGAATCTTTCTTACAGAAACTAGCTACCATTGTATTCTACATTGTCTTTTTTTTTTCAAATTTGAAAATCGATCCGGCACTGTTGCCATTTTGTCCCAAAAAATATCCAGCACGTTTTTCGCATTGCGCATTTGAAACAGACTAAAGAAACCAATACCGATCTTCAGTTCAGCAATGAACTGTTGCACAACGACAAAGCTTCGGCGTGACGCCATATTATTGCGCAATTTGGCGATCGATCAATGCACGCTGCTGACCGTCCAATTACTGCATTTAGCGGCAGCATCTCTTCACCAAGGATTACGTGGATTTACGGATGAACGTGATGTCTCGGCTCATTTCGAAAAATGGACTCTTGTTTAGTCCTATTCCTTGATGCGGTCAACAGCCGTTAAGTTTCACGGGATCTTCTTCTTACTTGGCTTTTTGCTACGAGGCAAGGTGGCGAAACTCGTTATCTGAAATAAAGAAAGTTTATTATGAAACAAGCTGTAATACATGCAGACTGAGAAATACTAGAACACTGTGCTAAGCGAATACTCAAGCTGAAATTACGGACTGAAGTTGATATTCTATGATTTTGTTAGTTCACGTCGAACAAGCTGACGCTTCTTATGCAATGCAAAAAAAGACCATTCCACACTGAAGTTAGTGTTGTCTAACACTGCATTCTCGATGAACTCGGTTCGTTGGGAACACAAAAAGTAAAATGCATACGTTGGATAAGCAACGACTCTTCTCTGCAATGTTCTTCCAGAGATCCTTCCGGTTTTGAGAATATGGATGGGATTGGATATGGTTATTTCTGCTTCGTCTTATTTAGTATTAAAAGCAATTTTCAACTAACACGTTGTTGACGTGTGGAGCTACTATGAAATTTTTGAAAGCGTCAGTCGCAATCAAAGTAGGATTTTTTAGAGCGACGAGATGGCGAGTGCGACATCTGTCTGATCTTTAGCTTTGTCTTTTGACGCCCTTCCGCTTTTGACGATTTATCCTCTTCCTCCTTCTTCGCTTCCGCTTCTGATAACTTCTTCTCGTACTCTGCCCTCTCGAATACAGTCTTATCAAGGTCTTCACTCTTAGAATCTTCTGATGCTGAAGTATAGTGATCTATACTGTCTGACCTTAAATTTATATAAGTTTCTGCCATAGAATCTTCATCAACCAGAGCAGCCTTCACTAGGACATCCTCAACGTCTACTCCGGATTTCGAAGTCGATGGTTTATTCTCTACGTCATTTGCAGTACCTCCAGATCCCACGCTGACTGATCTAGATCTAGACGTGTCTCCATCAGAAGCAAAAGAACTCGAATCATCATCCTTAGGCGAAGCATCCTTACCATCCTTGTGAAAGGCGCTATGAAAAATATTTTTTGGTATAGTCAGCAATTTCGAAAATCCTTCCTTTGTTCTGGTATGTCTAGATTTCTTGCGCTTAGCCTTTGGCGAATGTGCTATAAACACGTCCTTACTGGTACTGATATTGCTGACGGTTTTAACAGTTCCTGTTTTTATGATCAACGTAGCTTTTAGTGCTTTTTGGGATTCTGTATCATCTATATCCTCTCGGGTCATGGATCCTGGTGCCCTGGGTGCTGGTTTCTTATTATACTTTCCTGCTCGACCTCCGCTGTCTGAATTACTTCTTGATAATGTTGGAGTGGACCAGACTTCTAGGGAATTAGTATTGCTCTGGCTGATTAAGGAATTCTTTCTGCCTATGTCTTCTCCAACGCTGCAGAAACTGTCATCGGATTCTTTTTGGATCGATATATCTTGTTGACCTGTTTCAGCATCGATGGGTTCAATTCTGTTTAATTTCTCTTGCGACGACACGATATTCGACACAGCACGTTGGGCATTACTGATCAATTTTTTAAGCTCATCAAACTTATCCTGACATATCGCATCAGTGATCTGTTCCACGTTAATCTTAGTAACAGATTCCTTAACAGAAATCCCATCTTCTGAATTTAAATCGACCTTGACCTCACTGAAAGTATGTTCTGCTTGAACTTGATTATCTGGCTTAGATATATCCTTATTTAAAAATTCAGAAATTGTCGCTTCAGTCGATGCAGTATTTTCTTTTTGAGCTTGAGGTTCTACTGTATTTTGGCACTTGGACATTTTTCCATTGGATGAGTCAACATGATTGACATCAACATTATCACTTTTTAAAACATCCGGTGTCTTAACAGATCTAATCTCAGTATCTGTGCTTCCTTTCGAACAAGTTAAATTCTGTCCAGTATTCAATGCATCCGGTTCCGACACAGTATCTTGAAACTCCATACTGGATTCTCTTGATTTTGACCGACTCTCTCTACCGGAAGTGTTCAACAAATTTGGATCATCCCCACGATCAGTAGGACACTGTCTCTCAAATTTATTATCATTCACCGGGCTGCGTCTGCGTTGAAAGGTGACGTAATCTCCGCGTGGATTATTTTGCGACAAACGAAGCAGAATCTCAAGAGCTTGTTCAGGAGTGATGCAGTTTTGCGGAATGGGAAAAGGGATATCATCCAATGAAGAGATCTCGATGCAATCCGAATCTTCCTCGTCGTCCTTTAGAACCGAATACAAATTCATTACACATACCAGAATGGAAGCAACGAAAGAAAAACTGAAATATCCTCGCTAAGAATCCTAATTGAATTGAAAGACCAATACCAGCCTCTACGAACCTCCGGCGTCTTCTTGGTCGTAGCCCGTGGTTTTATTCTCGTCCTGGCACCGACACTCGCCGTTCTTACAAGTGATTCACCCTGAGAAACGACGCGATGAGACTGCAAAGCTTCGCCACTGCTGTATCCGCTGGATATGTCATCGGATGATCTAATATTACTGAAAAATCAACAAGACCAGTCGCGATGGACGTGAGTAAATAATTATCAAATTAAAAATATAATATTATCATGACTATCAATCTGTCACATACGTTAAGCTAACTATCGGCTCCCTTGGCCGTGGTTGTCTCACGTCCACATCCACCTCAGAGAAATACATCTCGACACGATTGCTGCTCGACTGAGTTCTTCGTGGGCTGTAACCTCTTCTACCCACATGTTCTCTTCGACGAGGTTCCACTGTAAGTGAACGACATTAATTAATATTATAACGAATAAATAATTTTACCAACAGAGAGTCAAGATCACACGAACTTTCCATGTCCGTCTCGTCACGCAACTCAGGCGTGTTCCTGTTTTCATCTTCCTTCTCACCAGTCAGATCAGAGAGACTGTAACTTTTCTTGAGTTGCTGTACCAATCCACCACCACCCTGAAAACCAAGCGTATTACCAAACCAGGCTGACAATCTTATAAAATAATAATTAGAGGATAAAAGCAATATTTAAAAAGAGTAATTGTCTTACCAACAAAAAAATGTTAATATTGTTATCTGCCGTCACCAGTGCGAGGGCTTACCTAAAGTCTTGCTAAATTACTATAGCTATCTGATATGATAATAAATTATGTGCTAGTACAAGCAGGCATATGACGGATGCCAAATTATCCAATTGGAACGTAGCGTGTCGCGTCTGCTCAGCCAATTAGGTGTTGTGCACAGCTAGGCGCGAATTAATGGTGATTTTAATTATAGGACGTAAAGCGGCCGCAGGGGTATTACATAGGCAGGTGGTCGGATAAGGTCAACGTCGAAGGTACGCGGCCTTATTGAGAGTGAATGACAGAGAGAGATGAAAAAAATAATTCAGGTTTAGAGGACAAAAATCCTGATACAGTACGTTAGCTTCGTGTGTATGTTAAAAACGTTTATTTTAAAAACTCGCAATTTGGAGGATCTTTGGACCGGGTATAAAAACATCTTAAAAACTAACATCTTCGTCTCGGTAAACGGTCGTGATTTTTCTCACATGTCACATAACACAGCACTTGCATAATCATCGGTAACTTCACGCGAAGAGCAGAGGGTTTATGAGGGTTTGTAAAGAGAATAAAAAGGGACTATATAAATAGAGAAGTATGGTAAGGCACTTCTGTTACTTTTGTATCACCCTGTATATACGCGTGCTATGATAACTCGGTGCACAGTCTTAAACGCGATTTACGCAAAAAGCCATAAAGTATAGAGACACAGATAGTTACGTCGCACGGCTAATCTTGAGTTCAAAGGAAAACCGAGAAAATTTCCGATGATCGGTTTGATCGATCAGTGCGAAGATTCCCAGGATTGACAGAAATTACTTAAAGTGTCTCGTGAGACTTGATTTATATTATGCAGATAAACAAAGAGAAAACACGATATATGATCTCGCACTTACTAATAATTTACTAATATGTCACCACTGGGTGAGGTAAAGCATACGTTTAAGGATCTTAGGATTTCCTGCGACATGGATCATTCAAGCTGCTTGATCACTTGGCCGACTACAATGCAGCCTCAGTCTTCTCATTAGTACGAATTAACGTTATCACTTATTATGGGGTGTCAAGGTAACAAATAAGGGAGTTGTGCGATCACCTCCCGGAAATGCGTACCGGAAAATTCTTGATGAGAAATCATTGAACTTTCTCGATACAAACGTGATTCCATGTCGCAAGGATCGACGGATCCATTTCTAACTTGACTATGTATATAGCTAAGATAAGATTATTTTCGATTTAAAGTGATCCAAAAGAGTCGCCCAATTATCAAATGTTTAATCATCATCCCGATTAAAAACATAGAGTCAGATTATCGTAATGGCTCCGGATTGGTCGTTATTAAAGTCCGCTCAACTGGTATGCAAGATCAGTAACCTGATCGACCTTTGCGCAATTAGAAAACTCCTCCAGAAACTGGTCCTGAGTGGACGTTTTTCCAGATTCGTTGCGACTTTTATCCTAAAATCCTTAGCTCGTGATGATTAATCGGGAAAGTTTCAATCGCGCTTGATTCCACGCTGACGCGTATACGGCGGAAGAAGGAGATAAAACGATATAATAAAAATAATAGAATTCTGGTATGACATGAAAGAACAAACGATAGCTACACGTAAAGAACAAAAGTGATAAATTGAAAGAACTAAAGACTCTAAGAGGATTTCATTAATTAACGTCGATCTCGTCGCTGAAGTCGACATCGAAGTTAACCAGGTCTTCTCTGCGATTCCTCGACTTGTTTCGCTTCGGCTGAATTCGCTCCTTCTTCTGTTTTCGTATCTTCTCCGCGGGTACTTTGAATTCCGGCTCCATCTCCATCACCTCCTCGTCGGTTGAGTTCTCAAGGCTTTCGGCACCCAGGTTCAATGAGAGGTCATCGCTTCTAGTACGCCTTCGTTGTTGCTGCTGCTGCTCCGGCCCATCGGGACTGTCCTTCCTGGCCTCCCTTGACGCTCTGGGGTTGGCTAAGCTAGAAATCGCCGAGTCTGATTGGCTGGCAGGGAGGACACTCAATGTGTTCGGGACGACGTTTGGGAAGTTCTGTGTCGTCATGCGGCATCGTCGTCGCCGGTTAGAGTACAGGATGAAGACGTTGGTCGAGAAGTCGTCGTATGTGGATGAGATGCAGGTTATGTTGATAGTACGGCGATGGTATCATGAGGATTGTGGGAAGGGATTGAAAAGAACAAAAAAAAATAAAATAAACGTAAACAATATTAGTAACCAACCAAAAGGAACGTACAGCTGCGAGTTAATTAAATATAGCGAGGGAGATGCATTTTGGCATTGTGAGAAATCTGACAAAAATGAATTTTTATTGTGTATGAAAATAGTAGTAGAGCAATGGACGACGTTATGAGGTTCGTTAATGCACGTCAAGACCTAATTGGAAGCCTCGACCTATGAAGGCGGTTTCTCGTCACAGGAAGTTTTACCGCGATTCAACTTTTTTATTTTCTCTAGCAACAAAATTCTACCAGCCTATTGGAAACTTACCTTAATGGCTGTTTGCATCAGTACGGTAGTAGCATAATTAACGCCTCTGGTACCCAGATGCAGTACTGCTGTATAGCCTTGCTCCGTTGCTCTCGCAAGAGCCTCGTCGATCTCGGCTTCTCGTCGGCTCAGTGCAGGATGTACGAAGCGTCGATAAAGGATGCTGGATCCTTTTGTTGCTGGACTTAATAGCCATAGCACCAGGATTATCTTGATCTCGTAATAAAATGGGAACCTACGAAGAAACGTAATGTGGTTATATCAAGAGTTTCGTATATTTTCGCTAGAGGCAGATAGGTCCATTTAGCCAGCATCCGAAAATATCCTGACACCATGTCCCCAGTTTACGTTTGTCTCTCTTTGCTGTAATTCGAGTATGAGAAATCTGGCGAGCTGCTATATGGATCTGGCCGAATTTACAGTGAGACAGGTTGAGCAAGAGAAATGGGGAGAAAGCAAGAGAGAGAGAGAGAGAGAGAGAGAGAGATAATGTTGAAACTCGAGAGAAATCTAGAAGGAGTCCAGTGAATCCTCAGAAGTGCATAGTGTATCTCGTCCGAAATTAGACATTCGGAATTCCCTGGGCAGAGCGAGAGTCCGAGAGTGGAGAAAAGGACCGAGAGAGACAGAAAGAGAGAAGAGGAGAGATGAAGCCCAGACTGCGAGGAGGCTGGTTTATTGGCCCCGCCAGTTTTACACAGCCCCATAAAACTTTTCTCTAAAAGCGAATGGACGTAAGAGAAACGACGTGGCCTCTGCATTCACATATCACAAGTCTGCAAATATTTTCAGCACCCTCCCACCAAGCGAAAAAAAGTTTGACGATCTCTTAAGAGTTTTATGTCTTACCAAAAGCTAAAGAATACGTCGGTGAATGTCTCGGCGCATGTGAACAGAGCAAACACGATCCAGTACATCATCCATTTTACCTAAAATACAAAATAAAAACAATTTATCAAAAATCCTCTAATTAATTCTTCATGAGAAATATATATATACTTTACTTACATATTCTTTGACGTTCTTTGTCCGTACAGCCTTGTAAGAAGCGTAGGCCGGATAAAGGGTACCGAAGACCAATCTGAAAATCGGATACACCAATACGTAAGTGAAGACACGTGGCATCAGGATCGCAATGATCACAGTAAGGATTCCAATATTGCTCAAGGTCAATCTGATCGGTAACTTCTCCAAAGAGTCGCGAGCCCAGGCCATCGAATTTCGTGCGAATATACGCGAGATACTCATCCGACGTGCGACTATGGTAAACTCGTCGTAGTGACGCTCGCTGCAACCCTCGTCAGGACTGTCGACGACACAGACGTCGATCGTCGACGGGTACTCGCTCGTTGTATCCGTCATTTCTCTTTCTAATGTTTATTCCCAAGCGAAGTCCTATATATTTTTGTTCTCGTAACGTCAGCGTCTAATAATTTTCTCTATGCAACTTCCTTAATCCTGATCTTCCAAGGGCGTTTCTCATACATTATTCCACCCAGTGATCTTCGCTGTAAAATCGAAATCATTATTACACATCCCCTGAATCCATAAGTTTACTGTATCGAAGATCCTTACGACTGATTTTAAGAGCACCGATCCATCCATCCACTGGACGATCGTAATATTCAATCATACGTGTATTGAAATATTACGCATCCGTATAATCGTCTCGCAAAGCCATCGTTACTCGGTAGCACAAGATGGCGAACCTTGTCGAAAATTCGTACACGAGATGCATAGGAAGACCAACAGAAGTCACGACAGCATGGCCAAAAAAGACCATGTCAGTAGTACAATTTTGTAGAACCATTAAGACGCCCCTAACGGAAACAAGCTTATCCCCATCGGCATCGATTCCTCCATTGCCCTCAATTTTAGGGTTTCCTTTGACCGTTCAAACGAAAGTCACAATTCCCGTTGTATGTTTCGGTTCTTTATCTTCTTTCGTCCATACGCGTCCCCAAGACTTCATTTATGATTTACAGTCCCTCTAGAAAATGACTCGTACGATTTGACACTTTTCCAAAATTCATATCGTCAGTGTCTCAAGAAGCGATTCGATTCTCTGTCGTCTCGGTACGAATGTTTTTGACGTCAACTTTACCCGCGATTGAGCATTGATTATCGGCACGCACTAGTCAAGATCTCGCGGATACTTCCAGTGGTAGACTGGAAGCTTAAGAAGCAAAGCTTGCGAGCGTCGCAGGGGCTTCGAGGCGAGCCGCAGAGCTCGGCTCTATTTTCGCATCCTCGTAAAGCCGCTTTTACACTCGTCGCGGCGACGTCGTATCAGAAGGAAATATACAATTGCGTTGTAGGTATCCAACCCGTACAGCTTGATGGTAACGACTGACAAGTGCACGCCGACTACGTACATTACTGAATGACTATTACGTGGAGCGCAGGTAATTCGATGATTATTGTCAATGTCGCGCGATGCACCTTACGCAATCGCTCTTTGTGCGCAGCATACAATAGATCGCATTCGATTTCGCGCAAGTCGAATATATAGACAGTCCACCAGATGCATGAACAATGCCTTGCCAAATACCATCATTATTTATCATGTTGTTTACAACGCAACTGTCCCATAAACAATGCTACTTCATTTTTATATTTACACATATTTTCTCTGTCATTCCTTATCTTCTCGGACTATCAAAACAGCGTCAATGCCAAATGTCTCTACGCAATCAATTCTATCGAAAATTATGTATTCTTGCGAGCACAGTAAAATAATACGAAATTTCAAAAGCATACCGTTGTGTTCACCGAAGACAAGAGATGCTGTACTGCGTAAAAGATATACCGAATGATTCATCTCTTGATCTACAGTTCTATCTATCCCTATGTTAATTGGAGTTAAAACATGAAGTTATTCGAATACACCCAAATCATGCTCGAGTCAATTGAATCCAGTCAAAGTTCAGAGCGACTCGCATCATAACGACAAATATCATTGCGAATGGCGATTGTTGCGACGCTTTCATGTATATTAATGACGACGTATCACTTTCCCTCTCTTCCTTGCAATTCTGGAAGCAATTCTCTGTCTGGCCTTCGTCGGGTCAAGATCATTCCCGGCGTTGGCACTGTGCGAATTGTCCACTCTCTCTTTCTTCCGGGCGTGGGTTAAGATCGCTGACATGACGATCTGACTTTAAGTAGATCCTCGTCCTTGTACCGTATAGAAGATATTACTTCAAAGACTTCCTGCCTGGAGTGATGTAATACGATGGTCTTGTCTTGAGCTTCTTAGTATCTTGATGATCTTGAGGTCGGCCATTTAGCCCTTACCATTATACGAGTAGATCAGTATAGATATGATCCTTCATTTTACATAGGAACAAAGATCGTCCCCTTTTCTTGACGAATGATCGAGGATGATCGATACTGGGGTGGAATCTCTTGTCGTGCACCTCATGATTTAGATCTTGAAGACGATCACGTACTTGTCTTTATCCTTGGGACAGACCACGTAGAAGATCTCGTTCTCCACGTCATACAACAAAATCATTTTGAATGTAGGAAAATTTTTTTAGCGATCAAAATAAATTTCAAAAATATTTATCTAAATCTAGATCTTTCGTCATGGAACTTCACTTCGCTACGATCATCCAGCAACCGACGGATGATCTTCGCGTATCGACAGATGTATTGATCTTTCGTTTTCAGAGCTAAATTTGAGTTTCGAGAATCCAGGAAGACCCGTGGAAGATGCTGAGTGCAACGACGTTCTAATTTCTCAATCACTAATAAAAACTCATTTATTATTTCGAGATGAAAGGAAGACTCTGACGCGATCTTGCTCCTGGACCAGCTCGAGGATCACTTTCGAAGAACAGAACGACCTGAAGAGTTCCACTGATGGAGAGTAGACTGATCTAATTCGAAGAGCAATCTGAAAAATAACCTACCCCCGTATAGGACAGAAGCTTTTCACGGTGGGGGAAACTCTGTAATCAACGCTAAGAAAATACGTGGACAGCTAAGAATTATTACGACAACGAAACGTTAACGACCCCTTGGATGCGATCCAAAATGGCAAAGAGAACCGCTTCGCGATCCACGATGAATCCGAAACGGAAATGCTGGTAGCACAGAGGAAAAGCTAGACAGTCAGTCACGCACCGATGATATGAATAATGCAGACTGTCCGCAGTTGCTATGAAAATGAATCGCTCCTCGCTAAATTTAATTGGCTGCTTCGCCACTACAAAGTACTATTAAAAAACATTTTTCTTTAATCATCATAAACATGTTTTCTTTAACAATTCAAGCATACACAAATTTAACGTACGAAATACGTTTGAACTGACAGCACTCTGATTATGGGATAAAAAGGATAATAATATTTTACATTCAACGAAGGAATATCCCGGGCTAAAGAAATATTGACAAATTCATTTACGAACAATTTATTTTTATACACTGAGTATTTGTTGATGCGAGCATTTGAAAAATAACACAGCTGTTTCTCGCTAGCGAAAATCTATTGGGGCGAAGACGCAAGAACCGCCGTCCTACGCGATCCATGGCATAGCGGAAGTACGAATGAAGAATAACATCGTTATTTAAATTTTATTTTGACACTTCTCTTCCGGATACAATCGCAACAATATCCAACGAACGTTCTAATGACAATTGACCCAATTAATTTTATAACATTTTTCCAATTATAATTTTCATCGTTAAATTCATCTCGCCGATACCAGACGTCATTTTAATATTGTAATATCAATTTTTCGTTAATTTACATAATACATATACAATTAATGTGTTAATGCGTAATAACACATTACGTTATTTACTTCGTTAAGCGTGACTTGACTAAACACACACGATCGTCTTATCTATTTATATCTGATAAGATTAAGTCCAGTCCATAAGGTAACCATATAATTATTGTACCAAGGAACAACTCCCAACTTTGTTGGCATTACTGGACGGAATGCGGGAGAAATCGTGAAATTACAATATTCCTGCATAATGATAACAGTATGCACATAGAATTACATTATGTCGCTACGATTTTCAAAGGTGAAGGCAAACACACAACGGACACTGTGTTTACGACGGTAATTGTCTTGAAGATGGGCGCATGAAAATTTCGCGAATAATACGCAACGGTTGGTACTAGAACCAGAGCGGTTCTGTGATTGGGTGGCGGGAAGCAAGTCATTTTGAAATTGTTGCACTGAAACTCTTTGATTCGCGAGAAAACAGTCCTTTTCCTCGGTGCACAGCAGATTTCTTTAAACCGCGAAGATCGAGGAACCAAAGATGCTGCGGTCCTTTACAAATTTCTTACGCCTTGGATGACTCCCAATGTAGATGCTTTTTGGCCGATGGTAAAGTCCTGTAATTCACCTCACGAGTCGCAGGAACGAAGGGGAATGGACCACCAGGAATTCTATGGATCTATTCAAAGTGTCTGATGCCACCATATATCATTTTGATGACAGCATCCATTGACTCTGTGCTCCTGTATCCCTTGTATGCGCAAGACGAATTGTCAGGATGAATTCCTTGCTCAAAAGATTTTCAACCAAGAAAAACCTCTGTCGTGTGCTTGTATTATGTACTATAGATATATATATGTTGAAATATATATATATATATATATATATATATATATATATATATAGTCAATCCAAAACTTTCTTTCTCTAATGACTAATCGTTACTTTCGAAATCCAAGTATTGAGTCAGCTTATTATCTACGTCGATTCTATACAAAATCGATGCACTTCTTGTAAGCGAAGTCACCTTCTTCTAAGTGACATCAGTAACGAGCAGGAATCATGCAATGGCTTCAGCATTGGCCTCAATTGCAACCGTTTGAACTGTTGGCTTATTGACCATTAGGGAATTAATGGCAGCGGCCCAGTGCGCGAGATTCGAAAGTACAAGTTTTTCTCGTGCGACCAGTACGATGACCTCAGTCTACCCCAGAAGAAGATTCGCCAAATACCCTAATATGGTAAAGTCAATTGATACCGTCGGAGAGAACCAGGGATACTCGCCTGTTGATTCGCTCGAGTGCTGAAATTCTCCGTTTCTAAGTGAACGGTGACGACGGTATTAAAAAAAAGGGTTGCTAAGGAAAAACGCTAATGCCACTTATTTACAGACTCCATAAAATTCGCACGCACCAACAACGCGTGATGTGCGCGAATCTCACGCGCCAGGTGGGATCGATATCGTCCGGTGGGCAGTTTTCACAGAGAGTGAGTCGCGTTGGCCGATCTCACTTTCTCTCCGTCATTGTTCGTGCGCGCTATAATTTATATTTTATTTTTCCAGACTCGCGGTTGGCCAACCTGATTCACGCTCGATCAGCTCCTTTATCGTCACGTCGTTAGGCGAGTACAATGACCGGGTAATTCGATGAGTTCTCAGCTGACTATCCTTGTGTCCAATGTAACCTCGGATGATCTTGACGACTTCGAGTTTTCCTCCTCGTCACGACCTTGGGACACCTTTTTCCCAAGACTGTATTGACTGCGCCAAGGGGATGATTGTAGAATACATAGACGCCGGATGAGTCAGACTATGAGCAAGAAACAATTGGTCGGTCCGTCTTGTCGTGGCTGGTGAAGGTCTGATTGCCGAAAGAGAACCAAGTGCCAAAGTTCTAATTACTGAAGGATCAGCGTAGCGCGACTTGCCAAGAGCACCAAAGAGTCCCTAGGTTGGATGCTGCATGGACCAGAAGTATCTCGGATAATTTTCTGTGGTCCTGCCAAGTAGATGAAACTGTTACTACGATAGCAGAGTAAACAGCACAGCTCAGTATGTATGGTCCAGATATGCTGTCAGTGATCAGATGTTATACGTTATATATAGATGACAACAATGCCGTCATTGAAAAATACCGTTATCCGAATTTCCTGCTTGACTCGTGACGACATGACGATGACGTTGGACGTCGAATTATTTTTTGCCGGTATTCTCTGAAATTCCTTTTCTTCGCTTCTTTCTTCTCTAGTATCACTTGTGATCATCTGCACTGCAGTCTGGGTTATCTCTCTGTGCACAGAGAGTACAGTCAATTTCTCTTTACATGGATGATCCTCATCTCAATATGCGTACGTACCACCTTCCTTTGTGCCAGGACTCGAGAACTCATCGAGTTAAATATACATCAGAGCGGAGGGACCGAGAGACTGAGAGAGATAGAGAGAGACCAAAGATAGTTGAACGACCCCTTCTCTTTATCCTGATTACTTATTCGTATATCCCAACGTGCACTCCTAGCGTCTACTTTTACTGCGATTCATCAAATTCCAGATCCGCCATCCAGTATCATTGAGTTTCGCGAGTGCCCGCACGGGGTATTAAAAAAAGGAGAGCCAGATCGAATGGCAGCCAAGCCACTCGACTCGAGAGTGCTTCCTTCTAGGGAAAGTTCCCTCTCGCAAATTCCACGCGGCGCACCTGCACTCGAGATCCTGTCAAAGTCCTTGGAATATGGCTGACGATTTTCCTCGATTGTGCAAAGAGACACTTGGGGCTTCGTACCACGTCTTGAAGATATTCAGTCCGTCGTTTTTGGTTTTTCACAGAATCCTCAGGGGTCCATGTTGAAATCAGACGAGAGCTCGTAGATCCTCTTCTCTTGCTGTCGGATGGGATTAACGAAGATCAAGATGTAGAATCGAAGGACAATTCGAGATCCTTAGAGCAAGTATGGAAGACGATATTATTTACAGTGGGCAGCTCGCGGGTTTTATTGGTTCCGTAACTGGGTGAGAACGGCGCGTGCTGACCGCGTCTGTTTCACGAGCGTCGCGACGCCAAGACTAGAGCCGGCCACTTTAGCGTCGGGGTTTATATTTAAACGAGAGAAGAAGGAACGTCGACGTTGGACCTCGTACGTCGTCATCGTGACGGCGTTGCGAGTTTTTAAAGATTGCGTCGAGAAACCTGGAATTCCGTGACGGTAAATAATTGACGGTAAGTTTTGAGTTTTGCGGAACGATAGTTTTTTAAAGTTCAAAATTACCGCCATTATTTATCCCGTGTCCTACCAGCTTTTTGCTCCTTGCGCAAAATTTTTGTGTTCTAGCAGTGTCTATAGTGCAGAGGTGCGGCTGGAGCAACGCACTCTCTTTGTTCAGAGTCGTCGAGTTCTACGTACTCCTCGGGTCGACGACGCCACGTAAACCAGAAGGCACGAAGACGAGGACGACCACGCGTCTTGTTCCTCCCGACGTGAAATGTTGGGAAATCCATGCTATAAAAGTCTCGTGAACGCGGAGGAGTTCGAGACGTGGATGAATAGCAAAAACCACCCACGCAGTAGAACTAAGAATTTTCAGACTGAATCAGCTGGACAGTTTCCTGGTACGAAAGCATCAGTCTTAATAATCCTGATCGAATTTCAGCACCAAAATTCACTATAGGACAAACCTAACGAATTATTCACTAAATCATATTTTTTTCTTACTCTCGCATAGATATTTGACTTTTTTATACATTTTTATTCACCAAGAACGTTACTTCGACATAAATAAGAGAACTTCATCCACGTCTATGAATATACCAGTAAGGGGAGTGGAGGGGTCGCGACCCGAAGAGTTCAGAGGTCATCGTTACTTGCGCCCTGATGACGTTGACTGTTCCAACTCCCCTCGCATCTCCAGACGTGGAAATACGAGGTCTGGCGACCCTCTCCGTGTTCTTGTCATCCGAAGAGAATGAAGTAATTATATGGGGTGGCGAGAAAAGAGGCGTGTAAATCAAAACGCACGACACGCTGGAATAACGCGGACTACCTGAGAAAGTGGCTGGTGGGTGTAACGTGTATGAGAAAGAAATGTTTGAAAGACGTGGGGAAACTGGGCGAGAGAATAGTGGCGGAGAGTGACGGCGAGAAGAATGACAAGAGCGAGACTCTGAAATGCTATTGAGGCGAGAGGTAGAGACTATCGTGGCAAAGTGCAAAGTTCAGCCATTAATTGCGAAATGATCTATTGTCGCGGTAAGTATCTGTTCTCGCGTGATTTATCGCCGGCAACTTGTCAATAGTCAAGACTCCTTAGTCAGCCATGTAGTAACCAGTCACTGACAAGAAATTCAAACGCGGTGTCAATGATCCATTGCAACGATGAAGTAATGAGAGTCACGAGAAAGAAATCGAGTAGCGCAGTACGCCGCGCGCTCTATACGCAACGATAGGAACTAGCAGGTCAGAAATTTCGCGAAGATTGAATAAGCCGCGGTTGACGTGCAAGAGAAGCGGAAAACCTGAGAATGGTCACCGGAGCATAAAAAAAGGAAAGTAAGAGGGCGAAGAGAAAAAAAAGAAAGAAAGAAAAAAAAAGAAAAGAAAATGCTCGAGTCCCAGCCGCAACCCGCATCGTAATTAGTGAGCGGCGTTCTTAATTATTCTAATGAGCGTAATGACGTCACGAGGTCGAGAATCGTAAGTGTCCGCCATTGGCACAATAGCAATAAGATTCGCATCATTCCTAAAGTCTCGTGGTCCCGGTGATATCGATTCTAAAAATGACAGAAAAAAAAGCACAAGGTATCTGAAAAAGTTCTCAAGCAACTACATACCGTTATCAAGTATTGTTATACGTAAGGGAAAATTCCCCATGGCTCAATCCAATCGGTACCAAAGTGACTGTGTTTACGTAATACGTAATTTTCCTATGTTACGTGCACGTCGAGTTTCCACGAGTGCACCGCTATAAAACTAGTAGCGTCGTTGATACTGCATTTCCAGGCTGTTCTGGCGGAGCTTTTCATTGCGGTTTGAAAGAGCCCCAAGGAGAGAATAGGGGAGTCAACGACATTTATGCAAATATCAGAAGAAGCGAAGCGGGAGGGATTACGTAGGATGAGGGATGAGAGGAGAAAAAAAGGTAGAGAGGGAAAAAAAATAAGCATACCCCATAGAGCGTACTAGGAATGAGGGTAGGATAGGGTGGTGGTATATCTAGAGGGCCAGAGGGAGCAACGAGGCAACAAGAGGTTAATGAGATCTCACGTGTGGGTGTGAGAAATATCGATTCGTTGGAAGTTAGAACGGAGTTCGTGCCAGCCTTAACAGGGTGCCCGTGTACCCGGGAGACCGAGAGGGATACAAGGGTGGCGCCAGAGGTATAAAGAGGGTTGGTTAGTCGTCCTTGCTCGTAGGGCACGGAACTGCCTTCCTGTTGCCAGCCTCGGCATCGATCCAACAACCAACAACGTTACTCGGCTACTGAAACCATCTCTTGCTTCTTTTCTACTTCCGTCTTTTTCCCACTTTTTCTCTCACTCGACGTTCTTCTTCTAGGCACTGAGTTCCCTTGCGTCCTCGTTTCCTGCGGAAGGAACGAGGATCTTGGACAGGCCCCTTTTCCACCCAAGAAGCCATCTCTGAGAACAATACACGCTCCGCACTTAAAGAACCCGCTGTCGTGCAAGGAAGGAACTGTACGCGGTCCTTGATAGCGAATGGACCATTATTCGCAAGGAGGGCTAACGGGAAAAAGGTTGAGGAATAAAAGCTAGAATCTCATTGATCGTACCAATCAAATATGGATGATTGTTTTCAGAGCACGTATATCTCTCCCTTGGCTGTGATCCTTTGTTCCCGAGGACTTGGAATGAACAGGGGTCAGATAAGATGGCACAGATGGAGAATGCTGTGAAGGAGACCAAGGATGAGATGGAAAATATGATGAAAGGATCGTTAGATGAATATTGAGAGAGAAAGTATTTTTTTTTTTTTATTAGGGAATATTAGGTATTTTTATCTATTGTCGTAGACTAGTTCACTTTTCAGATAGATATACGGACTTAGTGAAAGGATGAAGTAAATGGTGTTCATCAAGTGTAAAGTCAAGTGACACTTCAGGCACTTTGTACACGAAAGAAAGGTTATGGATATATGGGAGTCTGACAATTTAGAGCATGAGCTTGGACGGGATGAGGTCGAGTTCGGGTCGAGTTCGGGTCGAAAGTGGCGACCTAGAAAGCATCGGCAGGCACAGCTTCTCTGCTGTGTACAAGGAAGCACTATAAGTATGAAGCTAGTTTGGAGATTCCAGTACAGTAACTATAATGTCGTTCCATTAGTCGGCAGCTAGTTACGAAATCAGGGCCCAAAAATGGGCTAGGCTGACCAAGGTCTGCGGCAAGACCATTGCTCAACGAGATAAAATCCCTTCTCTTACATCCACTCCTCAGACTTCAGACGAAACTGTACGCATAAGACTCTTAATGAACCGTGAAGAATTAAAGTGCGGTAATCAACATCTTTTTCTTAACATATACGGTGTCACCACTAAAATCCAAAAGCGACTTGGACACAGTATGAAGGACGCATTTTGTAACGACGACCGTGGTGCATTTTTAACGAACCATGTACCACGAATGCTCTTTATTTTTCATTTAACGAACGAGAAACCTTCGGACATCCTTGAAGATGTCTTCTCCAAGACGGTAGAAACAAAATCTTATTTTCATTGGCATAAACTCGTTTTGGTACGAATGACTATTGCTTTCTCGATTTCGATGGTTACTTAACGAAAAAAAAAATATTCCTCGGTCACCGTGATCGTTCCAGTTTATTGTCAAGTGCGCGCAATGAGTCACGGGCGCCAAGGCTGGCTCGTTCGGAGTGCAGTAAGTTCCAACTTGTGTGAAATAAAGAGTGACTGTGCGAGCGAGTGACCAAAGGAAGGACAGAGTGACTGCGTGCGCACGTGCACGTGTGCGTAGCCCGACAAGAAGCGTCGAGACGCACAAAGAGTACGGCAACCCGCATCCTTTGTGACGTAACGGACCCCGATCAGCTGGTAAGGCCAGGAACGCTCCGTTATTTGAACGCTTTAAAAGCCAGTCCTTTCTTTGTACCGTGAACAACGCCGTCCTCACGCCCTTGTCGTGTCTCTGTTTGAAACGCGCCTTAAGTATCCTCGAGCAGCCCGCGACCGATACTATTTTTAGACAACACAGCGTAGGATTCGCCTCACATTGCCCACCATCGTGCAGCCGTCATATGTTGGAGAGATTAGAGGAACACGTGAAGTCATACGGAGTCGAAGGATATGTTGAATCTGATTGTGAGTGACGTTGACTGGTCAGATAAAGAAATAGTAAAAGGAGACTACGGCGGCCATTTTGCTATTACAATTCCATAGGTATTGACGAATTTAGCAGAGTCACTTTAGTAACAATATTAAGCAGATCTATTTTTAATCTATAACGAGTCGACTCGACATGCATTACATATTATAAAAATGTCGTAACGTTCTTATGGGAGCAACACCTCGCTTTTGAGGTTGGGTTGTGTTAGGTCATGCTAGGTTAGGTAAGCCAGTCCGTTAGACAGGAACAATCTCGATACGCGCTAACGATTCACGTAGAAGTTGCACTTTCACCCGTACGTAATCGGACGTTGCGCGTGTCTCTTGACGACACCTTTGTTTGAGAGCGTCGTGTAAGCAAGTAGAAAAATATTTGTTTCACGAGAGGTGGATTAAGCAAAATCAACGACCTAACGAACCCTCCACTCGCTACGACACTGAGATTTCAATAAATAAACGACAGTTATTCTTGTCTCGTCTCAGGTCGTGCGTCGCAACGATTTTTTCTTTGCAAACGGTAATCGGCACTAATAGAAATTTTCATGGCACATCTCTTTCACTTTAGTAACTTGTTAAAAGGTTGTTAGAATGTCATTGCGAATATCCTAGTCATCAAATACCGTTAATGTTAATATTTCTGTCAGTTGGTGATACTGAGTATTTTTAGTTTGTATTATCGATCATTCTCCCTGGCTTCGACTTTCTTTTAATCATGGAGCATTTTTTGTGTAGGTGAAACGATTCTGATTTCAGTCCATATTTGTCACTGGGGTTGATCGGATATGAATTCTACAACTTCACTTGGCCACTGAAAATTCACCCCGAACTTACGTACCAATAAGTTTTTCACTTCGGAGAGCACTGAGTTTTTAGGACGAGGACACTGCCGAGACGCCATTTTTGGCTCAATAGATCAGTGGAAGGTGCGATTGCGAGGTCGAGATGACGAATCCTTTGAGACGGTGCAAAACGGGTCGACGAGATGAGATTGGCAAATATATTTTCGCAACCCTGTCGCGATGGCGAGGGCCGCGCATATGATACGACAATGACTTTTCACAAGGAATTGTGACTAGGAAAACTTTATATACTCACATGACCAGACGCGAGACGATCGAAGATATCATATTAGCAGATCGCAACACAAAACAGGATTGGCACAATCGGCAAAAACTAGCGGATAAAGCGGACGGCCGAACGTAGCACCGCTGCTCACACGTCAGCCATGTTGGACTGGCAGCTGGCTGCTGCTGCGCCTGACGTCACGCCGTGTTTTCGTCACGTGATCCCAGGGCCGTCTTTGGTGGGGATCTTTTGCTCCAAAAGGGAATCAGGGGTAGGAGAAAATATTTACAACGACATATAAGACCTTGTTTTTATTCTTTGAAGATCCAGATATTGGAATGAGCGATTTTTGATTATTTTCAGATACGACTCCACAACCGAGCACAATGCACAAGAGGAAGCGGCGACTAGCAACAAAAGGTTACTCTCATTCTTCACAAAACTTATATCAAAGAATCTTTTTGGAGAAAAACGATCACTTGCGTTGACGACAAGCTTTTAAAAAATCATGATAATTCCCAAGATTCCTCCCTCACATTTTGTCCTAGTACATTTTCCTGCCTCGCTGACAATCTTTTGAATAACAGAAGAAAAAAACGTATTCCTGTGCAATCTCATACACACAATACCACCGCTTGTACAGACACCCACGTCCAAGCACCAATATTCTTCTGAATATAGAGTAAACGAAAAATCCAGATCCACGTATGTACATAAATCCTAAATCAACAGCAAGAATCTATTCCACAAGGTTTCTCCGAGATACAAATAGACAATATATAGAAAATTGTTCATGCGTATCCAACGCGAAGAATATTCCTAGAAATGTGACAGTTAAATTCATGACATAAAGAATCGACCTATACCCAAAAAATAGTCAGGAGGCTCACATAAGGAGCGAGTACCTTAAACATAAAGGGAGAGCGTATGAGCCCGTGCTGTGGCCGTGCAAGTAGACAGAGGTGCGTGTAGAGAGTCGATGTGTGCGCGCCGAATGTCGGAGAGGGATTAGAGGCTTCTCCCTCCCGAGGCCGTACTAGTATCGGCTCTCCGGCCCTCATCACCCCACCCCCGTCAACTATGGGGTGTGGGGTGGGGGTTGGCGCGAGGCCGGCCCACGGGCCGCGGGACGGAGCCGGGCCTCCCTGCCGTCCGCCCGCAGTGCGCGCTACGCGATATCACTGGTCGGTCATGTGTGTGTCACTCTCACGATTACACTGGTACCGTTCGAAGTACTCCGCGCTCCCGTTACCACCGAGTACCCCCGACGTGGCCGGCAGTAACCCCTGAAAAGTAAAGTGGCGTAGTTGGCCCGGGCACTGTCGGGGAAATCCGAGAAAATTTCAAGTCAGAGAGTACAGAAACGTGCGAGTGAGTGAAGCCCTGAAACAATAGAACAGAAACAAAACAATGACGATACTGCGACACGAAGGAAAAAAAATTTGACACTCGATTGTGCTCGAAGGAATATCATGGCTCGTGGTGTCAGGGTAACGCTGTTGTCCTACGCTACAAACATCGCTACGATCGCGACCACCTCTCCAGAGTCATCGTGCACGTCGTTATCGTCATCGGGTTCCTCGTCGCCGTCGCGGTCCCCTTCAGTACTCTGTTTAGTCTTCGTCGTCTTGTTGTTCGACGTTGTCTCGTCGTCCACGATCTGGTGAATCGAAAGTGTGTTACATCTAGTGTACTCCCGTGGGTGACCCCTTTGGATCGGTTTGCTGTTTTCCTACGAATTCAACAAGATCTTATTACTTTGTAGCCATAGAGGTAGGACTACTGTCTAGTAGTCCTGGCGGGCTGGTGCGATCGCTAGTACGCGATTCGCCATAATATGGCGTACAAGTTTCGCGAGGAGATCGTGGGAAAGAGGTTCCTCTCAGTGAGTGGTTTTGCCAAGTTGAAGGTGAATAAGGTCAGTGAGTGGGGGTGGCGTTCAGGGGTGATTCGTGCTGCCAGTCACAGGGATAATTCCAACCATGATCTTCAGGTAAGGGATGAACGAATTATAATTCGTAGGTCTTGGTTGACACACGCGTAGCTGCGTTAGGCTTAAGACTGCTTAGATTTATTCGCCGTTTCCATCCTTGGGTACTGGAATACTAATCTGGAAATTAATGGGCGCACTGAACGCTTGTCTTGCTCTGATTAATCTTACTCGTAGGATATCAAAATGAAATAGTTGATATTCATCCTACCCGTCGATATTTATTCTTACTTATTCTTGCCACTTGGTTTACAAGAAAACTTTTTCGTTATTTCTTCTCCGTTGTTAATATTTACTATGAACCACTTTGGGTCAATCAAAAGCTAACCATATTTAATATCCACTTATAATAAGTTTGACTTATAATAATACTGAACGTAGATTATTTCACTGTAAACTCAAATATATATATTGAATCGCGAAAAATTTTCTTACAATTTTCTTTCAAACGAACGGCCACGCCTGTGCGCGCATCGCCATTTAAAAATATCCCAGCTAACGAAAAAGACACCGAGCCCTTTTTCTGCCGAGCATCGCGCGCCAGATTTCCACAGAAGATAAGATAAAAACGTATGTCGCCCCTTAATTCCACTTCCAATACCAAACACGACACTATTTCTATCGCGATAAATTTTCTTACCGTTGAAAATGGGTGCGAAAAGATTTCTTTTCTGAATAAAACATACACATTTTCTCTTTATCTGCTTGTTACGTAAAATTAGACGCACTTTGCCGTCCTGCGTCAAGCTATACCTACCTACCTACATACCTATCTACCTACCTACCTTACCTAGACGACTCGTGGACTTTTTTTTTATCGCATTGCGGGTCATAACTATTTCAGTTTTCGAGGACGCAAGTACTGCTGGTTATATCGCGCGTATTACATTCTCAGCCAGCGATATTTGCCAATTACACATGACGAAGCGAGCCAGAGAACGTGCACGAGTGTTTACCGCAAAAATCAAGCTGCTCTTTTTTTCTAATTATTTCCATTGCAACGCGACGCCCACGAGGATTGCGTACGGACTCGGTCCGTAAACGCTGAATGTTTTGATCCTTTTTGAATCTCTAACGGTTAATCGTATCGTTCGACCAAAACAATCGTTAATTGTGAATTCCGATGACGGACGCGATGAAAATCCTGTTGATAATCAAAATACCAGGTATACAAAATATATAACGGTAACTATGGTATATCGTTGAAAAGGTAAACGGTAAGGGCATTTAAAGTCGTTAGTTTAATATATATTGACTAGTATATACGTATATCTCTTTGTCGTATGTTTACGCCTGCGAATACATTCCGTGAAGGTAGAAGACGCTTTCCATTTGTGTGCCGTGTACTTCCAAGAAATATGTCGGATATCTTATCTCAAAAAACGGTAAACATTATTTATGAATGGAATTACGGTCCTTCTTATTGTACCTTTATAATACTTTTTCATCCCTTATAGTCCATTGCAAGGATTGACAATACCCGTAGTTTGTAATATCATATATACATATATCGATCGATTCCATCAATATCCAAAAATACCAAGTCAATAGAAATTCAGTGTCCCTAAAGACACTTGATGAAATTCGCGAATTTTCTTACAATGCATAAACACTTATTCACCCGAGTGTACACGTTAAACATACTGCGTCACTTTTCTGTCTTCAATAACAAGTAATTTGAATATATTTATACATACAATCGACTCTTGTATGAGGAGACACGAAATATTTGAGATCGACGCGAATAATTCCCTAGTCCCTACCAAATCCATACAGGTCCAATGACGGAGCAGGTAAAAACACATACGTATATACGTAGCTTATTATTACGACGTTACCTGGTACCCAAGGCAATCACGGAGAAATCGGACAGGATCCATGGCTGACGATTTTCCATGACGGCGATTCTGCCAACCCGTCATCATTTCGATGAATACCGTAACAACAGGGTAAACGCAAGGAACTGACGAGCCGAGAGAAAGAAGAGTCCGTGATTCTCGAATGAGGATTCGTGACGCGGGAAACGATCGTCGTCGGAATTTACTAGCGCACCTGCCGTATACCGGAAGACCGTTATGTCGCCCGTGTGGTTCGCCACGAAAGCCATTTAAGGTCTCGGTACCAGGAGAAGGCTGCATTACGGGCAAGTTAATTTTTAAGGATGCCAAGACTGAGAAGCAACGTCACGAGATGACAGCCGCTCGAAAATATTTGTCCTTTCGACTGTCATTATTTTCATTAGTAATTTCAGCAAATCCATATACGACCGTGCATTTATAATTCGCCTGTCGTCTGTCGGCATCGCGTGCGTACGATTATGAAAAATGAAGGAACAATGGGCCGTATGCTAATTCATGGAAACCGTCCATTACTCGCTTATTCGGTAGTACATATTTCTAAAACGCAAAAACACCCTTTACGTACCATCGAAACTCTCGTCGCTATCTGTGCTGAGTCGTACGGCAATTCTGTTCAGGGATCAATCGGTTTTTCGTATTAGCATTAAAAGTCACCATTCGCAATACGTGTCAGAGTCCTTCGTAATTTCTGCTCCATTTGCTACGAGGAATCCGAAGGAAAGTCGTAAGATTCCGCAGCGTTCGTAGCTGTCGTAACACTTCCACCGGATATTCCCTAGGTTTTACTTTTCCTAGTAACTTTTTTTTCACCCTATATTCTCACTTCCTTCGATTCCACTCTACAAGTCTGTCTAGTCCCTCCTACGTGTACAGCCTCCCGCAATGACCGTATCGCGTAGCGCAAGTACGGTCGAATTTCATCAAGGGGTCCCGCTCTCGATTTTGGGCCTTAGAGTCGGTCCGGCAAGTGCGCCCGACTTCGAACACTTGTCTCTCGGTCATCGACCCGTTCCGACTCTCCAAGCCCTACTTACGCCACCTTTCGGTGAAACAAACCCGTGCGCTTCTGTTTTCCTACCGAAAACTTATGTCCGCGTCATATCTTATTCCCTCGCTTTGAATTCCCGCAAGTCCGTGGTATCGTATCGTAACGTATGCTGTAGCAGGTAACGTCTTCTCGGGAGTACAAGGCCCCGGGGACTATAGAACCCGTCCCCCATTGCCGAAAAAAAAAATGTGTCATTATCTGCTGCGCCAAGGCGGGCCCAAAGTGCTGGTTACAACGGGGGCCTTGCGTTTCTCTGAAATTACTTCCTCAAGCACGCGAGACTTTCCCCTCCTCTTGCAACCACCTTCCTGCGGTTGTTGCCAACTCGAAGGAGAGAGGCTACGTCATCCTTGAGACGCGGTGAATACTGAATTTTCCAAAATTACACGTGGAATCCTTTACTCGGCTGCTCTATGTTTGTTCCCATGGGGTTTTCTTTTGCTTGGTATACTCAGGTATTACTTCACGGGGTCAAGTTTGCGTAAGGGATCATCCCTCGTTATGAATTTTTAATCACGAGAGATAAAAAAGCCGGGTCGATTGGTTCCGCGAGAAACGTGCTTGACGATCGTGCCTTTTCATTATCGATGTAGTCTAATATCAAAAACTTCAGTCTGGTCTCGGTATACGGAATTTTGATTATTGCCCTGGAACGACTATGGCGTGCATGCTCGTGAGAATATCGACAAGCCATTTCGATTCGATTCGAGTTCCAAACGGAATGGAGGAAATTTATCGGGAAATCAAGCGACCGGGGATTCCCCTGGTTCGTTTCCGTGCTCGTGGTAAATTCTTCCTTGACTTTTCTAACCTAGCGCCTGGACTTCTATCAGGTAGGTTAGGAAGAAAGATGAAGCTGAATATTCGTCTTGTATATGCTTTTTTTTTCTCATTCCTTTAAATATCCATCACTCCAGACTCCCTGAATTCTGTTTCGCGTAAACGTAGCCAAGAAGTTCGCGCGCGTCGTGGGGCCGTTGTTTATTTAAACATCCGTATCTGGCTGCGTGGGCATAGCCAAGTCTGACGACGTAGAACGAGAGCCTACGAGAACCTCCTAGCAGACCAGCAATGTTTACTACAGCCTTTACTACGTAGTCGCGTCTTACACAATAAGCGTAGAGCAGCACGAGAGCAGCTACTGCGACCAAAACAGTCGTCATTGGAAACGAAGCGTACCTATATCATCTAAATCTCTATATAACATGTATACATACATATATAGAATTCTTTGGAGTCGACAAGTTTATATGCACAATACTAACATTTCAATTTTCATTGGCAGTATTATTTCGGGCTTGTCAACCATGATTTCTGGCCCTACTCCCATGATCGTCATGGTCTCTATGGTAACTGAAAACAGGTCCAGGTAGAAGTCCGATCGAATAGACGTCGGTTATCCTTGGTCTGCCTTTGTTGTTTTCACGGAATCCAAAAATTCTTTAGACACATCAAGTAATTCAGAGACTCCTTCCCCTGTCTCGGGACTCAGCGTCTAAGCCCCTTCGCCCACTGTAAACAATGACTCCGTGCCCGACCCAGATTCTAAGCCCACGTAGAAAGCGGAATACCTTGCACAATCGCAGCACAGTGAGCCGCCATGAACCGTTCCTTACAGTCTGTTTGGGTGTTAACGTAGCACTTACTGTTACTCGATTGCTGGTCTGCAATTCTTTTTTTTTCGGTTGCTTGGTTGCCTGACTAGCTGGCTCCTTGATACGATAATGTTCCGTAATTAGGTTGAAGAATTGACGAAAATTCTTTATTAGAAATGCCAGAGTGGGGAAATACTCAAGCGCCTGGAACCTTTAGGCTATATGCTTAGGTTGATTGAATTTTCAACTGAGGCTTTTCTTCGGTTGAACCGGCTAATTTTTATCTGTGCGAGGCTGCCTGTTTTTCTGTATCAACTGCGTACAAGACAATGCCGTGAAAAGCCGGCTGCTTTGGCTCGCCTTGCACGGTTTCAGCCGGTGAGCTGGTCGAGGTTGCCGCTGCGAGAGAGCACAGACGAGAGAGCGATAGAGACTGAGAATCCGAATCGTGAGAGAGGCACGTGCATCTTGAGAGGGAGGAGAACGAGAGAGAGAGAGAGAGAGAGAGAGAAGGAAAGATCGAGAGAGAGCAGAGAGGGAGATCAGGGAGAGAACAGGTTCCTGGCAGACCAGGCGGGCAACTGACAGGGCCCCAGGTCACTCACCCAGATTCTACAAACAGCCAAACACCATGAATCCTTCTTCTTCCTCTGCTTCTTTTCTCTTCTCTTGTTCTTCCTCTTCATCTTAGACCAGACTCTTTCATCATCCTATACCCAGACCTTCGTTCGCTTCGATACCGTCGGGGTTGACGACGAAGAGGAGGAGCTCCAGGATGAACATCGACCGAGTCCTTGGTACGTGCCAAAGAGCCATGTTCACGCCTTGGCAAATTCAAAGAGCAAAAGCCGACAATGAGACCCGATGAAACGAAAGAGACCTCATCCAAGTTCATGATTCTGCATCGGATGAGTTGAGCCGTTTTCGGCAGAGATCAGTATTTAGATGCAATTCAATCTGCCACATCTTAATGTAACTCGGAGACTCTTTTACGAGATCTTGAGTCACCGTGTTAACGCGCAGCAGAAGAGTTAACAAGTAGCGCCTCTTTATCAGCACGCGTGCCAAATACTGTATGATCCGAAGATAACGATATCATACCGCTGATTACTTAACTTATCTTGGCGACTTATTTGCCCTCGAATTCCCATTACCTTCTTCTAAACCGATGTCTAGACTTATGTGTATACGTATATAGGAATGAAAGATATCACGTAGGATTCTACGATACGTCAGGATCATCCAGACGGCACTGTCTATCCCACTGATATTAAATCGAATTCCTTCGGCGCAATACTTTCTCTCGATACATCCAACCAGGATGCAACGCTCGGTGCAGATGCAATTGGAACGGTTCATCCTGCTTCGCAGGACACGTTTCTCCAGCATAGAGACCGTACATTCTGTCTACGTGCTGGCTGACTCGTATCCAGCGTATTCACCAGTTTATTTAGGGAAAGTAGGTAGCACTGTGCTTCCATGAAAACCGGAACCTACGTATCACCTCGAAAGTCGAATTTTTCAAAAAATCTACCTCCGCACCGATATCGAAATTTCATACCACGAGACACTGTCGCGCCCGATATTCGGCAAGGGCTTCATTTTCATGCACATAGCTCACCATAATTCTTAAGGCTAGAAATCGATAACTGTACAAGTTCGAGGTCAGAACCTCGATCTAATTCATATACAGTTAAGAATTTATTTACATACCACGAAACCTCGAATGTTCGTCATAAAATCCATCCAGTGATTAGGCTTCGTCAATTTGCACGATATACTCGCATTGCATGGGGGTTGTGCAAATATTGACAATAGATTTATACACATGTGATCGGAGCTTTTTTTTTCGTCGCATAGAAAAAGCGTATGAAACGAATACGATTCTTATCGATCGAGTCTGGGAGAAGTCTTTGAATTTAATAGATACGACTTTTAACGTAAATCCTGACTCGGGAACTTTTTAACAAAGCAGGATGTGCATACATGACAGTGTATCTACTGTGCAAGACTCTGGGAGACCTCGAAACGAGGAACTGGTACTCTCGTTTACGACCATAGTCTTCCAGCTATCGTCGTAACTCATGTTTGTGAATTCAATGACGAGTGACCTTGTAGCAATGATCATGATGACATCACGTTGTATTCGAACCAGCATGCATGACCTGATAAACAACTGCATCTGTGTCCAAAAACAGTCTGAGGCTGTACGTAATTATTAAAAACTTCAACATGTTCCATATCGCTCTGACTTGGCTAAGAACAGATACGTAAGATTCAGTACCCCAGCATCCAAGATGACTATAGGTATATTGAAAAAATTCATGCTGAAGTGTTTTATCAGGGAACATACGACTTGGAAATATACGCACTGACTTGCACCACGCGCTGCTATACAGTTAGTCGACCTTGTCTTGCACGGAGATAAAAACAGTCGCAGACATGCGCGCACATACAGCGTCAATATATATATGTATGCACGTATGTATAAGAAAGAGAATTTATCGACTTGCATGGACTCGGAGGCTGCGAGTCTCTCCTTTGAGATATTTCCAAGCAGATCTGTTCCGTGTCGCGTGCCGATCATAATTTTATTGTCACACAAGTTGGAACATCGCCGCGATCCCTTCGCATAGAATTGTACGACCTGCCGGGATAGACGTTTCCATTGCAGCGACGACCAGCGACCATTGGAAAACGCGTTTAAAGGGGATGATCGAGATTTCCTACTGTTTCTATGTGACGCCGGGTCCAGCATCGGGTCCATTATGGAATTCCTGCCACGTGCTTCTCGAAGCGACCACGTGGATTTTGCATAGAGTCTATTTGACACATGTTCCTTACCCGTATACAGTATGTTTACTTATGCACACGTATTCCTGGATATTCGTATATCGTTAGGTTAGACTTTGCTGTATTTCCGAGTTGATCCACGGTTGGATATTACGTTGATAATGGATATTTTTTACTGGTTCACGCGTAACACGTGTTCGATGGTATCTGTCACGTGTGTGGTAATGTTGTTTTGGAAAATATATGTTTTAATGGCGAGTATGGGAAATGGAAAAAGTATAAGGAAACTTGCACGCATGTACATACGGACAGTGCGTGCGCCGGCGCCCGTGTGTTTCTCTCTGCATGGCTGGACGAATGCGTTATGTCACTATATGGGGGTCATTGGCCCTGACGTGTGCATCGAGTATGTCGGCGACCCTGCATATACGATGGCGCCCGTCCACGCGACACTCCAAAACTACGAATGACGTGTACGATTGCCCAAGTGATATGGTTCACCCTGAACCATCTCGTGGTTCAGTGTGTTACGATATTTTTATAAAGGAGGAAGTCGTGAGGTCAATAGGAAATTAGGTCAGACATATAGTGAGAAAGGTCACAGAGTCATTGTGTGTATTGTATATGCATCTTTGATGAGGAAAGATACTTATGAAATTCTTGATAACTTATGTGACTTTTTTCTTTACAATTTATTATTACGTAACGTATAGACGCGTGGTTTGTCGAATGGATGAATATTGGGTCTTCGGATTTTGTTCGGGCGTGAGATTTTATCTTGGCTCGAAATTATTTGCGGATGCTGCTGAGGATGCTGGGATTAGTCTAAGGGCCTTGGGGTAGCTACCTACGTGGAGGCGGGACGACGGCCCGACGGAGTAGTGGAAATTAAAAATAGAGCAACGTATTTAGTTGAGAGTCGGCCTGGGATGCTGGAGCTTAGGCAGGGCGTGGGCCTTATACGTTAGTGTCTGTAAGCTGGAGAAAAATCTTGTGAGATTATAACATGAGAGAGAAAGAGTGAAGTGGAGCGAGAGTGGGACGAGTTCAGGAACGTGTGAGCGAAATTTCAGAGTTTTACATACAATTTTCTAGAGCGTGTCCTTACTGCACCTGCACTCTCTGACGCATTTACTTCAATGACCTCACTGCACTTCCTTTTAAAACGGAAGCGCGTGTCGTCGTCTAGGATTATATTTGTTTACAAGCAGCTATAGTTTTTTTTTTTTTTTTCCTATTTATCCTCTCAGTCTGGCCCCTATTTTTGCAGTACATACTAATTGATTCAATTGAATCAGTGTATATTCACTGATTAATTTTTAGAGTACGCATTCACACCGTGTGTCTCTTCGTAGCTTTCAATTTACATACTGCCTGTATACCAAGGAATGAAACACATGCATCCGATTATAAACAGCGAAACGATACCGTATAACAAGATTAACTAAACTCGGACGGCAGTTTGGTTCCATACGGTAACAACCCCCTGTGTCGGTTGTCCCGTATATTCGTACGGGCGGAACACGCAATCCAGTCGATTCGCCGAAATGGCGTGACCCCAACGTATTTTCATGAGAACGGCAACAGTCGAGTTTAGAATACAAAATTAATTCCGAAGAAAAGGATTCTGTCACGTCTTATGGAAGATACTGGACTAATTGTAAGTCCTTGGTCTACGTAGACTATGTATGTTGGAGTATCTAAGACACGGGGTGGATTTTTGTATATTTCATAGGGGACTGATCAACGCTGAGATTACATATGTATGTACGTACGTGTGACTGACTGCATCAGCCGTTATTATCCTAGCAAAATTATTTGCGACAAGCCACCCCTTGTTGTCGTAAGCACAATTTATTCACGCAAGGGTAGGACATCCTGGTTTGTTAGTGTCACGTAAGGGTGACCTGAGAGAACAGGTAACGATCCGCAAAATTTCCGTATCAGTGCAGGGATATAGGGAAAAAATATAATACACGATATGTATATAGATATACAGATATGTCATCCACTAGAATATGAAGTTGCGGTACGGAGACACGATCGAGTTTATGGGGGATGAGGGTAAGGGGTTGCTGGACGTGGGTTGTAGTTGGAAAATAGGGTAGATGAGAATAGGAACGCGATGGAAGAAGAGAACTATTATGGATGGGACGGGAGCATAGAAGACTCCGGGAGATAATGCTGTAGAGAGGGTGAGTGAGGGGGTGGTTGGGGATTCATAATGTCTACGAGAGAAATGGCCGGGTGAAAAAAAAAGAGAGAAAGGGTGGAGAGGAGCTGGATGTAGGAGTAAGAGAGAAATGAGAGAAGTGAAGTAAGGGGTGGTAGTCCGGTATGTAGGGCAAAGGGCTGACAAAATCAATATCACACCCTCTCTGCCTGCCTACTTGCTTGCTTCCTAGTCGACCACCCCTTGGCGCAATGTTCCGAGGCCTACTACACTCGCCCGCACAAGTTTTAGGATTAATAATTCAGGCCCCGACGCGAGACGCTGACGAAAAGGGGTTGGATCCTCCAAGGGGTTGCAGGAGGAAATATTCGAATAAAGCTTTCTTAGATGGCCATACACCCGCGCCATTACCGAAACCCATTCAACCACTAGCACTTTCAGAAAACATCCCCCGCAGCAACCACCTTCGCTCCGCTGACAACCCTTATATTCTCACACCTCTCACTCCTCGTCCTCGTCCTCCTCATCTTGCAACTGGGCCAACCCGTATAAACCTAGTGTAAAACTTTCTTGCGGGACAAAAGTTATCGGCCGGCTCTCTCAACTGACACGACGCCCCGGCGTCCCGACGCTTGTTCTCCACCTGCGAACTTCCTTCCACTCCGACGACCAACACGCTGCTAGTTAGGCTTGTAACATATAATCAATTTACTTGGCAGATGTCATGGTATCGTTACTACCCCCTCTCCCCTATATCGGATATATTCGCAAATCTTATCTCTGAGGTTTCTTGTACCTCTTTTTTTCAGTATCTAGATTAGTCTCCATCGATACAAGAGAAATGGATGTTTGAATGCCTTCGTCGCTAGTAAATATTCTCATACCCTTGATGGAATCTCTCGAGAAGAAATCCTTGGCCCCGGCTCCCATCCATCAGAACTTTTTCCGAATTTAATCGAAATACCCCTTAGACATCTCAGGGCTAAGTTGTAATTGAATTTCCCGGGCGGGTACCTCGTACCAAAAAAGTTACCCAACAGGATGCCACTTGACGAAATAGCACTGGTTCTATTAGGAATTGCGAGGGGGATACGCGAGAGGAGGGAAGAAACTTATAGTTGTATGAGATTTGGTCCAGGATAGCGACAGCGTCTTCTAAAGGAACTCTGGACACGATTTCCATCTGAAAAAATAGTATCTTCCTCTTCCCAAGATATTCTCTCTTGGTAGTCGCTATGCTGCCATTGGTTGGTGACCTCCGTATAACAGACTTGACAATAAAGGGGGAACCCCATCCTAACGTGTCTGATCGGCGCCTTTGATGGTCACCATGGTAACCCTCATCCTTCTTGGTCCTTCACACAGACTCTCTCCGAAACATCCAAAACACTTTCATGTGTCTTGTTAATATATTTTTTCTCGAAATACCACACTGTATTTATATGCTGGTATTTCCAGGAGATTCAAGTACAGTATCTCTTATCAGTATATTGGGATAGAAGATACGATATGAAATCGATACTGATACTTAAGAGAGAAGAAAAAATTTCTTTTTTAGTTTTGACTCAGACCAAAGGGGATTGGTCTGGTTTGAGTCCAAATGCGGTTAAGGACTCCCACCGAGCGTTAACCATTTCGTTTTCGTGGTGTTATAGAAATAGAGGCGTCGCGACGCACGTGCTACTCCCTTTTCTTCTTTTTCCTTTTCTTCCACTGCGCGCGAGAAACGAAAGTCGAACTATTCTCGTAACGTCGTTCGCGAGCTACGTGGGTCTTTAAGATTCCCTCCCGTATCTTTAACGTTCAAGGAAAATTGCCAGACGCGATCTATTCTCAGGTGTGAACGATACCTTTAGACGTAGCAGATAGCGGAGCAGTCAGTCGCTGCTTTCGAATCGCTGCACCCTGGCCGCAGCTCGCTTTCTATCGCAGCCGGCGCAATTAGCTTCCTTTTCGGATCGGTGCAGCAGAAACGACAGGTTCGTTCACAACGGCGATCATAACATATAAAAGTGATATAAAATTAAGTCAAATTTGACAGCTGTCATGCTACTGTTTTGACAGAGTATCGTTTGACAGGAACGCACGGTCGAAAATATTACAAATATTTTATGACGTTCACTTGGTCAGTTCCCAATCTGATGGACCAAGAAGAGACGATCTAGCTGATCTTTGAGATTTTTAATTATCTTAATACCTGTTGTGAGTGGGAGAGAGACGGAGTTACGAATGCAATCAATTAAAAGATACTTTGATAGGACATGCAATTTAGGAAAGGGTCTGACCCACGATTTTGAGTTATGGATATGTACCTCTCTCTCCGACTCACGCGACCGCCCATAGCTCCGTCTCTCTCTTACTCACAGCGAGTATAGCAAATTGCAAAATTCCAAACATTTCATTTCTATCCCACGTTCTAATGCCGCTTGGCGCCGTCGTATAACTCTATCTCTCTTTGTTACTTTGAGACACTCGTTTTTTGTCCCCTTTTTCATATCTCTTCATTACTTCCAACGTAACGCAATAGACTCAACTGACTAGTCCAACGGACGGGCAGTACAGTTACTTCGCGGAGAAAATAAAGAAGAAGTCTAAGTAAAAGGAAGAAGCGACAAAGAAACAAGAACAAAAGTTAAAAGCCGTTGAGTCTTCCGAGAATTCAATTTTCGTTAAAAAATCCTTAACGAGCAATTCTTCGCACACGCACGATCATCGCGGAGTCGTTTAAATCGAAAAAATGTACTCCTGGCTTTTCGTCCTCTACGAAAATATCCTTTGGGTCCAGGACCTTGGCAGACTTTCCTCGTATCAGCTGATCTCTGGGAAAGGACTGCGAGCAGGCCGTGACAGCTATATACCTGCATCGCAATAAAACGTCTATGATTCAGAGACCTTGCGTGCAGGTATGACTAAGGTTCTCGACTAATGGGAGAATGTTTTTACATTTTTTTTTCCCTCCCTCCCACCCTTTCACTCACTTTTTTTTCTTCCCCTTACCATAACCAACGGCATACGAATTCTTCAGCGAACGGCAACGTCTAGTACCGACGCACTATTACGCGAATAACGTTAAGCATCCCGTACGGGTTATAGCGAAGCCGTTAAGAGCCTCCAGGGTATTCGGTGCTCTCGTTACTCGTTCAGGAATCCCAGGGATTCCAACACGTGTGAGCACGAATGGGATATATCGTATAGGACATATAAACAATGCATGACGAACACGTTTGTCGTCATGCTCAATTTACATACTTACGTATGACGGTGTCGCGCGTTTAAAAAATCCTTATGATAGAGAAAGAGATTCCCAAGATTTCCTCTTGGACCGGAAGTGAATTAGCCAGTTCCGTATCTGTAGGTACGACAGGTCAAACGGGGTGAAATGTCGAAAACAAAGGATATTCAAAAGAAACACGCGACAGGTTGACCACGTTGTAAGGGTGAGAAGGCAAAAATCGAATTCCTAGCAGGCTAGTGTATAAGTCTGCTGATCAGTTGCCAGGCAACGGGTATCTCGCGAGATGCGAAGGGGTGACCGAATCGAGGGTACGAGAGAATGGAGGCCATTCAAATCCCTAACGAAGCCTGTATACTCGAACGCCCGGGTCTTGGTTGGTATTATGTATATGTAGACCGTGGCTATACTGAATCCTGAAAACGTTAAGGATCCCCCAGGATCCTTTCCTTAGCGTAACGGGGGCACGGATTAGTGAGATATTTCGCTTGGGGGATGCTCTGGGGATATGCAGGGGGTGGTAGACTGGTGTCCCTTACCCTTGCAAATTTTACGTATAAATAGTAAGATAAGCCTAGCTTTCTTGAGACACATATATAGATATACACCTCTGATGGCTTTTAGTAGTAATGACATAACACCGGTATATATATATATAGTCGATATCATGTAGGGGAATTCCCGTTATCCTATTCAAAGGAACGGGAGTTGGTACTACGAACTTCCTAGGGGAATCGATAAGTCCTGTACTACGACGAATTGGGACACGTCCAGCCAACGTGTACGTTAATTAATTCGCGTCAGGTGTTTCCGGCGTTTGACACTTGTTCACACCAATCCCTACTCGAGACTCTCGCTATTAATATCAATCTAGGCTTTTCAAGTGGAGTCGGAATGGTATAGCTTCGGTTCGATCGAGAAATGGGTCGGTATACATATATTGAGCGACTCGATCGATCCATTAGTCCTAATGACTGAATATTTCAATGCAAGCTCGGCGATGGAATTCCGCGGCTAGTGTATTACGCGTCGAGCCCACGATTCAGATTCTGACGGTGAGTCGGACTTTTAATTAATAAATGGAGTTCGTCGACGCGTTCCTATAGCCGTCACTGACGTTGCTTGCATTACACATGAATACTATATATATAGACATACCTTAATGCATAGAACTGCTGTGTTTACAGACAGGCTGAAATGGTACATGGAAACGTACCAGAATCCAGGCTAGATTTATTATATATATACACACAAACATATGTAACACGCATTTGAGTATATATATAGATATATAGTACGTGCATCACAAACGCTATCCTTTCCCCAGGGAACGTCCTCAGGACGAACCAGGACATTTTTCTTTCTCAGGAAAATCCTCTTTTCGTGGATTCACATGAAAAACCCATCCGTACCTCCCGTCCGTTTTGACTAATGCGGACAATGTCCCGGGTGTCTTCCCTTTCGCGACACAACCCGGCACATCCCTGTTACCCAACGATCCTCGACGGAGAATCTAGACAGAGACATGTAAAAAATTATTGCCAATACCCACGTAAACACATGTAGTATTATATGAGACAGTATCGCTTTATCGCGGAAACGTTCAACGTCGTGGCAGCTTTGTGAACTCGAAAACTCAAAGCGGCCCTATAGCTGCCCAAGTTTGTATATACGTATATACTATATCCGCGTTGAATCTCAAGTTTCCATCGCGGTGCGCCGCGTTCCGACGCGCCGACTGAATGAGCCCCGGTATTTGCGTCGAGAGGGCCACTACCCTTCTTAAAGGGGATGTTTCACTATCTGCGCCTCTCCTGACTATATATATATATATATATGCCACCCTCTACAGGAACGCAACCCTCCCTACTCGAAATACCCTCGGCACCAGCGATAATATTATCCCACGCGGGAGGACACGAGAGCCTGAGGAAGCCCCAGCTACTAGCATATACCAACCCCTCCCCCCTCCTCCCTCTTGCCCCGTGCTCTCGTTTCTCTCCAAAAGCCACCCCCTTTCACCCCTCGTTCTTCGTCACCCCCTGTCCTTATCCTCGAGGGGTGAGTTTGATTAAAACGAATCCGGCTCTTCCCCCCCCCCTCTCCCTCTCCTCCTCCCCGTCCCTGCAACACCAGCCCGTTTTATCGGGCAACGCCCAGATCCAACTGTTACCGCTCAAAATATCAACCGGGTCGTACTGCCACCCTAAGTGTATATCTATTTTTGGATTTTCTTTTATCGCCGCTTGAAAATAAAAAAACTCTTAATGACTACGTGCATAGGGGATGCTTTGAATTTATTCAAACATATAGAACGACCCGAGGATTGTATAACGACGAATGACGTGGAATTGATTTTTTGCATGACTTTTGTTGTTATTGAAAAGAAATCAAATGTACCGATCGACACGAAGAAATAATTTTCACGTAAGGCTGCTTTGCAACGGACGACAGACGTACAGGTGGGATTGCCAGTGCGGACGGAAGCAACAACCTACGCACGTATTGGACGTGCGTCACGCACTGCTTGGTCGAGTGGGAGGAATTGGAATAGATCGGTTATCGATTTGTAATTCGAAAGTCTTTTACGTTCTATCAGTGCACCCTTCCAACCTAGTGAGTGTTTACTGTAATGATTGCTAGTCACCCTAATGACTTTAGGCTCGTCTGGTATATCATAGAGCCCCCCTTCACCCCCACCACCTCCGCCTCACTTTCTTATTAACTCGTATGCAAATGCCGTCACTGATACCGTACCCTACATTACGTAACTATTTATGTTATTCTATTGTATGCACGCCCACCCTTATATACCACCCTTCGCTACCCTCGTATACTATGTAATATCGACCGTGCCAAACTACAGCCCTAGTTTCCCTATGCTATTTATTTATACGGGACGTTCCATAAAGAAATCTTTACGAGACCTACACGTGTCGCCGTCACGCTCTGTACGTTAACCCCAGCAGCCCCTTCGACATCGCTTCGCATATACACTGGAACCGCACGTTAAAGCGGGAGACTCGTGCTAGAGCTTCTATATTATTGGTATACGTTAACGCGTGGATCCGATACTTGATAATCGAATCGATATCTATCGCTGTCGTTAGGTACTAGTGTTAGGGGGATTGATGGAATTTGTAAAAAATCATGTATTGGTCATTTGTCTTGCGTTGGAAGTTTTGCTAGACTGCGCATTGCCCGGGCTGAGTTCACACGAGTTGACAAGTGCTTTGGTATTAAGGCGAAAAACGAAATCCACTTTTACTCAAAAGCTTGGATCTCGGATATGCGAAATATTGTACTATCCGCTTGAATGTCCCATATTACCGTTTCAGTCTGTTAAAGGGGTCCATATCCGATCTCGTCGAGCCGACAATGTTTTGTCCCTACGTCGACTACTCGGTGTCCCTTTGATGGTATTCGGAAACACGGAAGAATTTCGTTACGGGAAATCACTTGGGCTGGGAGCTATTGTCCTTTCGAGAAGTTCTTTCTCTTTCTTTATTCGTGAAATACGTTTGTGTATACCTAGGCTGCGATAGGTGCTGACGAAATTCTCTAGGGATTTCTAAATTCGATACGTATCGTCTGGGGTCCCTAGGCTTCGTTTTAACGTGGACATTTATTGCGCCGTCAATGCTGCTGGGAAAGCTGCGTCTTTCTTTGCGAGGTAAAAATCATTTTCCTACTCGAATTTCGTTGTTGTTATTATTACGGACTTCTCATTTTTATTCGCGGTGAATTTCTTTCTTGCTCCTTTTTTTTTCCACGAGTGAAACGGACCGGGGCACTCGTAGGGATTCTAGGCAGCATAATCAACGTCAGACTATTTTTCATTGGTAACAACGTTTTCTCTTCTCGCATAGATCCGAGTGACAGCTGACAGGCTACCGTGAATTATAGCTGTCAATCGTGACTGATAACTAGTTTCTCTAGCGTTGTTCAGTATTTCTCTGAGTGCCTCTTGGAATTTCGAGAATTCATTATGAAATATTACACAAAATTACAGAGAGACTATTGCATTTGCCTGATAACGATGATCGTCAGTCTCGATACCGAACGTTGACAAAGTAATAAATTTTCACTTGAAAATATCGACGATCACCCGAGAATCGGGCATGTTCGGTCGATTGTAATCATTCATAACCTAAATTGAAGCAGATTAGATTACGTGACGTCTCTGTTCCGGCCACTTCGAACTAGTCAGTGAATTATTACAGGTCTCGCTTATTGCGTCTTAAGCGACCAAGAGAGCTCTAGTCGCCGTATCATTGCCAGCGGAATAAAAAGTGTCTGGAGCGTGCGATAATTAATGGGATAAAGAGCGAAGAAATTTGCGGTGAAAGGAAAAAAGCCAACATTAAATTCCGTCCGAGGCGCTGCGATCTCTCAGCGAAAAAATTATACCGGTATAATAATTAGTTTAGGATTTTTATTTATAACGATCGTACACAATTTGTGTACATCCAAGTATATGAATTCCGCGTGGCATGACTATCTCCGATATCCAGACCCAACAACCATCAAGCTAACCAACCGACGCAAGGTCAGTCAGTGGCCTCAAACTTCCGGCGGAACACACAGGCGTATCTTCATGAATATATCGAGCTGCTATACGCTGACGCGTTAATTAAACGCACACTGGAAGTAGTTAGTCACACGTGTGTAGTATAGATCCTACAGTATATCTATATCTAAAGAGATTTCTAAACTGGCGCTATTAACTATCCGGCATTTAATTTCGTACGCACGTGGTTCAACTCGTTGCAAGAAATTATAATGGTGAATCGATAACAGCCCAGAGGGCAGATACTGGCCGGAAATAGTACCACTGAGCAATTTCAAGATTCCACCACAAAGTTACATAGCGAGAGAGTCAGTTATGGAGAAAATTGTCGTAAGGGAATTCTGACTATCCTAAAGACTATATATTCCTTGACAGAATATATATATATATATAATATAATCCACGAGGAACTCCTGCAATTTCCCGCACTGTTAATACAGAAGCAACACTCTATTCTTTTTCTCTCTCCTTTTCCACTATAAATGGAAATGCATCAACTTTTCCTTCCTTCTCCTCCTCTCCATCCCACCATTATCATCCACTCCCTTTTTCACCCACTAGCCCTGAAAAGCCTCTCTCCGTCGATAGAGGTCGCGTCGGGGTGGCCCATTTCTTTTGCCGTGGTTCGCGCCACTTTTCTCTCCCCTCCGTTCCCTCTTTTCGCTCTTAACCATGTAGAAACCCCGGTTGGTTCAAGTTCCCGTCAAACTATCGGAAGTGTTTTAACGACGTTGGAGACCTCGGTAAGCTGGGGTGAGATTACAAAAAAAGAAGTTACCAACTCGTATAATGCAAGTCTTTCGCATTGGTGGATTAATGTGCGCCTAGGTTGGATACACGTAGGTGCATACATGACGATAGTGCAGAAAAGGGTTGCCACTACTGGCACTGCAGCTCTCAAGCTCCGTACTCCAAATACGCGCTCCTCCTCTCGGCCTATTTTTGCAAAAATCTGCACCCGAGCGCTGCTTCCGCATGAAAGGCGTGTGCAAAGGTGGAGAGAGAAAGAGAGAGAGAGAGAGAGGGGGGGATCTTTTGTTGAGAAGTACATCCTCTCACACACTACCCCTCTGTCCAACGTTCATGATCCTCCGGCAATGTTCTTCTAGCTTCCAGCTATTCAACCTACTCTCACACACTCCCTCTCTCTCGCTCTCCATGCTCCCTCACTTCCGTCCTTATGATACCAGTCGGTTCCCTCATCCGCATCCACTCATCATTTTTCAAAAAAATGGAGTTCCCGTTTCAAGAAAACTCGCTCCGGCTCTTCTGTATCTCTACTCAGGTACACCTTGGCTTTATGCGCGTCTCCAGTGTAAATAACGTGTGCCACGTATATACGACTGGGACTCAGACGTACGACCCGGATGATTTAGAACAAAACTAATGACACACTGAGGTATCCAGAACGGCTTAACGCAGATGCACTGCAGGGAGTCTGAATAAACAGTGACAATCGTAATGTAGAAACGTTGAAAATGCGTCATAATGTTTTACCGCGTTTTTATACCCGTCTGTGAACGATATATCGAAGCGAACTCGTATTTGACCTCTGGAACGTCGGACGCCTTTATATAGGCAGGATACTAGACTTTCATTATTTATGGTGAAATAAACGATATATCACCTAAAGGTTAAGGCTCACTCACAATTTTGGACGTATTTGCACATGTCATTCATATGCTTGAAAGGAAACGGGGGTCGCGAATGCACCTTTATCTTTTTATTATTATTCCTTATTCCTGTATCTTTCCGTGCGTCATGGCATACAACGCGAAATTCAAGGTCGACTCGTAACTTCGTATTTTCTTGCACCGCAGCGTATATAACGTGTACGCCCATTATATAGACATATAGTACGTATGCTCTTCTCTAAAGTCGATTGAAAAACAGTAAGATTTTCAAGAGAAAAAAGTAACAACATGTTTTCTTCTTCGCGTATACGTCTGAACGAGTATTGCGTCTTTGGGAAGCCGCAGAAGCTTGCGCTAATCGCGTGAATTCTTATCACGCGTTTATCACGTCAATCTCTATCGTGTAAAGGAAGATCAATAGAGATCATACAGATAAAGACAAGATACGTATATTTCCAGACCAATCATGAACAGGTATGGTAGTATTAAGAGTTACATCACGTTTTCAAACTCTGTTTTTAGTTCTACATATATGTACAAACACGCATGTGTATACGTCTTCTGTCTCGAAAGGGAAAGCGATCCCATTATCGTCCTGCGTAGTTCAACGTCCTTACAAACGAGCCCATTGGTGTCGTACAATCTTGAATCCTGGTATAGTTGGTTGCGCCATGTTCTAGAATCGAAAGGAATCGATTCCTATTGGGTATCGATAACGTCAAGGACGTCCTATTAACTAAATGCTAGTACAGCTTTAACGTGCTAGAAACTTCGGCGTTCTTCACTACGTTATGCGTAGTACTAGTAGATACGGTACTTTAACGACAGATAGCAATCATGAAAAGCGAAAGGATCATTTGTTATATCTATATATTGCCGAGACATTTGCGTGAAACTCAGATATATCCTGGCTCTTGAAATTCCCGCGTGGCTTCCTCCAAACGAAATGGGCTTAGGAAGTTTGGGCAGCTGTGAGAGTAGTGAAGGATAGTACGTAGTCGAACGTTGTTGGTAAGTAGGTAGAACGTGGTAGACGCTGGCCAAGTCTGTGTTACTAGGGTTTCGGTCCGGTGTATAGAAAATGAACAAGCAGAGAAGGATTGTACGGGTTGGACAAGGACGCGGAGAAAGTTAACGCGTGGGTATATCCTGGGAATCCTAAAGTCTGACTTACATAGGTACGTGGGATCGCACGATTCCTTTGTGGTTATGAATGATTTACTGTTATATTTCTTGGGAATTGCCCGGTGGTGTTCTGCAGATATAGATCGATGTAAATATGAAGTTTTCGTTTGATCGATAAAAATATATATTTTTAAATGCCCACGAAACACCCTTGAAACTTTTGCCTCGTAATTTTCACGCACTTCAGTCAGAGCCGTAACGCATGATATTATCTGTATCTGGGGCGTATAGGTTTTCTTATCTAGAACGACACCTGTCTCCTCATTGTCAATGGTGTATCGTTATGGTGGAACAATAGAAATTTCACGACAATAATAACAAAGACGGAAAGTGTCCTATGGGTTAATTGCACCGTGGAGAATTGCGAAAGGCTTTGAGAAATGTCTCCTGGCCTTACGTTCCCGCCAAGAATATTTCACAAGCTGGAGAACGGCTGTGGCGTCAGCGTCGGCGTCAGCGTCGGCGTCGATGTTCGTGGGTGGTGGGAGGCTGAACTGTTGAACGGTGGGGAGACGTGGTAGGGACGGTAGGAGAAGCTTGAGGCAGGTCGCGCGCAATTGTGAAACCAAGATGGCCGCCACTTGCGTTACCATGACAACGACCAATAGGTGGGGCTAGTGTTGTTCGGGAGGCGGGACTTACTTACACGGCGGCCATCATGATCCTGCTCTCTGTGAGATGTCGCCATCTGACGAGCGCGACACTCACCTCTCACAGTAAGCTTTCCCATGATGGGAAGAGGGTGTCGCCAGGATATGCTCTGAGCTTTCAAAACAATCGTTATCCTTGAACGAGCTTAAAGCTATTCCCATCGACGCGCCACTGTCACTTTTCAAACTTCTTTATAACGTATTTACAAATGACTAAGTGATATTGTGCTTTTTTCATTATTCCTAATTTGCCAAATATTAATAACTCGTTAATATTTATAATTGCTTCAAAAATTCAAATCTTGTAATTATCACACGTTATCAATACGATCCACAGACTGGTATCGCTATAACACAATTTTATTACCCTATAAAAATTGATTGCTATTGTCTATTGTGTATAGGTTACTATCAGCTGTACTTACACGTACAAACTACACTTTACGATCAAGCCTCAAGCAACGAGATACGCATCGATATTGAGTTCCCAATCGCTGTAACACATATTGTCACTGGCCAATGAGCACGCACTATGAAATGGTTTACGTGTCGTTATTGCAAACATACCTTATCTCACCAGAGTCACGTAAAATCTACCCAATCCATTCCCACCAACCATGTAACACCACTCGGCTATTATCGTGATACAAAAAATAATGATAATAAAAGAAAGAAAATCCTCCATAAGGAAACGATCCGTCCTTAATACCATCCTTGGGAGTCTTTCTCTATCCGAGCTCCTTTTCAACCTGAAATAAGAAATGTACCGGATAGACGTAGGAATCCCGCGATAAATCCTTTGGATTATCACGTTCCTACCTAACCTAACCTACATCCACCGACATTCACCATACAGTTATACCTACCTACCATCACCTCTATATCTACCCCTAGGAGGATTTTACGGTCCTGACTCGCAAGGTTCGCCCCTGGTTTCCCTACCCTCCGGGGAATGTCATCCAAAGTACCTACCTAACCTACCTACCTACCTACCTACCTACAGTAACTCGACCTTCGATCAGGCCACCTAGATTATACCCCAAGAACCTAGATACCCAGAGGCACCCAAGTAGTCAAGACGACGAAATCGCCGCGTTAACGAGCTCTTCCCAGTACACAAAGCGTGTGAATAGACATCCTAGCTTCACCTGACAATGCATAACCATACCGACATGCCAGCTACCAAGAATATAGTCTTATAACTCCTCTCAGACAGAGCGCAGGGAAGGGATGACCACTCGTTGAATAATGCATCGCGATCACAATTATATACTTCATACTTATTCATAAGAACGCGACATAAACGCGCGCACACACGTGCGTCCGAGTAACGTGGAAGCAATAAAGTCGTGGAAGAAAAAAAAACCTTAAAAAAGTGGATCTTACGGGAGAAACCATATATAGGTATCTTATAGCTCTGTTTATACTCGTACATTTTTTGTCACGCGGCACAATATGCATGTTTACGTATCTGCAACGTTCAATTCGGGAACAAAACGGCTCTAGTACCCATGGGAATATTACGTAGACGTCTTACACCTAACGTCGCATACATCTGCCTACGGCCTGTTTACTATAATCCTTGGACATCGTTATATATCATAATGTCTACGGCACGATATGTCCTACGATATTTGTTTTCGCGTATACCTACTGGTCCAATTGTAACGATAAATTATTTTGTTCAATTCCCGTACACTTTCGTGACCATCGCTATTGTCGTAATAATAACAATGCCGACGCACTGAATACATCCTATCGATTACGTTGACAGGTGCTCGTAGAATACGACGACGTTGAGTGGCAGAGAAGAGAGTGGTTGTCACCCCATAGGGATGCTGTGTTCTCTCTGTTTCTCATCGAGAAAGGCCTATGCTGGGCTGAAAGACCTGACCCCAGACACACCAGCCTTATCACTATCAACCACCACAATCATCACGGTAACCACGCCAACAACAACCATCATCAACACCATAGACTCAACGGGAAGCCACTTAGAGGCGCTACGGCAGCAGCGAATACAGTCGCTTGGCCAGCACTGGTGAGTATTTTGGATTTTTTCTTTTCGTACCGTCTTATCGTTAACGGCAAGAATTCCTTTTTCACGTGATCCACGCCCTAGATGTTTTATCTAATCTTAGGATCAGTCGGTATCATTTATATAGGTATGTTTGATATCGTATATCATGTTGCTCACGTGTGTAATATATATAGTCACGTGCAGGTACAGTACGCTTAAAAAATCATTAATGCAATTTCAGTAGTGCGTTAGATTGTATATCGGAAAATTCAAGGTTTCTACATAGCCGTTACGTCAGCCGGATGTACGGAGACCCTGTGTCATTGCAATCTAGATCTCGGCCATTATCCACGTTAATTGCGATAACACCCATAGGTTAGTTAACGTTCGGCCAGGCCCCTCTAGGCTATCCAGGAACATCTTCCGCTCATGCACAATTCCAAGTACCGTTACCAGGTGGTACCACTGTGGGTACTTAGTGTAGGTATCCCAGGTACTGGTTACATACGATAACATACGTAGGCGTATGTTAGAGTCTAGTGGTCGTATGAGAAAGTCATAACGCGCGAAACTTGTTTAATATACTTTTTGTCGATTTTATTATTTTTATATTTATCCACATTGCCACTGGTGTTACTACTTTTTTTTTTTTATACCCATACGGTTCCATATGGTTGACTTTGATAATGAGAGATAGCAGAGAGAGAGAGAGAAAGGGCAGATCGATCCATCGATCCTATCCTGGATGAATTATTATTCAACTCCGGTCGTCTGTACGGAGCTTTAAACGCTCCGGCTGGGCGGCAGCAGGAAAAGGTGCAGTTTGCATGCAAAGCGAATTGCAATCTCCTGCAGCGATGCGGAGGAGCGAGACATGCATTTTATTTGAGGCAGCTGGGAACCTGGCTCGATCGGCAGCTCGGTCGGATTTGTGTTTCAATTATAATTAGGGAACTTTTAATTATACCTCGTATTACAGTAAATGACCTACGAGCGCATGAAAATTGCGCCAAGGGATTCTCTCGTGTTCTCTCATATTCTCGTCTTTCCGTTACTCACCTTTCTTCTTTGTGTTATACTACGTATACGGTGGTAGGACTACTGTCAGCACATTTATCGTATATGTGACTATCATTCATTCGCTTTGACATTTATGCTTTCAGACCTTCTATCCACTGGTAGCCAGGGCTGAACTTCCCGAGGACATGATGCCCGTGGAATTCATGCAGGATCGCAGACTGGACTTTCTCGACTATACCAAGCTCAAACCCTTCACTGTGAGCAGACCTTTATTATTCTAGTACATTCTATTCTATGCTATTCTACTCTGTTACTTTGTACGGCTGAGTGTATATCTTTTGGCTATCTTTTTTGCACGCTTTAAATAGCACAGTACGTTACCCCATTGCTGGGACCTCGAACGCGAAACGTGACGTGCGTTACCGAACGATTAAAGCAGCAGCCACTTCGGAACGGCTCGTACAACACTTCCGCTTTACGAACCCGAAACTTAGTTCGTTACGAAGTTCGTTACAAGTTGCACTTCGATGCAATTGCCTTGGTTGGCTGAGTCAGCCCTGCAGCAGTCCAAACAAATATCTCCTGGTAATCTTTACGGCGCCGCAGTTCACGGAATAAGTTGAAGATTCGTCCCAGAGTATATATACATATATACGTAGGTATACATAGATAATACAGCATTGATAATGAGGCTTGATTAATTCGCCGCGATTACGTCATTACGAGTTCACATTGGCTTGAACGAGATTGAAGTTCGCGCTTGTATAAATTTGACCTTAGGACTCGTAGACTTTATTTTTGACTGATTTTCGTGAGATCTCTTTTCTTTGCTTCTCTGGGCGTTCGCTTCCTCGTTTTGTTTCGTCTGGAAAAATTTGAAAGAGGAACTTTAGTATACACGGTGGCGTATTTACATGGAAAATTAATTCCGCTCTGGCGGCTATCTGTCGTACTAAATGAAAGTTTTTCTTTCGTGATAACTCACCGAGACTGTTTGTAAATCCTCGTTTGCGGGGACGACGTGTGTTTACTCCTGTGATTCCCGGGGAAAATCTTTCTCAGGGAAAATCTTATCCACGGCGCTCGCGTAGCTGGTTACTGGATTTACGATAAATTAAAGCTTTTGCGCGAGAGTGGAGGAAGTACCTATGTAAAAAGGACGAGAGTAGCCGTCAAAGGAAGGACTCTCTCCGAGCATCCCTCAGTATCCTGAAATACACCAAGGGGGTTAGGTATAAGCGTCAACGAGGGTTGTACGAGAAACTCCTTTAGCGATGCTGACGGTAGGAGCGGGAGACGGTCGGGGAATTGTTTCCAAGTAATTAAACTGAGGGAAGTTTTACCGTTAAAAGTTGCCGCAGCTCCTTGCGAAAACGTTAGTCATTTACGTGGAAAAGTTTTTGAGCTTGCGGTCAGGGCCGAGGCGCCCTTTTTTCCCTTGGCTCTTCTCCACCTCGCAGCATCTTGTCGCGGCAGTTGAAAAACGAGAAAAATTTCTGAAGGAAATTATCCTGCAAGAAGATGGAACGATTAAAAAATTATATCCTTGGTATACAGAGTCTATTTACGTAGCCCAGATTTGTATGTATATAAGTATATAACATATAGCTAGAAATGTATGTATAAAAGGGATGAAAACTCGGAAATAATTCATATGGTCGTAAAATCAGCCTCCCGGAGTCTCCTGACCCTGAACTATAAATGCACCAGCGAGGCTCTTTCTCCGTAACACGTACGTACGTGCCGCATAGTTAAGCCGCACGTTCAAATGACTACAGGCACGTATAGTGTATGCCTACGCGCACGCGGCATGGGGCATACGTGGACACGGGCCATTACGCTGCTATCCGAAGCAACGAATATCACAGTAGAATGGCCGCTGCTGAAAGTGTATATACGAGAAGAGATGCATACGGCGTCGGGATCGCGCAATTTTTCACTTTACTCTAACGGCAGCTGACTCCACTCGTAGCACTGCTTAGCTCGCGTGACCGTTTCAGCGATAGTCGCCGGTTGCGCGTGCATCAACGTTTGGAAAAGCGCCAAGACCAGGCGCCAACATACTCTCGCCGTGCTAACTTCGCTGCCAGAGTTTCCACGGGTGAAGTCAATCAGGCTAGAATGTGAATTCTGACGAAATCTTCGATGGAAACGCTGCGAGTTTCATATGGAGCGAGAGATTGATCGAAGAGATATGTCTGTGTAAATTATTTAGTTACACGTATTTAACATTTAATCGTTTGCCATTTCGAATTTCTCACGATAATCTATAGTCCGTTTAGGATTAACATCGTACGGTCCGTCGGATGAATAAATGGAGTTTAAACTATACACAAATCACTTTTACTATACTCTCGACTGAGTATCAAGCAGCTAAGCTTCGGTCGTGTTTACATTGTAATAACCGTCCGTCCAATCTGCTGTTACCTTATTGGCAGAGTCAATGTATTCTCTGTTTATCGCGACTCACAATACCGTAGAAAGTGCACGTCGTGCCAATTGAGGATACGAGAGCTTAACTGCCACGTCATTTCCTCAATTAAATTCAATGAAATTACTTGGCTCGCGTAATATCGCCTATTCACTGCGATTCCAACGGTAAAGTCGCGCCGGTACGGAATCGACGACTACGACGAACGAGGTCGCGTAGCGCCTTTGCCTTTTACCGACTGAACATAGAACAATCGAATCCAACCTAACCTAACCTCACTTCGCTTCGCGCGTCTTCTCTTTCATTATCGTTCATGCCATACGATCCTCTTCTCTTTCACCGTACACTGTGCATTGTTCGTCTATGACAATTCCCTCAAATTACCTTGGCATATCTTATTAATTAAATCGTCGTCTCCTTTCACGCCGTATTGAATGTCATCGCAATTCAGTAACTACGTGAACCCAGAGCTTTGACTTACAGTCAATTTACGATTAACAAGTCACTCATTCCTGCCACAGACACTGGATAAGTGTAAGTTACTATTACTTTGCTGGTAAACGTTTATAATTGCTGTAACGTAGCTTCAATTAAACCAAGTCTTCGGCAACAACACGTAATGGACGTCCAGACCACCTGACGATTCTAAATTGACTGGCGTAGTACGGTATGGCTACTATGGTGGCGTGAGTGCATAGGATTCACTGTTAAAGATATGTGGGGACACTTGATCATTTGATATTCGAAAATTAACGAATGGTTAAACACAGAGTTGAATACTGCAGGATGGCTACAGTATGGTGTTTCTTATGGTAAGTTTCGATGAAAGCGAGAATCGTAATGGTAAATGGTAATGAAGTGGCATTCTGGTGGTGGACGTGATTAATTAGGAGAGAAATGATTTATTGCAAAACTCGCCATTTCATACTTTGTACGTGGGATGAGTGGGTATTTTTACGAAAAGAAGGATTTTACAGGAGTTAAAAGGTTAGGGACTTTTTCTATAAAGGAGGAAGTTGTTGGATCGTGAACTTTCTTTTTTTTTCTTTTACGATTTTCTCATCCTTTTTTTTACTTGCTATTTGTTGTTTGCTGTTGCAGCCTGTTTCCCTGTAGTTTCTTTGCATACTAACGAGGTTGATTACCCTTTGTTTTCACAGCAGGACTGGGAACTGACGAAGGGCGGCGTAACCTGGGCTAATGCTGTGAGGAGATGGGCCGAGATGCAGGATGGTCAGAGGATTCTCCTTACCACCCCTAGTGTCCTCGTTGGCTTCAGGGTTGAAGTTTATCGAGCCGAAGGCACCACTCAGTGGTACACGGCTGTTATCGTTGGATACAACGAATCCACTAAGGTAAATTTAATTTATAGGCTATATGTACGTGTAATACTTGATTTCTCGGCATATGTTTTTTTCATCAGACAAAAAATACACGCAAGTGATGTATTCATGACAGTAGACGTAGTTCCGAATAAAAATTGAGGGTTCTTTTTTTTTTATTCTATAGATCCTTTGATCCCCGGAAATCCGACGTCGGTTAGAAAGAAAGTATTTTTCCGTAATTTCCGCTTTCCCCCTGGCGTGAATACATAAGTAAAAAAGTTACGGAATAATTTTAACGTAAAAGTCAGAAGTCACGGAAAACTCGTCTTCGTGGTATTTTCGACGTTCCGACGTAGATGGCGACACTTGTGGTTGTTAGTAATGAACGACAAAAAACATGAGAAGCGCCATCCTTTTCTTGAACCGATCTATACCACCTACCACTAAGTTATTTTCGCCTCGTATTTTTGTCCAATTCTTCTTCCCTTCAATCTCACATATATACCATTCTACCCCGAATTCATCCCCTAACGTCTCCACCTATACCCAACCTACTACACCGTCCAGATCCTTCCTCAGCAAGATCGCAACAGCTTACGGAACTTCCGATGCCCACAGGCTCAACCATTTTAAACTTGAGAGATTTATTCCACTTTTCGCCAAGAACTTCCGACATCTCTTTCGCCTTCTTTCTTCTCCAGTTTCAATCCGTCGTCCCTTTTTATTCCTCTTGTGCTTCCGCCGCTCTATCTCCTACCACCCGTTTTTCATCTTTCTTTATTTCTTTCGTTTCCTCCTACCCCCTGCCCACCTCCTGAGACCAATCGATCTGTCCAAACTTGACTTTTCGCGTGAAACAAAGTTTTCCCAAGCACGACCAAAGTTCTCACAATGATTCACGAACCGTCGCGGACTATAACGGCCATGTTGTTTTTTGTTTTTCATTTATGTTTACTGATACGTCAATCGCACGTGACACACAATTAGACACATCGCGTGTACACATGCGTTGGTCAGCTATAAGAACGTACAAAGTCACATGACATCCCACACGTATACATACGTCAGCATGTAAATATTTGACTGTGTCCAATTGGCTATAATAATTGTCGTGAATTATTAACCTTTGACCTAGAGCATAATCAAAAGTCTATTGACATGCCTTGTAAAAACATGACCTTGATAATAAATTTGATTTCCAATAATATCCACATTAGCACAGAGACTAGTCGTGTAACTATAAAACCTCTTTTCGTACCTTTCGCAACTGAATGACACAGTGCATATATTATCCAGATCCACGATCCTTACCTACCAAATGGAGCGATCAGTCCTAGTTAGATCACTTTGTCCATCAAAGGATCCATCGATCGGTAGACCTTTGATCTCATAATGCATATATCTTCCTCTATATAAAATCCAACTGAAAATTATCCTCGAATCATTTAATGGCGTACCTGTTATTCCTTATAGGATCTCACCGTCACTGACGATACGGTACTTGAAGATCACAGCGAGGATCCCAGTCTGGTACAAATGCGTCTAATTGGCGATGGAGGTAAGTCACTTAACGATCACGATCATCATCTCGGCTGTGGATGATTAGATCATCGGACGTCTCTTAACGAACGTTATATGAGACTATTGACCAATAAAAAACCTCTCTTGTCTGTTTCCAGTCGTCGAGAGTATCATGAGGGGTGAGGTCGTCGGTATGACACCCCGTAGGTCAAGGTCATCAACAGTCCTAACTCACGCCCTGGTAGTGGTAAGTTATGCAGAATCAGATTTTAAAAAGTTCCAATATCTACATGATATCCAATATCACGTCTGTGATAAATCTCGTAATTGACTCTTATCGTAAACTTTGTTAATCAAGAATTCTTAAATTGAACGATAACGCCGTTATAAATGTCTCCATTAGATTTCTTTGGATATGATGGAAAATGGGTATATATATATATATACACATATTTTTCATTCAACTTTTATTGACACCCGGTAGGAATCCATTTGCGTAACGAGACCCACTGTCATTAACGATAACGATTCGTGACGTCATCCAACACGCCCATTACACGCCATACATTCGATACCCTAGTATTATCGGTTAATTGATATATCAATTCCAATATATCACGGGGATAAAGGATTTTTGTAATAGATAAAAAGTAAAAGGACTGTTCCAGTGCTTTACTACCAAAGGTTAAAGTTCACCGAGTTCTAATACCGTGCCCCAGTGGTTATATGGCGTCCTTTATATTTTTCAATGCATAGGCGGTTATCATTTTCTCATACACGGTTGGGCTTGCCGTAAAGATTTGTATACGGCAAAGCTTATGCATTTGGCAATAGGGTGCATTGTATTGGCGTACAAGGCCGAGCTCTAACGGGTGTTTCCCTTTAATGTGGAAATCAATAGAGTCGTGCCGGCGGCCTCGCTTACACTTCCACGGGCGGGTCTCGTCCGATAAAGACCAGAATAGCTTCTGTTGCCAACTAACCTGACCCGATCGTTTCCCCGTCGTAACTCACCGTGAAAACAACAGCAGTCGTCGCGGCACTTTCGCTCTTCTCCAAATTCCTCGTGAACCTAAAAGTCTTATGTCAGATCTATGCGTAAGCTATATGCTCTTAACACAGTACAGCCGTATTGTTTATTGTACCGTACGACTATTTGACAGTTAGACACACGTGGGTCGACAGATACATTTTTATATACGGCGTGTATTATGCATACCGGGTGTGTCAATTTAACGATCGTCTTGCATTTATCTAAGGAGTCTTTGATCTTTTATCTACAAAACCAGACTCGTCATCGAGATCACGTAAAAACGTAATTCCTCGCATAGTTGATTATCTTTTTTTCTTTTTATTTCTTACGCAATTCCATGAAAACGTCAATACGATTCAATCGAGCGGATCGTGTTGGGAATAAAAGTGTTTGGGGAATGAAAAAAAATGCGGATCGATGATCCATCATGAAGAAAGGGTGGTGGGAAGGACGAGGGGAGGAAAGGGAAAGACAGATCGTCACTTTTAAGGGATGTTGTCTCTCCTTTTTTTTTTACATGAACGTCACTTTGAATTCTTTTGGGTATTCGCTATAGTTTCCAGTAGCGTTCGTTACGTAACGAGATTCTAATGCGACGGGAAATCCTGGTTCGGGTCTTGTACGAAGTAGCTCGAAGCGGCAAAGTAAATTTTGAAAAGTAGTCAACTTCTTAACAAGAATCCATTGCTGCTTCGGAAACTCGCGTGCGGATATCAAACTTATACGGAAGAGTTCGAAAGCGAGCAGCTGATCCGAGCTAAAGTTTTTCCTGAAAGAGGTAAACAGGTTGAGTCACTTTCTTCGAGCTTTGAAACTTGCTGTACCTTATATAGACCTTTATACCTTATGCGAGTAGGAAGATTCTTGCACGTTGATTACGTAATGTTTTTATGGATGTAAATTCTGTTAGGGGCGGTAACGCTATTTGCCGGTTTTCCCTTCCGCGTTGAAATCTACTGTATGCCTGTACATACATTTTATACGGTAACCTTTGGAGCCTTCAACCTACCTTTAGAATATATCCCATTACGTTCCCTCGGGCTGGCAGTGTAAAATGCCTATGTGCAACGGAGACGAATGAATAGACCAGGAGTGGGAGGCATCGTTGCCATGTAAATTGCTCTCTGGATTCTCTATGTAGCATGTATAGAAACACGTATGTACGCAATATATGACATGTAACTATGTAGATACGGTGTTGTACCGAATGCTCGCGAACTTTGCTCGGCTTACGGGAAAACTTTCAAGCAGGATTAACCTGCAACAACTCGGGCGTGATACAACTTAGTTTCAAGCTTGGAGGTTTGGTATCTATTGCAATGGACGTATGGAGGGATGGTCATTGAATGGCGATGCATCCTGGTTCGCGAAGGAAGTAAAAATTTGATAGGTCGTATTGAGACGCGTATATTTAATTAATAAAACAAAGATCATTATTATCGATAGTAGTGGATTGATGAGTATTTTGAAAATATGCAATTTTTTTTTGAAAAAATTTAATGTCAGTCACGAAGGAGTAATTGTATTTTCGTTTATCTTGATCTTTTTTTTTACCCCCTTAACCCTTATTCGGCCATTATGAAGAAGTTATAAGTTCCTTTAAAGGGGTGGGAAAGTACGAGTGAAAAACTTGATTTTCGGTACAGCCGCAAGCCGAAGGTTGCCGGCTGAAGAAGGTCGGAATTTCTATTTTTCTTCTGACTGTTTTTTCGATCCGCGAAAAGTATCGTTCGAGATCAGGCGAAAAGTTTTCATAGAACTCGTCGCTCTCCTATCCCAAGATCTGATTTGTTCCTGTCTCTGGGTCAGGAAGCTGGGGTATCCTTTTCTATTGTCCACTTGGCTATTCCCGAGGGACACAATCGTGAACTTCCTGAAAGCTATATCGCGTCGGGGATGGTTACAGAAGGCAAGAGTCTATCGTGTCTCTAGGAAGGACCTGTTCTACTGGACCTCTGACCTCGTACCCTTCGATCTACGATCCCCAAGTTATCCGAGACAAGAACCTTTTACACTGTTTGGGTAACCCCTCTTAATTTTCCCATTGAATGGCTGCTGCTTTACCATCCCCAGTGACTATTTCTCAATGATAGCTCGTAAATATCAGACAAACTGGGTGAGCTGCTTGAGGATTTGGCCGAGAGCCAACCGTGATCGTCTTCGTCTCACCACCCCTTGCGCTCCCACTCACTTCCATTCTCAGCAAGTTCACCCGGTCCGGAGCCGCGAGAGCTCACGTTCACCCTTGGAACGATTGAGGCGGCGAGCGAAATGAAATAAAAGGTTGAAACGAAAAATAGAGCGTACGTAAGGTCGGGGGTTGGCAATCCTGGACCAGCGTACTTTCCTAAGCTGGTAAGAACAGCCAACCCCCCCTCGATAAAGTCATAGGAAGGAGCATCGAGAAGGACGGGCTTGGAATTGGCACGGAAACGTAGGGCGAGACAAGGAAAGATAGGGGTTGCGAAGAGGAGGGAAGGGTGACCTTAAGAAAAGGGGGATACGAGAGACGGCGAGGGTTTAAGGGTAGTTTCGAGAATGAGAATGGAACCGGCGTGTAGGAATGAGAATGTGAACGGGGACGAGGGATGGGGATGAAAATACGTATAACGAAGATGAAACGCGGGGGATGAAATGGGATGAGAATGGGGCGGCGGTCGGTAGCTGTATTGATTCGCGGGCAGCTCTCGGGGGTGGTGGGGGAGTCTAGAGGGGGTGAGACACACCCCCGTTGGCCGGGGTAACGCAACACTGTCCTGTCGACGCCGACGCCAACGCCCCCCACCCCTTTCCTCTCTTCGCCGCCATCCCGTCTATGACCCTGCTACAAAACTGCCCTCACCCCGGCCATCCTCCTCCACTATGCCTCTGTTTACATCCGCCAGCTAATAGCTCCATATACAGGACAAGTACCTACTACTACCCGCTTCCCTATACTACCCTTCCGTTCATTAATTTGTTTCGCGTTTCGTATCCCGCTATGGGAGTTCAGGAATGTTCTCCAGGGAGCATAGTGAGTCTCCTTGGTAGCTGTATATCCTGTACTCTGCCGTGTGCTATCGTGCGGTACATAACCTTCTCGTTCTCTGTTCAGGCACTTCTGGCTCCGGCTATCGTTACGTGGTCTCTCTCTTTCTCTCTTCTGAAGTCACTTGAAATACCGGCAGTTCGGTATTCCCTAGGGTGAAATTGTCTCTGAACTCGCGACACACTTACTGGCTTCCCCGTGTAATTCTTGTAGGGTTACTTCCGTATTCTTCTCTTCTTGGTTCCTATTCCCCTCGTACCGGTGCAGCCGCCACACTCCTGGGACTCGTTAGGGGACGCCTAGGTGCCCTGTACTTCGCGACGGCAACCACGGCCAAACGATTCGACGCTCGTGCTTCATACCGAGGCTGCCACTCACGAGGGTGAGCGAGAGCTTGACTACCATACCCCTTTGCCTTCGTTAATTTACTTTCAGCTCCTCTCCAATTTACCGGCGAGTTAGGAGAGTTGGGTGAAAATAACGAGTGACGGGTGACGAGAGGAGAGGGAGAGGATGAGAACAGGGACGCAGCGAATGATTTTGATGTGTTGAAGAAAATTTACCGAAGCGTCAAATTTCATCGGATTTTATTCCTTCTACTATGTCTCTCACTCTGCTGATTGGATTAGAGAAAAATATCTGGTTCGAGGAAATAACAAAATTCGCTAGAAAATCGTTAGGGTATTTGGAATTTTTATGTATACAAATTCATTTGCCAGTATCCTTTTTCTGTTTATCTCGCGGGATGTCAAGCGAGTGACAGGGGTTAATGAAATCGCAGAGACAGTTTCCGTCGAGAGGGTTGAAAAAAAATTTAAAAATAATGTAGTCCTTACCTAATTACAGGGGTGGTTCGTCGTGAAATCGCTGCCGCGAAACTAATGGCGTCAAGAAGCCATTATCGGGTGCTTGATACACACGCATACTGTACTTGTGTGTACGTATGTACCTACGTCATAGGGGGTGAAGCCCAACTTAATAACATGGCAGGCACAGTTCCACGAAGCTTTATTACGGCTTGACGTGTTGTTCGAGTCACCGGAAAGTTTTGTCGGGGGTGGGTTTGCGGTGTAATGGGGTGAATTTTCAAGGTCTCCACGAGTTCAGAGAGAAAGTTACAGACGCTTCACACGTCGTTGCTGAAAAATATTATATGATTCCCATTAAGACGGCTTAAACGTTTTGAATGAATGCCAATACCGTTACACAGAAATTGAAAGCACGTACAGCGCCATCTTTGGAAATTCTGGAATATAGGATTTTACATTAAAAAACCGCCGTTTATTCTCGACTGACGTAGACTCAAGTGGTATTGTGAGAAGGGAGAAGAAACAGGGGCGGGTTCCGACAGTTCCTTCAAGGGGATGGCTACCCCTCGATAGTGTTGACGAGTACACAGCGCCATGTTCCTATTGTACCCATATACGTCTCTGTATGTGTCTTCCGCCATGTATACATATATACCGTATATAGACGGTTGATGCCAAAAGGCCTCGCCAACCCCGTTCCACCAGTTTGTGAAGTTCGTGCAAAACTTTCAGTTTCCAACAAAGTTAAGCTGCCGTGACGGCCGCGAATGATGTAGTTGCAATATATTAAGCCGTATAAATAACTCGGATTTTCTTTCTTTTCGTTGCTACAGAAACTAAAAGTTTCATGAAGAACTTAACACCCAGCATCCACTACCATCCTGATCCATTGTCATCCATCTTATTCGCCAGTTTACATTGACCTCGTAAAGGGAATAATTTTGGCCATAAATACACACACACACACACGCACACCGAATATTAAAATCACTTCCGCAGCCACCTTTGTATTTTCCGCCGTGTCGGACGTATAAACACAGTGTATTAATCTGAACTCTCGTCGTGGCTATCGATTTTGCCAATAAATTCCGCTGCGTATCCTACAGCCTACAAACCATAAAGGTAGCCATTTCGTTCACGGTTCACCGATTCACAATGGGTTTCCGTGTGCAAACCGCTGCCATCCACTGTCGGCCGTCGGTACCTATTCACCTACGTCGCTCACGAATTAGTGGGAAGAGTTCGCAACGTGTACACCTATATCTGTTCTGAACTGGGTACATGCATATCATGTATACTCCGTGTATTAGAGAGAATCGGTACACTGCTGTACAGTACTACAAATGCGGTATAACGCTCGACGTAAACCATGTAGAGAGAAGGAGAGGAGAGAGCTGTATTTCTTCTCTATCTCTCTCTCTCTCTCTCTCTCTCTCTCTATGATGCTTGCAGTTTATCGGACATGCATCGTCGAGCAGTTTTCAGATATTATTGTAGGTACGCGTTCTGCTTGAGTCACCCTCGACACCGCTTCCACCGCCCTAACCTAGAATCCGTCCATTGCAGAGAATCTCACAGCGAAAACACTCTCGTCTGATAATCGGCTCCGTTACTGCACTATGATATATACTTTGGCGTGTACCAGCACAATGAAATCGTAGGACGATTGTGAAACTACTTGTAAAGACAACGCGGTTGCGATAAATACACAAGAATACACTGTATACAGTACACGAGATTACGTTTAGAGCGTTGAACTTGCCGGTATATTAGTTTTATTTTTTGTTCAACTCCTCTCGTGCGGATCTCCCTTTCTTACTTGTAAATTGGACGATGATGGCTACCGGGCTTCGAGACACCCAAACCACCGGTCCACCTACGTATCGCGAAGTATCTCAAGAAACAAGCAGCACGCGAGACGATGCTCGTCGTGTTTATCAAGCATGCATCGGGGCAAGGCGAGTTCACATTATCGGGCGCGTCGCTCGCGTGACGTTGCCCAAGCTTTTCGAAGAAGGACGTCGGGTCGCTAGGGTGAGGTATCAGGTATGGCGGTATAAGCGTGTAGCAAGCACGGCCGGGACTGGGGACGCACGGCGGCGCCTCCAAGGGGCACGATAGCCGAAGGAGTGAAAGAGAGAACACGAGAGTGAGAGAGAAGGAGAACGCCGTAGACCAGACTGCCTCGAAAGAGGAGGACAGAGAGAAAGAGCGAGAGAGCAATATATCCACAATGTGGAGGGGATGGCGAGGGTGGTCGTGGACCTCGCGAGACTCCAGTAGGCGGCAGCACTGCGGCTCGCGCGTATCGCAGTTTGCGTCTGAGTCTTACACGGTTTTATTCATTGACGCCTCGGCAGGGAGCCGCCGGTTCCTTGCTTACCCTGCCGTCGACGTTCCGGGTCAGTTTATTTTTTATTGTTCTGTTAAACCATCTACGTGCTTGTAACATCTCGGCCCGTTTCTCTCCCGTTCAAATATTTTTGTTTGCCTTACTTTTTTCTGACAAACGCAGTCTCTCTCGCGTGGCATATCGTGACGTGCAGGGCACGTCGGTTGTAAATTTTCGCCTTGACAAATGTAGATCGGTAATAATAACCGGCCAGATCTCGTCTGCACTTGCTGAACGGTTATTACGCGTTGTTACATGCTTGGAGTCCTTGGAAATTACGCGATGCCTTTCGCACTGACGCGTGACTATTGGAGTACAGTACGCTGAACTCTTGGGATATATAGTTGAGAATAGTCTAGAGGCTTTTGCCACGTCAGTGTTATATATGGTTGACGAGAGGAAAGTTTAAGTGAGGGAAGTCCTCAACTGGTACACATGTATGTGGATATGATACATACATATATATGATTCTGTCGTTTTACGTGCTCTTTGATGGATGATTTATACTAAGAATATACGTCTGACTTTTAATGATTTTCTTTAACTTGAGACGTGACACGGATTCTATCGATTCTGACCAACAGCACAGCTTAGTTCGTCTGCTAATGACGAAGCCATCAGAGACCAAAAATATTCCTTTCCGTAAATCTATAACGTCCCATACGTGTCTAAGAGTAACGAAAGTGTAGTGATTCGTCAGTGAAAAATAAAAAGGAAAGAGAAAGAAACCGTGACTGATAACAGTGACGACCATTTATGGATATTAAGTCAAGATTGACTACCAGATTGAAGAAGTCATACGACAGTCAGTGATATACAAAGTCTCGTAACCGTTCTCCCAGTAAGTACAACATTCAATATAAATTCGAATCTCGAGAGTCTCTTCATACTCAATCAATCTCAATCGTCATTAATCTTCAGCTTAGAAAAGAAAATATCACCAGAATGAAATATAATTGACCAAACGTCATCATACAGTCACGTACCAACGAGCACGTAACAAGCGAGACATTACTGTAGCAGCCATACACGGGCAGCCCTTAATACTCTTTTTCTTCCTACCAACCCTCATTCGGTAATGTCAAACAAAAGTCAGTGTGCGCCCCATAAAAACGATAGAATATCAAGAGAAATTAATTGAAAGATACAAGAGAAATAGAATGCAGAAAGAAAAAGGGAACGTGGAATATAACCAATAGCGATCGAATCACAGAATTATATGGAGTAGAATAGAGGGGACGCTTCCCGGTGACCGAGCACAAGAATAATCTGTAGGAGGAAGAGAGGGACAGAATCCAAGAGTGATACGAGGAGATATGCAACCCGGAATCCATTATGCAGAGAAAGCGAGGATATAGAGGGAGCGATGGAGCAGGAGAGATCAGAGTATAGAGCTGAGAACGAATTTCTGTTGGCAGTCAGATAACCCCAGTACGATCGATCGGAATATCTGCCGCTTCAGTGGCACATACATAGCTATATATATACACACACTCACTGACATATAAATATATATACATATATATCTATATAACATATTGAATTCACATACGAAGTCCTCGTATGTAGTTTTCGATCCTATTAGGCCTCCACTCTCGATTCGATGCGTCTCGAATAATAACGCTTTGCTTCATATTTAATTGGCCGCTTTTGCTTCGTGCGAGATCGACCTTTACCTCCCGCGCTACAGCCCATATACACGTAAATACCGCGACAGCCGCGTCCGCCATATTGCTAAAAATTTAATCGCGATAATAACAATCATACTCGCTCGAAATTTCATACTTTTACTTTCTTTATCCTCCATTTATATTTCACTATGCATACTACACACGCAGTTATATCAATTTTTACGGATACGTATATATCGCAAGGTCATTGACCCCTCTACACGTATAACGTGGTCGTCAATTCGTTATCGATTCTACGTCCAATCCGGTACATTGTATTGATTAAGATGTAAAGTCCTCTTATCGCTTATAATGTATCTCAGATATCAGCTCTCTTGTATACCTATAGATAACATTTTCGTGACCTCGCTTAGAGAAAATCCTAATACCTACTCTATTCGTTACTTGCTAAACAGCACTTGAAGCCGGGTACGTGTCCGTATTGGTATTCCCGCTGGTATTTGATTTGTATGCCAGGGCAACTATGCGCATAGATAGTAAACACGAGGCGGGAAGAATCGGCCAAGCGGTACGCGAAATACGATTTGAATTCGTGGAGTGTATAATATCGTTTGGTTATGAAGAGAGTCTTGGGCCTTGTGATGGTGAGTTGGTGATGGCCGGTGGCGGAGGGGACAGGAGAGGAGACGATACACGGTTATACAAGTGGAAAGGCTATGAAATCCCTTTTTTTTTCACTGTCTGATTCCCTCCCTCCCACCCACCTCACCCCTCCGCTCCATCGACCGAGCTTGTCACGTGACATTTTACCCGTTTCCATCGTGGGAAAATTTTCTCGGGCACAGACGACGCTCCTGGCGAGCACACGTGTCCCTGGCTATGAAAAAAATGATCGATTCTTCTTGGCTCTTGCGGTCATACGTGTTATGCGAGACATACGTGGACGTATTTATCTCGCACGGGGAATCTTGCTCTAGGTGGGTTATGTAGTTAGGAGGATGGCGAAAGCGACCGGTATTTCGAGCCGGTTGCGTATGAGTAAAAATGTTGAAGCGAACCGGGAAAAATTAGTTGACGTATACGAGCGTGATGAGATTTACGAATGTGAGTATGTGGACGTGTATCTGGTTTTTTTTTTTCTGTGCACCCGTTTATCACTACGTTCGATTGCTTGAAATTTTTACACGCGATTCAGGCATACGTGCTTAACTGTGTGTTACACGTGCGTATGTCACGTATGTATACGAAATGTCCATTGCGTCGTACGCGAACGAATGCATATGTGTGCGAAATTTTTTAACGTTTCTAAAAAGTACCTATGGGTCGGTTGAAAATGGTCTCGTAGGTATCCAAGGGGTGGAGGCAGGTTTGTAAATTGACATGTCTCTGCAGTAAGGAGGCTTGCGTTACGCACGGTGTATCCCTACACATTGCCCTTAATCTCGGGAAAAGCCAAGACGGAGGGTGGAGTTACGTAGGGGGTTGGCTATTTATTTAATAGAATCGTTGGACTTTCAGGCCAACCCAGGAGACGTATGTACGCACTCTCTCTCCTGCATTTTCTCGTACTTTCAACCCCCACCCTCTATAGCACACTTGGCTTGCACAAATCGTACGCGTAAGTTTCATATATGTATATATAGGTGTACGACCGGATAAGTATGTATGTACGTGCATAGCCTTGGTATACCTATGTCTTGTATGTACGGCTGCCAGGGAATTCGGTGCCCTAGGTGAATACTTGGCGGCGGGCCAGAGACTTTAACCTCAATTTGCAATAAAACAGCCTGTTCCTACGAATCCTACGGCATCTCGGGATTCTTTAGTCGCGGAATTTCAGGAAGAATCCACGACCACGCGGACCCAAACCAGACTGTCCGTTCAGATCGTTACGCCCCTTTGAAACCCACGGCTGAGCTCTTCGTAAACTCCAGTTCGAGAAAAGTAGTAAGAACGATTTTTGCCTAGGAGTGTACCTATTAGATACACTCATTCTTGCTGTTTCTTTTAACCCCTTCAGGGTGGTGGTTGAACGTTCTGTCACTGCCGTGACAGTCGCGTTTCGTATACATTTGGTATGTAAGTTTATAAGCGAGTCTCACGTGGGTACGGGAGCCGGTAGTGCATTTTCTGTGACGTCCCTCTTGCTTCCCCCGAAACTACCAGCGAGCATCTCTCCTTGTCACTCTCTCGTATTCCCTTCTCCTTCCCCTCGATCCCTTCCCCGTCAACCGCGATAGGAATCCTCTTGGCTTTATTTATCTCGGGCGTCGACTCGCGCTCACCGTGCCGCGTTTATCTACGGTAATAAATGCACGAGTTAAACAAAGCCCTGGGTTCCCCCTGGCTTGCCGGGCTGGACTGGTTGCCTTTTACGAGCGACAACAAAGACCCGCAGACGAGACGAGGACCGAGGTTGCCTCGGGAAGCAACTTTGCGATTATCTTGGTTCGAGCTCCGAGAAGAGTCTACCGTGAGTCGCCACCCATGGTCCGGTCGGGTCTGTGCTGTCGAGGGATGTTTACTGTAGAGAGAAAAGGATAGCGAGTGACCATGGTGTGGCAGGAGTGTGTATGAGAGAGAGAGAGAGAGAGAGAGAGAGGAGAAGGAGGAGACGACAGAGAATACACGAGTAAAAAAATAGAATATGGGCCACGTTTGACTCCTGAAAGTTTACGCTTAATTGCCGACGAGGGTTCCGTTGAAAATCGCCTTGCGGATCGCTTGGCTAAGTCGACCGGCCGTATTCGGTAATTGGCCGTCTGGGACTCTCCGGGCGGCGTCACGAACACACTGACCCGCGGGAATGCACACGCACGTGTTTATTTGAAATGGGGTAAAAGCGTCTCTTCTTGTTTTACGTTTCAGCCACGTCCAGGTCGCAGGCCTCGTGGACGTCCCGGGAACGCGGCTCTTCAGCCAACCCCACGGATCCAGAGTCCTGTTCCGCAGCATCTTGAGAAAGGTATGTACCATTCATTTTTAATGCCACATAGTCGTGGCGTATCCTGCTGTACTTGGCTCCGATATACATGAGACGATATTGAGGATCGAGAGTTCAGATATCGGCGATAATGAGGACATATGGATGGATTTAAATTGTTATACGTTATACGTATGGCGAGTGCAATGGCCGTCCCACGCACGGGCATTAATCGTTATCGGCCAATAAAGGCTTATCGGGCGACTTTCGCTACGTCACTCGTGAATCACGCCCACCCAATTTTGATCGCAGGCACACACACGCCACGGGCAGAGACTGTTTTATTCTGTGACTCGGATAAGAATCAGATATCGCGCTGTCTATCTTGCTGGGATATTAACGAGCTTCTCATTACCTTTATGCACTTTGTTTCCCATGCTATAAATTCGCGTTGAAAATGCAGGCGCTACTATCTGGTATCACGTATGCGCAGCGCTGTATGTGTATATATATATATATATATATATATATATATGTAACGCAGCAATGCGCTTCCGCATGATGTTTTCGCCCTAAAGTATTTGACTTGGTTCATTCATGAATCAAGCATCCGACCCAACCCAACCCAGAAAACTCACTCCCTGGAATCGGACCACCGCAAGCAGACACGACGTCCGTGCCTGCCTTGGAGCCGACTACGGTGCGGCAAGAAGGACCGCGTGAGAGAAAGAGAGATGAAAGTGCCGGAGGGGTAATACTGGTGAGGATGGGTGGGCGGGGAGGGGGGCTCCGTAGGATTCCCGTAGTCAGCGGAGGTAGAAGAAGAAAAGTGGGAGCAAAGGGAAGGAAAGTAGTGGCGAATGAGCGGGTAGGCGGCCAGAGGGAAAAGGGCTAAGAGAGAGAGAGAGATAGAGAGAGGGAGAGATAAATGGGAAGGGAAAAAAAAGGGATGAAAAGGGAGTAAAGGGAGAAGCACGAGCGCCAGCCGGGGAATAAATGGTTCGAGGAACTGCGAACCGGTCGACAAACAAAAGAGTCGTTGGCGGCTCAGCCTCCTGCCCGGACTCGACTCCGGTCGACCCAGGCTACGAGGGTGCGAGGTGGGTGGGGAGTAAAATAAAAAGGGATGAGGAAAATGGAATGGAAGAGGATGATGACTGTGGCGGTATTGGATGAGGGGAAGGGAAGGAGTCGTTGGTGGGAATGGCACGGAGGGGTAGGAAATAGGGGTTGAAAGGGGGTTGATGATAGCTGAGTCAGGGAAGAAGCAATGCGAAGGTTTCCATAGAGAAGGGGCTGCTCTCTCCTTCCTTCATCCACCCCTCTCTCTCTCCTGGTTACTTTCCTTATGGGGGTTGAAGAGGGTGTCTTTGTTCGCCATCGTATTCGCTTAATCTGCCTCAATCTGCTTGCCTGGCGTTATTGAACTTTTTTTCCCTCCCTCCCTCCCTCCCACCCCTTTCTGTCTCTCTCATCAATCAGCTCGTACTCATCGCACCTTGCAATTATACACTTCCGTCTGCCTCTGTATACCAGCGTGGAGTTACGAGCTAAACGAGTAAGAGCTATGCGTCTTGCGCTCATCCCTGGTTCCCTGGTCCATGTGCAACCTCAGATATTCAGGCGAGTAGACTGTATCCACTGTCTGGATGCGCGTCGTGAATTAAGGCTGTCGAGGTAAAATAAAACTGGCCCGTAGCCACAGCCCGTAAACCCTCCTCTGAACGCAGTCTAGTTTGCCCGAAGTCTCCGCGGGTCGTCCGAATAGTTCACATGGAAACGGATGCTGCGCGCGAGGTACGGGTACGTGGTACGAAGGACAGAGGTAGGAAAGGAAAAGGAATAAAGTGGAGACTCGCGAAGAGAGGGACGCATTGGACGAACAAATAAAGAGTCCTGTAAAGCCCGTTGCGTCATAACGTAAATATAACTGAAAGCCGTAGCACCGGACCTGCTCGGAGACCATTGGCCCAATAGGACGTAGCACTTCGTTGAGGTATAACGGGTGACCCAGGAAATACCTCCTATCTCCCTCTACCTCCAAGCCTTTGTACTCGCGTCGACATCACGTAAATCCATTCAAGTCGCGCCGATGTTGCAATTGACCCGTTATCAGGCTCTCGCAAATAATGCAGCGTTTTCACGAAACTCGTGGTCCCACGCGAAAATCCGCGATAAAGAACCGGGTAGAATTGTTGAGTACGAACGACGCGAGCGACAGCACGAATGGAAATACACGGCGACGTCCCGCAGCTTTCGATGTTTCTTTCCACGAGGTTTAAGTCCTCCGCGCAAAAGGAAAAGACGCCGACGGTGACTACGGTAATAAAATAACGAGACGCGGCCCAAGCACGTTCAGGCCTTTGCTCTTTGAAGTCCTCGTCTTCCACGTTTCCGTCTTCTTCTTTCTCCTCCTAGTGCACGTCGTTGTCGCTGGATATATAATTCCTTGCATCCCGTCTTGTTCGAGTCATCCATCCCCCAACCCCCCCCCCCCTCCTCCCTCCTCCTCTCTTACTATCCCCCTGTCGCCCTCTCGGGCGCCACTATATGCGTCGCAGAAATAAAACATCGGCGTCTCGCGTATAGGGTGACACATTGCTGAAAATATCCTGCTGAGAATCGTCGTGGTCGCAATTTTGCCAGCAGCCACGCGAGACTCGAGGCTTAATGTTTAGGACGTATTTACAATGCGATGCAATGCGTTGAATCGCGTATCTCGATCGTCGGAATACGATGCTCCCACTATCGCTTTAATCTGACTCGTGTCTGACCTTATCTCTTGGGAATCCACGGTACGCGTTTCTGTCGCAGGAAATTGCCCGGAATATTTTAACCATGGATTACGTCGCTCCGTCAGATCGATAACCCCCCCGAAAGATCCTATCTCACGTGTATACGTAAAACATTAGTTCGAGGGAGTCAGGACTCGAGGCAAGCTTGATTATGCCGGTTAGCGAGCCACTGTGGCAATCGTATTATCATTTACAGACGTCGCGCACCTGATACCAATAATCCCGTAGCGCAGGACCCATACGCGCTCGGTATAGCCGCTGGAAAGCAAGCAGGCAGGAAGAGCAGCCAGAAATTGGCTGCGGTTACTTACTTGCTCGCTGGCTCGTAGCCAATCCGACTTGAAGTCGCTGTCTTGACTCGAAGCAGTGCCACTTTGAAATCGCTGCAATCTAGACAGCTTCCGTTATGTAATTTGTTCTCGACGAAATGGCCTCAGCGTGTTTATCGTGAGAACACGCCCTCGTGCCACGATAAAATAATCGGACGACTTCAATCAAACCATTTGACGCTGGTAGAGGCCCATTGCGCATGCGCCGTGGCAGCGTTCCGCAAACGATTAAAAAGTTTCTTCGTATCTTTACGTCTCTAACATAACCGCAATCTGTCAAATTGACTGGATGCCGTGAACGCGCACACCGAGCTTCTAATTCATATCACTATGCGTGTCTATATATATGTTTATGTACAATGGCCACGTAAACACGTATCGAGCACGCATGCACGGACCTACAGATTAAAGCTCTGTCACGAAACACGTGGGCGGTCCGCCATGTCCGATAATATATGCACTTACCTGGTACATATAAAGGTACACGGGTAGCAACCCTTCAAGATCCGTAAAGAAAGGTCGTATATAAATTGTCTATCCGCCTACGCGATATCCCTAAGGTCCGTTCACACGAAGCGTCTTTCTTCGGGACTCAGGCTGACACCTTGAAACGCACTTCGCACGCGTCACCGAGAGTTATATATATATATATATATAGTAGCGATAAAAATATTTGATCCAATCAAAGTGTTGGTGCATTGAGAAAAATCGTCGATGAAAATTTTCGCTGGCGTCGTATGTGAACTCGCCTTAAGCTCGCGAAACGTAAAACGTTAACCGGCTACGCTCTATCCCTGCGACACGAGCGCCATTGTTCATTCAGCAGTAAAACGAAACGCTCCGGCTCGTAAAACAAGCCAACGGTACGCCGATGCATTCTATCTAACGGGTGGGTGCGCGCTTTCGATGCGATATCGAACTGGGGCCACCATACTCCACGATCGCCACTTTTATATCGCTACATGGAAACTGTACGCACGTGTACCGGAGCCGTGTCATTCACTCCCTGCGATAACCGTGTCTATCTCGTACGCCATTACGCTGGGTGGCCCTGGTACGGTCTTTATACACGGTGTTTCGTTATTATCGAGCTCGGTTCTGATGCACGTATCTTTGGACTATACGTCTCTATGGCCAGGAGTATTTACTATGTTATTAACTGGCATAATCTGCCTGCTCGTATTATTAGTATAGTATTACTATTAACGGTGCTCCGGTATACCCGACTATCTATACGCTGCTTCTGGAAACCTGTAAGCTGTCTGGGTATATTTCGTTCCGGTTAAAGTACCCAGAGCCCCACGGAGTTACGGAACTCGGATAATTATTATTGCAAACTAGTTTCGAGTTCGCTCTCGAGCTAGACTCTGGTAATGTCGGTATTGTTACCCGGGGAATCTCGACGGCGCGTTCGCGCGACACGCAAGAACTCTCCTTTCCAGTTTCACTCTAAATACAGTCTGAGCATGTATGAATATATATATATATATATGCTTCATGTAACGTAGGTATATACGTATGTACTATAACCTCGCTCGGATGGATTAGTCTGGGCTCTAATCCGTTTTTCTTATTAAACTGGTGATAATGGTATAGCACTGTACTGTATATTATGCTGATTGTTCTTATCGGGTGACTGTATTTAGAAACTAACTCGCCGAGTGGACCATGGCCGCGCGCTGTTTGTTACGGTGTACCGTGTATGGCACAGATTCCCCCGGCCACTGTGCCGTAATCGTAATCGGCTTTGACAGTCAGCTTAGAAAGTTTTTACTACGTGAACCGGCATCTCTAACGACCTACGACAACCATCTTTCTAATCGCTTGTGGACTCGTTTGATCTCACTACGATTTGGCGTATGTATGTATATAGAGAGTGATTCGCTATAGGATCCACCAGCCGGGTAATGGCGCTTTGGGTTTTATATACGACCGGTTTTAAGAGGTCGTAAAACGAGTTGGGGTTTTTTCTTTTCTTTCTCTTTCTTTCTTCTTCTTCTGCTACTGCTGTTTTACGTAGTTACCTACCTTACCTACCTACCTACCTACCTACCTATCTACTTACCTACCTACTCGTTCTTTGGGATAGTAAACATTTTATTGGGCACTTGGCGTTGTTCCGGATATGTCTGCCTCAGTGGGTATCGATAAGAATGCGAATGCTACGTCGACAGCTGTTTATTATTGATAAGGGACGAAATTAAATTCTCAATATTAGGATTGAGTTTGCGCCGGGGTATCTGTTGGCCTAGTAGTTTTCGGGGTCGCTGACCCAGATGGCTTGACTTTGTTGGGGTTCTAGACGTTCTTCTGTATAAGGGTGAAGGTGGTCCAATCTTGTTGGAGCTTCATTCCCCTCCGACACTTAAGCATACACTTCGTCTTCGTCTCTATGATATAACTCATGGTGGTAGCTCCAGCTAGTCTCGAGTTTCCAGTAGTTTCTCCCTGCTGAAATTCCGCCTGGTCGACGGAAACTTTCGTGCTGATCTTATGAAATATCGTGTTTCCTTTCTACCCTTATTTCCCGCGGTAGCTACGCGCTTCCGAGCCCCCTGGCAATTCCTCGGCTTAAGGGTTGCTGCTTCGACCTTTGACAACGGCGGGTATATACCTATAGGTATATGGCCTGGGTCGGTGCTCTATATTTGTTCTTTGAGGTATAGCAAACGATTGTATTTTTTTTTTTTCCCCGAGAAAACTTTGTAGCTCCATGAAGAGGGGTAGTTTTCAGCCGAGATGCTGCAGGGTGGTTTTTTTTTATAGAAGCGCTCGTTACGCAGGTAGGAAGCAATAATATATCCTATCGCATTGACAGTGATGATTGACCGCTCGCTCGACTCTTCCGGTTTGGACTCAGCTGACTTCCGGTGACAGTCAGTTGGGACGATGACGTATATTTATATACCTCGACACCAAAGACTAATCCAACCGTGATTAGCCTTTCGTGACGATACAGACCCTTGTGAAAATACAGCGCGTCGATTATACTCCAAGGGGATGATATCCAAGATGATCAAAAGGTATCAAGTATCCTAATGCTTTATGAATCCTTGAAGGAAAAACGCCTGTATAGGAGTGTGGAGGGCGTACAGGGTTTCCTTCAGGATGGGGAAAGAAAGTCAGGGTCGTCTTGTACCGCTGCGAAATTACACTCGTCTAATTGGGGCTTGCTTGGTTACGAAAACTGGAAATCCTCGCTCGCTAAGGGATGCTGTAGAAGGTACGATAAGACATTGCAAGCGAAAGAAGTGAGAGCGAGAGAGAGAGAGAGAGTGAGAGCGAGGTGGGAGGGAGGAGTATCAGCAGCGTTGAATAAGGCGGATGAGCGTAAGGAGGGTTAGGGGTGCTTGGAGGATATATACAGGGGGTGGGTAACATTCCGCAACCCCGTCTGTCGGCTGTTGTCGAGTCGATTGACGAGGGGTGGGGGGGTTAAAACGAGGCACGTGTCTCGGGACTTCGGGGGCGTCTCCATGGCGACGTTTGGAGTCGGTGCCGACGACGCCCGGCGTCTTGTCGCGGGCGTCGCCGCAACACAGTCAAAACAGCGACGACCCTCGTCAGCGTCGCGGATATAAAACGATAAGGGTTCTACTTTAAGGCGTATTTCATCCCTCTCGACTTATATACTTTTTTTTTTTTTTTTATATCTCGTTTCTTCGTACCCAAACCACCCTCTACCCCTACTCCTCCCCCCGTCCGACCATCGCTTCCATTCTCCTTGGAATCCTCCAGCACGAGGTACCGTTCGCAAATTACGGCAAGCTGTGACGACGTAACGAGGTATCGGGATTAGAGGGGCGTCGGGACGAAATTATATGTAACACTTGGAATTATAATGCGCGTCCCTTATATCTCAGGGATTTTTTCCTAATTGCGTAATTGCGTCGGAAAAATTTTTTCGAACGCCCACTTCCATCCGTCCACGCGCGCACTGACGATGCCTTCGGGCCGCTGGGCTGCCCGACGCCATTATGAAAGTTATTATTCCGTCGTTCGACGGTGACAATTTACCAGGGGCTTGGGCTCGGCCACAAAAGCCTTTCACGGGGGATAAATTCAAAGTCCGTCGTGGGGCTGTGTTGGTCTTTGCGATTTCAACGACAAGGAGGAACTTTACGTTACTGCTTGCCTGCCTGTATAGGTATATACTGCACTCACCCTTCATTCGCCGAGCAATGGCGGCAGACAGTAATAGGGATACCGCTAGTGGTTGTTCCGCGTTACAACCAGACTTGTATTATACACGCGTTCATGGGGTTAGAAAGGGTAGCGTGGGGTTGCTTAACCACGGAGAAGCTCGCTGGTTATTTTATAGCAGGCTGAAAGTGACTTCTCTCTCTCTCTCTCTCTCTCTCCCTCTCTGTGCCTCTGTCTGTCTCTATGTATCTGTACATAAACCTTTACCACCCTTCGTTGTCCTTTTCACGACTCTTCCCTCGAGATTGTCCACCCTCGTTTTTCGAGATCCTCACGTTTCACTGGGTTAGACGACCGTAGATAAACTTATCGTCCGGATAAGGGTCGTGAAGAAGAATTCGGGGGAGAAAAATGCGATACGTCAGGAATCCAAGGGTTCGTCGGCCTTGAAAACATCCCCGTGGTCCTCGACACCTGACCTTTTCACCCCTATGGGAATTGAATCGATTTCACGACTCTGACGTAATTAATAGACATCCCCTGCGCATTGCCCCTTCCCCCGCCTACCTCTGACTTGTCTATTCGTATCTCTGTACGTGCACATGGATACGTTCGGGCAGGTGGAACTGTCATGGGGATGATTTATTCTCACCTGCTACGGACTAACCTACATGACTGGTTACATGAATCCGTGACCTTTCCAACCCGACTCTACCATATGGGTTGCACATATGTCTCTCAATATATATATATATATATATATATATATATGTCTTCAGCATTGGACGATTTGATTCCAACATACAGACACGTCCTTATGTTCCTTTTCACTGAAGGATTCCGTCAAGTCGTTTCACCGGGATAAAAAGCACACGCTGACTCATCCTCAAGGAAATTCTCACGCGGGCGACTGCTGCCGCACAGTCCCCAAGCGAAAAGCCCTTCCGGTTGGCTGACCTGACGTAAAAATGTAATTGTTCTGCGACACCGTTACCAATCGTCGATGACGATCGTTCCGTCATGAAGTATAGGTGCGCGAGAGCAGTCTGAAGGGACGCGGCGAAAACGTAGCGTAATAGCCGGCCGGATAAACGCCGCCCGCCGTCCCCACGAAAACCCCATAAAAACAAGTCTAATTTTTCGCGTCGGAAACGCGCGTTACACGTCGTTCTCATCGAAGCGAACGAACGCCTCGAGGAGCGACGGTACGGCGGCGGCGTCTCGGCATTGTCGGGCGTTGCGGCGAGATTAAAACGCTCGTTAAAAGGAAAAAGAAATAGCAGACTGCCGACAAGAACGGGAACGTAGAGAAAACGAGTGGACAAAGAGAACGAAAGGCTCCCGGGGAAAAATAAAAGCAGGTCCGCGAAACAAGTATGGGTAAAGGGGAATCGAAAATGGCTGCCACGACGACGCGGACGCGTAGACAGGCTCACTTCCGGTGCGCTTCGGGACCCTTTAAACGTGACGCGCAGGCACCGTGTCCCGTGGCACCCCATACCATCCACCCGTGACGTCATCGATGCACCCGTGGAATGCGCCGAAGGTGGCTCTTGTTGCTGGTGCAGCTGTTAGAAGAAAAAAGGTAAAGGTATGCACAGGGTGTCCCGCAGGTGCACGCCTCGTCGATTTGCGCGGACTCCTTTGTCGCACGTTCTCTAATATGTATTTTCGTCCTTGTTCCGTCACTGTTGGTCAGTCTATAAGACGCCTTGTAATTCAATGTGCATTGGACCTACCGTCTCCACGTACCACCGGTCGATCGGATGTGGTGTCATTCGGGTATGAATTATTTTCCTTGGTTTGTAGTCTAAACGTTGCTTAGAGCATCGCACGGGAATTCATATAAAGACGAACACGACCCTGGCGCTCAGGATGTTATAAGGAATTCTTAGCATCCGGAACCTTCGTGCTGTCTTACCTTTACACAACGTTCCGACGGGTAATCCCAAGGGTATCTCGCTGAGGTGTATCAAGTATTACGTGATGAAATACCAGGATACATTAAATTTGCTTGTTCGTTCTACAACCCTGTAGAATTGCCCTTGTTGCTCTCTGCTGTATTCTATACATATTGTATATTGGGTATATATATATATATATTCATCATATATATCTGTACGTATATACGGGCGGATACTTATATACACCTGGTACATATTTTTAGTCATCAAGAAAGCTTACGCTAAAGGATCGTGTCTCTGTGGGTGCGTCGTGTGCTTTTGGTGTGTGTGAAAAAAAAAGCCTTGAAAAAATAGATTGAGGGAGCGTTAAATAAGAGACAAGGGGAATATACGTTGCACGGTGCCCGTGGTCGGGTTCCGTTATTGAAACGATAGCCAAGCGACCGTGGCGGGTTGGTCTGGTTTGTCGGGAAACTTTTAATTTGCTCTGTTGCTAACTTTTCGGCTGCCTCGAGCACCGCTCATAATCATCCCTTCCTCGTTTCCTCCCTTCAACTCGCGCCACTAACTTTGCTCCCCCCTCCTCCGCCTCTATCCCTGAAACTTTTCCACAGCTTTTCCGTTAAACGAGCCGACGACGTTTCTCCTTCATCCCTTTCGCACTTTGAGCCACGGGCTGCAACCCCTTTCGAATAATCGAACCGATATTATCGCCTACCTCTCTATAAGAACGACAATAATAATAACATTGGCAACACGTCAATCAACCCTTCCTATCTTCTCTGATAACCTGAGCTCGTTAACGTACCTCGTTATACGACTAGTCGATTTACGTGTCATTCGGGGCGGGCAGCTTTTGTAAATTTCATCCCTATGAGTTACGGCGCGTTTATTGATGCTAGCCAGTCCGTTTCTTTAATCTCGGTCAGTATAAGTTTTATTGAAGACCGGAAGTGCCACGGCTGGGAGAAGCCACGTCGGCTCTGTCGCCGTGTGATAACTCAAACGACTCTCAACGAGTCAATGGTAAACTTCCTGGCTCGACGTTGGCTTTACATTTGAATTTCCCGCCAGATTCGACTCGAGCCAATTTTCGTTTCCGCGCAAACGAAACGGTCTAGGTACACCCGGAGACCTACGGTACCAATCTCGAGTCCTCGAGTGACTCAGATTTCATTCAATCTTTCCCACCAGAGAATTCTCGGCCGTTATCTTTCCTCCTGTTCAACCTACTTTATCACCTTGTCAACTCTTATTCAACTTTTTTTTTTTTTTTTTTTTTTCTTTTTACCTCCAAAGCCAAAGAAGTTTCTCTTCTCCATCTCGAGAGGATCCCTTCGGTACTCGAAGATTCGTCCAGATCTCATAATAATTTCCGGCTCTCTTATCTCCGTCCCTTACATGATTTATTACGTGGATCTACAGCTCTGCGTCTGTATGGAATCTTAATATCGTACAGTCATCGTAAAATTTTACGTCATCCAGCGTTCACGTCGTGTTGCGAATCTTTAGCCACGGACCGATTATTAACTCATCTATTTATACACGACGCGCGCTATTATTATATGCCAATCAGATTTATACAGGTGGGCCTCTCTCTTATGTCATAGATGGAAAGTGAAGATTGTCTTCTTCTAGCCCCTATTGGACTCCTGCCAAACTATCCTACACGCCATACCACCGCGTATACGCGGTCCACGCTCATACGTGTATACACGCACGCACCAATACCATGGTCCATGCCACAGGCACGAGACGAATCTTCTGCAACACTGAGATCTTCTATTCCGGTACATCCGGGTCCAGAGAAGCTGCGTGTTGAACGCACGAATCTCATCTCTCTCGGTTTCTCCGTTATTTCCTCGCAGCATCTTCCAGCACCAGTATCCGTATCTTTTCGACGTCTGAGACGACTTCAGCGACGCGTCTCGACCCATAGGACGCGAATCGACATCATTTTTCCTTTATCGCGGAGAATATCGAGGAAACGAAAAATGATGTCGGAGCATCGATTTCCCGGTGACAGGATTACCTCGTTTGGAAAAAATCAGACTCTTTCTCTCCTGCCGGATGGCCTATGGAGATATGTTTTCCAATTCTCGCCTTTTCATGCGTATATCGTATCTGCTGCTATCGGCGACTTCTCTGCCTTTACGTGCTCTACGAGATCTTCGCGTCTTATGACGAAATCTTATCGCAGGACCGATAGCAGCAGCCAGTAGCTATCATCAGCATTAACAGGCGAATCGTCGCGCTGCTAAATGCATTTGCACGCGGTGCAGCTGCGTGAATGCATTATGCATGGGTTCGCGCCTGTGCATAACTACCACGCCCCTTTACCCCATCTGCATTCGCAGTCGCTCGAAACGCGCCTTTAGGCCGTGCGCTTTGTTCTTATCATCCGTCGGCTTTTACTTCCCGACTGCAAGACACGTCACCTATATCTATATACATGTCTTGTGAATTTTTATGATTTTTATTTTTATCCAATTTTTTTTTTCATTCTATCTCTAATATCAATTGATCAGCGTCCTTAATCATTAGCGTCGATGGGTTAGGAAATTAGGTGAAGTATAATTGCCCACAGTCCAATGCAGACCTATCGATTGATTAGCGACGTTCTATCTCTTTCTTTGTTTTTTCTTTGACGCCACCTTCGCCAGCACCTTTGCTATATTCGTCGCACTCGATCGAAATTAATTGACGACTACTCGATTTTCGGTAATTTTTATTGGTCGAGTGGCAAACGAATTTTTCTCACTATACAATCCGTCTCTGGTCATGCTTTAGTAAACACTTCATCCCCTATACTAAATCCGACAGAAAACCAGATCCGGCATGGTCGAATGTACGTGAAAAATTTGAAATTGCATTTGCAGAGCAAACAGATGACGAGGGTTTGGGTTATTCGATCGGAAGGCTGTAATGAAAAATGAATTAAATTTGTAGGGGTTGGTAGTGGGTGGTGCGAACGGAAGATATTGTCGAACAGCGGCGTAGCCTCTGTTATTAATTAAAAATAAAAAAAAGAACGACGACCCTACGCACCGTGCGCAGTCTCTAACGTCAACAGGACGTACGGCGGCTTTCGTGTGTTTTATTTAACACCATTTGTTTTACATAGCCAAAAATATACGTCGCGCGAAATTTCGCTGCGTTCCCCTGGCGTTTCGTGCGGTCTCGCGAGAATCGCTATTGAAATTCTCGTTACGACGTGAGAAACAACCATAGGTGCCAATCCGAGGATATTTACTCGTCAGTCGATCGTCCCTCTTCTTTTTGTAATATCGACCGTACCCAACGAGATTGAATTTCATTTGGTCGGTCTCGCTCCTGCCTTTAAATTGTCAATGCTATTCGTACACGTCGTGACAGTGACTCGCGATGGATCGTTTATCCATTGTAAATATGGTCTTCGACTCGAGCGATTAATAAATCTATCCGTTATACCGACCCACGCCTCTGTACGTACGCGGCCGATATGAATTGTAAATTATCATTTGTTTTAACGACGATCGCCGTACGGCCGCGTCGAGTAGGCTCGCGCGATCATGAAAGTTTCGCCATTGTGTTACGGTCTGTGGTAATAGAAGCCACCGATCGTCTATGTATTCCGCGTATAGTTACTTGCGCGGCCATTACTGCACATCGTAATTGTCGGCATGAGTCAGCCGCATTGTCCCTGTCAGTCTCGGGCATAAAGAAACGTCGGCGTTTCTTTAGCTACGACGGATCCACGTGGCAGTGTAATTAATAGTGGATTTGCCATTAGCACTGACGGGATGACTTGGTAAGAGCATGGGACAGATGTTATTTTCGATTTATTGATTGACCGAGTTTCCATTGGATATACTCAATTAATGTATAAGGATCGCACGGGATGAGATCGCGCAGCTGCCAATTTACTGTCTTCGTGGCAGCGTCGAGAGTGTTTGGGATCTGCCGCAATTGAGACGCGACCGTATATGGCAGACATGACGTGGGTATACGGTATTAATTTTTGCTTCACCTGGTAGCTTCGTGAAAACAAGTTTTTTTTTTTTTACTATTCGACCATTGCCAACCACTGGGTGTGTATCTGTATGTATTTTTACCCTCGTTCAAGATCGTGTTGATCCGGTTGTTAATCGCTGACGCTTTCTAGGGCAGGGTTTTACGTGCCACGAGCCACGGGGGTGGAGCCTTGGGAAAGAAGCGAGAAGTGGAAAGAAGATAGAGGGGGATGAAGTGGGTGGGGTGAGAGAGTGGGGAAAAAAAAACAAAAAGGAAATTACTTGTAAAAGAAGGATGAGGATCGTTGATAATTAATGAGGAAGTTTGACTTCCGGTTAAAGTACACGGTCACCAGGGTAGTCCTTGCTGAAGTCTCTAGCGATTTTGCGAATCGTCGTAATTTCACCTGGTCCCGCGTATGGCCACTCGGCAAAGTGTGAGTGAAACCTGACCGAGCCAAGTATTAAGGGATGGAGGCGAATAGCGCAGGGTTGGCGGGTTTCGTTCTGTTGAAATGCTGAAGAGGGGAAGTGTGGTGTACGAGCGGTAGGGGATGGTGGGAAGTTACTGGAAGGCGAACATTAAAGCAGTAGTTAGGTCGCTTCGGGTTGATCCTCTTTAAGGGTAAGCAGGGGTGAGACGGTCGATATCGCCGTCTAGAACTACATCCCCCGTTCACTCGGCGTACCCGGCATGCATCGCTCTCGTGGCCACGGGAGGGTTGGTACCAAAACTACAGGCTCATTCACTCTGAATGTTGTTTATTGAACGGGATATCATTGCTACCACCACATGGGGCTAACTTCCTGTGCTTCCTGGGTGGATGAGATTTTACGCTCGGGGTGAATACCGCTATATTTTTCCATACCCTTTCTCTTATTGGTCCTTCCCACTGGGGTGAGTGTTACCACCGAGCGAGGTAAGGGTTGAAAAATAATTTTCGGTAGGATTCTTCCATTTATCAACCCTTAACGCGTCTTTTTTTTTTTTTTTTTTCCTCTTCTATACCAAATACCACTGATGGAAAAGAATTGCTGAGAGAGAAAGGGGGATGGGAATTGAAACTTCTGAAAAAAAAAAAGAGAAAGAAAATACCCCTATTTTATGCTCTTGACTTCGTGCTCTGTCTTCTTGACTCTTTAATATCTTCTCACTCCGTCGTAATATCCAACGGAGAAGTGTCCGCTTCCATGGGAAACCGCAGTTTGCAAACTCGACGCTGTTATACCAAAAGTAAAACGAACGTTTCCGCTCGCCGCCGGAAGTTCCAAGTAGGCGGGAATTTCGTCAGGCGAAATTGCACTCCGAGAAATCACCGAGTAAATCCATCCGCCATTCCTCGGACAGTCTACATACGTGTGTCCTCCACCTTCCGCTCCTATTCCCTGCGGTTCGCCGCTAATTTCAAACGGCTGGGACACTCGACCACCGGATCGTACCAACTCGTAGACTCGCCTTCATCCATTTTCAGCCTTCGACCAGACTCTACGACCTTTCGCTGAGAGAATCCAAGATGTCGCGCATACCTGACATACCGGTCTGTCCATAATTGACTACGTTCCCTTTTAAGAAATTATCCAAGCCATCAATACACACACACACAATCATGTATACCCATTACTCCTGGAATGTCATTCCATCCGGAAATACCAGCAATTGCTCCAGATCTCACGATTTCAGCATCTGACCTTTCCTTACGATGGAAAACCACTCGGTATAAGAGCATCCGGTAGTTTTCGTGATCTTTCCCCTATTTCCTTAAAGCATCCACTAAAATCCGACGATCTGGTTGACCTGAATCTTCGTAGGATATCCTGCAGTCCCGCAATGTGTATATTCAGCCTCCGGTAAATAAACGAGTAGGTGTACACATACGTACCGTAAACGGCGAAAGTTCCGGCCTGATGAACATGCCCAAGTATCGGGAGGCAGTTGGCCGAAGTTCGCGAACGAGAAAAATGACGCGACTACGTATCTCTGTTGCCTAAGTATGGTTTAGGTAACGCGGGGGTTCGTAAAATGCGGAATATTACCTTGGACTCGGAGCCATAAAATCGAAACCGGATCCGTAGCGAAAGGAACGCAAACAACCAAGATACACTGGCAACGTGTCTCTCGCGTAGGCATCCCACTCGTCCTGCCTGGAGCCAAGGGCTGGTTCGAGATGATATTTCTTACAAGGGACGGTACCTTGCCAAAGAGTGAGAGAGAGAGAGAGAGAGAGAGAGAGAGAGGAAACTATGACGTGAAAGCAACGTCGGGCATATTTCCAAGATCTCATGGACAACCTCCTCCAAAAATATATGTACATACGCATCTCCCGTGTATATAGGGTGTACACTTTTGCCCGAGAGAAAGGTTACAATATCAGACCATAATGCTTCGGACGGGTATTTACGTCTATGGTTTTTACCCTCTTCTTCGGTGCTACCCATCGAAGTACTTTGACAGCCTGTACACAGATCGGTATAGATACTCTTAACGTTGGGTTGGAACGAACGAAATCGGTGTCGTTGGATAACAGCGAAAAGGGAAAAAGTGCCGTCGGAGCTTCTCGTGGGATACGCAAGCACGTTCGGCAAACACTTAACGTGGCAGGTTTTTTTCTTGCGCTTGGGATCTACATTTTTTTGTTCGAAGTCATTATACCTCGTTTATTTATTTCTTTTTAGTTTATAGTTTGGAGTACGCTACTGGGATATGTCCGGTGTCTATGGGTATATGTATATAACGTGCCTGTGGATACACGTGGTATATGCTTCGCTGTATAGATATATTTATGGCGAATGAAAAAAAAAGGTCATGAGAAATTTTGAATTTTTATTCATTCGGTTGATAAGTGAGAGAATATATTTGGTTGACACGTGGATATATATATATATATATATATAGCGACGGAGAACTTTCGAGATTGGAAAAAATCTCGTTTGCCGGTATTTACGGTAAATTTGTTTCGTGTAACTTTTATTGATTGGAGGGGAACGTTAAAGTCGCAGTATAGATAAGAATGGCGCCAGTCTGACCCAATTTTCAAATTGCTTGCGAGTACTGTGCGATCCAGTGGCTATCGTGAGATGACTTTGCCATTTATTTGGATTCGTTATTTTCCGCGAGATGAAAAGGAGATAAGTACGAGACACGCGTGGCTCTTACCTCTTTCGACCAAGAAATATATAATCATTTAACACATATAAGTGTATATGGATATCGTCATTATGCCTAGGAGTGTCCTGTCGTTTTCTATGCACCGCGTATACCCGTCACGCCATTAGATTTCTCTTTCTTTCTGTTACGCATTCATTTTCCAGCTTTTCACCAGTGTCGTCTGAATGCAAGGCTGTTTCCATGGGTCTGTATGCTCCAGGAGTAATAGGTCAGGGAGCGGTCGCAGATGAATTCACAGCATCCAGAAGTAAAGTCTCGAGTATCAGTGCCTAAAGAAAAAGTACTATCATCGTCAGTAGATGACGTAACGGATGATAAATTTGTAGAAAAAAAATATTCGTAATACTTTTTTTGGGGAATTTTTTTTTTTTGCAAAAAAATTATTTCCTCTCATCTCTCGTCTGCTTTCGAAGTACAGTGAAACGAATGTTATTCCAGTGAATCGAATTTTTTTACCTCATTTTCGATTCTTTTTTTTTTTTTAACTCAATCCCTGAAATCCGCATGACGAACCGTGAGATTTCATCGCGTTTTCCTTAACGTTTACTCCGCTCGGTGACTTCGACGCTCTTCGCTACTTAGATTTTGCTATCCTCACGGGCTAAACCCGGTCGACTGCTTCTCCAAGCAAGTTTGTGCTCAATGAGACGTGCCCGAAGCAGCCGTGAGATGCTGCAGCGAGATCGCAGCTGCAGTAAAGTGCCAACCGGTTCGATAATGACGAGTTACATTGGCAGAGCAAAGAGCGAGGGAGAGGCGAAGCTTGCGAAAAGAAGAAACAAGAAAAAGATAAAGGAGCGAAACGGTACGCAGAGGAATATTACGGGAAGTGGGAAGGAAGACGAAGAGATGAACAAGAGTGAAACAAGTGGAAAAAGATGGTCCGTCGTTGTGCATTAAAAAGGAAAACGGTTAAACCTGGCCTATCGTAATTTCCGGTCCTCTGGTAAAAAGATATCTTACCTGTGTATGTGTGTATATATATATATTGCTTATTTTCTTACCACGGAAAATAAAATATCTCTTCCGTCCACGATACCAACTTATTTCTCATCTCTAGGGAAACAATATCAATTTCTCTTATGTCTTATTTTCATCGCGCGACAATATACTTATATCCCCTTCGCAGTGAAACATGCAAAACGAATGCCGTGCAGAAAGAGTGTATCATTCAGAAGAAGAAAAAAAAAAGGCAGCTACGGTACCAACCGAGTATTCCTACACCATCTACTTACCTATCGAGCCGCGTAAAGGCGCTTTTCCCTCATTGCGACACTCGTGTCCCAGTCGATAAATTAATCCATCGCGAGTCTGTAAACGGTTAAAAATAGAAGCAAATAGAGACGCGGCAGGTGCGTAAACATCTGGAACGCCCGTGCTTCGTCCTGTTTATAAATTAATCCTGCTCGCGCGTATGCGTGCGTGAAACGAGAAGAAGAAAAAAGATTGGGAATTTAAAAAAAAATAACTAACGAGGCAAACTACACTCGTTTGTACGGCAGCTGGTAACGGTTTTACGCCTTGCGAAATTATTTCCGCAGGCTGTTACGTGCAGACGCAAAAATTCATCTGTGGAATCGCTTGGCATGTTTTATGTCTTTGAATTTGAATTCTTCTGTTTCCTTTTATATGGGCGCATCCGTACGGGCTCGTTCCTATAACATTCATATATATATCATATCTAAATGCATATCATACTTTGTAGAAACTCGAATCGCTGTCGAGCCATAAACCCTAAGCGTCCCATGTAATTACAGACGTGTCACATTAGCGATGCAGCATTGTACGCCAAATGTTTGAATGCCCGTTGACCGGGCGCCATTGTCACTCCGCGAACCTTGTTTGTGTGACCATTCGAGCCTGATGTTTATTTCTACGACGACAGGCATATACTAACGGGTGGCCCTTTTGTTTCAGGTAAATATCCTGCGCGAGGTTTTATAGAAATCCGGAAGCTTTACGTCAGACTCGACTGCACTGGTAAATATTTTATATGTTTTACAATGAGCCAGCCATACGTAGTCTTTATGCACAATTGAAAAATTGGACTTGACTCGTCGTAAGAAAATTAGGTTTGAACGTGAGCAGTCAGTCAGTCAGCATTGGGAATATATATATATATATATATATATACATTTCTTTTTACTTTTATTCTTGGGCCGTTCGCTCCATTCGCAACGACAAACTTTTTCAGTAAGAGAGGTAAAGGTTACCGCGCATCACGAACAAAGTCCTTTGGCATTTTCATCAGCGACGATAACGCCTATCGCTCACAGACACAATAAACATATATTATTTGTAGTGTTAATGCACGATAGACTGACTGTTACGTGCGATTAATTTTGTGACATTGATAAACGGCCATTGCTGCGGTTCCCCTATGCTGCTGTCCCCTATGGACAACGTGTAGTCGCAATATGAGGGTTGGAACGCGATCTCGCCTCTTTCGTCTTATATCTTATCGCGAGTGAGATCGAGGTCATTTTGATTTTTTACCTTTCGCCGCGTTACTGCCCGCTCGTTGCCGACGGTGGTTGTCAGAGTGAACGTGTAAGACTGTGCAGGTTACAAAGTATGGTCGCCGGGACGGATGGCTAATTGGGGGCTGGAAAAGTGGGCGAGCTTGAAGACAAAAATGTCATTTCCACCGTGAAATCTGAATTGGAACGTAACAGTGTTATTCGCTATGTTATCGTCCCATAGGAATCCTCGAAGTATCGCGTCCCTTGAACCGTCCCGAGATAAACGTATTTTCTCGTCTCTCAAATGGGTTCGTGGGTTATCGCGAAAGTCAGACTACGTCGAGCGACCGTTTCCGGGAAGAAATTGAGAAACGAGGATGCTGTAATTTAACGTAAAATTTTTACCAATTCTTCACTCGACTATCTAACCAACCTCGTAGTCTCTTCTTGTCCAGTTATCATACTCGGGCCGAGCGACTAGTGTTTATCGGCTCTCTGTATGCTTCCCGCGTGTACTCAATCGTGCTAAACACTCTGTGGCCTGGATATCGGAAATGGTTCGTTAACAGTGACCGATAACTCGGGCTTATCGGTCAGCTGTCAGTGTAAGCGGTATAATTATTTATACGGGTAGCATAGAAAAGTACATCGCTGTCCTTCTCTCTCTTATCAATGGATTCTCGTCTATATCGAGCGCGAGCGTTTAACATAATCGTTAGGTCGTATAAGTTGACAGCTGGTGCGAGCGACGGTCGTCGTGTAGGCTGGCGTATGAAAACACGGCCTGTTGATATACATGTAAATAGACCGAGTTGAAGATTGATTAATAAGAAATTAAATCGGTATTGTTAGAGGATGGCGGGAGGGGGGGTAATCGATTGTCGTAAAATTTAGGTCAATGGTCTTGGGACTGGATTATCCCTTGTGTCCTTTTGAAAAAAAGTAAGGGTTGGGTTCTTGAGGGTGAGACTTGCTGGCCGTGCAGATATTTTTCGTGAGCCACTGGGGTAGGTCCGGGCTGGACTTGGAAAGAGGAAGAGGAAAAATAAGCGAGAGTGGAGAAATCTATTTATAGTCTAAGGGGTAGGTTTTTTTTTTTCTTCTTCTTCTCTGCTTCGAGAATAAATTATTTAACGTACCTCTCGGGGTAGTCGTGGGTTTTTCGAACAGTGGATTTCTATTATCCCGGACGTTGGCTCTGCTCTACCTATACAATAGGGGATGAACTGTAACTCGATGAGGGTGCAGCTACGCTGTATAAGCCTCGCTCCGGGGTGCTCTGACAGGATTCCGGGAAAACAGTGGTAACGGGAGACTCCGTCTGTCGGAAATTTTTTTTTTTTTTTTTTTTTTAACTATTCTCATCGAACTTTGTACTAACGACGTCACGTAATTCGTGGTAATAATTGCGAATTTGCTTAACGGCAGGTGTTTTGCATATAATTACCGTGCCGAATATTCGACTCGTTTAACGCAGAGCGATGCTAATTAACCGTTGGCATTTTGGCGGGAAAAATTGCAAATTTTCGACAAAAGTTTAACCCGATATTGAAATATCGACGCGATATGCACGTGGGTTAATAGATTCGTTCTCACCCTCGTCGATTCACCCTACCGTGTCATCGCCCCCTAGATTCTATTAATAGAAGCTTTAAAAGGGGACTCCTGCACCTGTCACCAGGATTTCGAAAACCGATCGGACGGATTCAATTCACGTGACGTCATGAATTTCGGTTATTTTCGTAATGTCCCTGCGCCCGTTTGCGGGCCGGACAACCCTTCGCCGACTCAGAGTACAGCGTGGGGTGAGAAAAACTGTCGTCTACGTTAATGAAGAGACAACACCACCCGGGTCACAGATCCAACTTTCCAGGAGGTTCCTGCACGAGTCCGGAACCACCCCTCGAGTATTTACAACCCCTCTGTGGATTCAGTCAGCAACCGTAGCACGAGGGGTGGGCATTTGGCTGGGCTTTTTAAAGGGGCTATATAATTGATTTTTTTTTCCCCTTTCTTTCTTTCGCCGTCTCCACTTTTTTTATCCACCCCATCTCCGACCCCTTCGCTCATCCACATTCCCGTTAGGAATCCACACAGTGACAGCCACAACAAGGGTGCGCGAGTTCCTCACAACGATTTTTAATCATATTCCCCGGACGGCAGCTGCCACTCGACTCAGGATTTTAATCATACCTGTACACCACCACCACCACCACCATAATATGGCCACCCTGATTAACCCTCAAGGCAGGATTACAAGCACGAATTTCCGTCGGACGCGCACGCTCTTTAACCTCCACCTGTCTGTCGGGTCCGGGTTATCGACCTTTTTAGGCCGGAGATTTTCAATGGGGTCTTTTTTTTTTTTTTTTTTTTTCATTTCTCCACCAGCCGACATCCCTTCGAGGTACGCATACCGAAATCATTTAGGGGTACCTTTTATGAGGTTAACCAGACTTGCCGCTCAGGTTCGAATTTATTTATAGTGTCTAGCCATTTATAGCGGGCGTCGGAAAGACGTCTCTCCCGTTACGCTATAAATTCGTCAATAGACGACACTCTAATAATCCACTCCCCTTACGCAACTACGTTCATGCTCGGCAATTAGGGTAATTTCGCATCCCGAGGGTCAGACCGACGTAGCCGGGAACGAGGACGACTGAAAGGAGGTGGATGATGGCGGCAGAAGCGAGCACGAAGTAATTTGCAAGTTAAATAGAGACCGGCGTGGCTCTTGAGAAAAACCAAGAGAAAATCGGATCGGATTACTCCGAGCGGAGGGTTGCGTGTCCAGGGGTTACGTCCCTGCGTGGGATACCAGTGGCCTACGGGGGTTTTCGGGTATGAGATTTGGATGGATGATACTCCGAGATTTCATCTGCGAGTTTTTGTTCGTTTGGATTAAATAACGGGAAGCAAAATCTCCTGTCTTAGATGTCGGACGGTTCTATGGGGCTGGCGATAAGTAATCTCCTGTCGTATAAGACTTATCGCGTCTGCTGTTTATTCCTTTTCGGCTTCGTTCCTTCGTTTCTTCCACGTTTCGCTTTTCACGTGGCCGAAAGGCGAAAAAACATATCGATTATAACCTCGCAACTGTCGATCATCGCGGTCGCGGCTTTGCGGAATACGAGATACGCGATTGCTTTTGAAATATATTTCAATTCGCTGCCCCACCTTCGTGGCGGCAGGGTTTATTATGCTCCGGGAGTCGTGTAAACATTCTGAAACGCTCGCGGTGGATTAAACAAAAAAAAAGTGAAAAGAAAAGTCATGATTCAACCCATCGACGCTCCGGCACGCCCAACGTAAATGCAAACGCGCCCGTAGCCACGAAGAGTTCGTTGAAGTTTGTTTGTTGTGATTCGCCATAAATAACTCGGCTATGCCCTGTGGAACGTAGCGCGAGGAAAACTCTGGACTTAGGGATGTACGCAGATTCGCGTAACACACGTGCTCCTTGATACATCTCGTACGCGTATATATACATACATGTACATCCGTCGTATTGCATTGCGAGTGCACCCGTCACTTTTCACGTAGTGAGCTTTCAAGGTATGTTTTGAAAAATTTCACTCGAATTAATTCAGGCTTTGATAACGTAATGACATTACTATACAGCGCTTCAATTATAATCACGTGACCTCCTTTCAAGCACGCTCCAGGTACGCCAGGCACGATTTAAACAGCGAATCTCGAAATGAATCGATAAGACTCTGATACGACAGATAAGTCTCGTTGCTTAATCCGATTAATTGACTCGCTCTTGCAGCTTTACTGTCTGTTATGCATATTTAGTGCTGTTAATTAGATTGCACGTAAATCCAATACCGGTAAGACTGGTAGCTCCGGTAGCAACATGGTATCAGGCATTGCTTTGCAAATATATATATATATATACACAACTGGTAGACAATACTAGAGTCTGCGCCCTGACGTGACGTTTGCGTTCCTTGATCCTCAGGAACGTTGCCATCGAACCCGGTCAGACTAGACTGCCTAAGCAAGGTAGGAATTTCGAGGCTAAAAGGGAGTTAACCTTCACGCGGTATGTCATCCGTGCTGACCAAGGCAGTTCTCGAGTTACCAGAAGGAAGGTTGCCGTGGAGTTAGAACGAGCGCAGTGTACTTAGACGTCTTTAAAGCGGTACAGCGACAATGGCACGGCGACAGCATATACGGTAGGCTCGCTCAAAGTTCCCCAGACCGAGTCCCACGTATTATGTCCTTTCATTCTTCCGGTTTCTTTTGTCTCGTTCTTACCGCGACTGCTTGACAACACCAGGCAAACCCTCGGGAGGGAGGTGGGAGGCGCCCACAGGCGTCCCGACGCCGATCTCCTCTCCTCTGTGTCTTTCTCCCTCTCTCTCTCTCTTACACCCTATAGTGTATACGAGCTCACTCCTCTTGACATCCCTTTGGCATCCTTCCTCATCCCTGACTGTCGTACGCGTACCTTCCTACGGTATTCACCCCCCCCCCCCCTCCCTCACCCAAAGCTCTCGACATCCTTCGAGATTGTCTGCTGGCGCCCGTTGGCATCGCCAAGGGGATGGAAAACAGGGGCGTATCCCGTCATACTTGGAATTTCATCCGACAGTGGTAAACAGACTAAGCGCGAACTATGCCCGATGAATAGTCCCATCTCCAGGAGTAATGTTCCTGATGACTTTTCGACATTATAAAATGTTGCTTCTGGTATTCATTTATTTATTTCCTACTTAAAGGACTTACCGCGTGGTACCGGTTAGTTCGTCGCGTATGAATACCACCTTAACGAACCGATAGAACGAGTTCGCTGCCGGTTGCGGGTCTCTAAGGTTACTGTGAATTTATTGGGCGAGGTCAGGAGGTCTGAAATTATTCTTTAGCACGTTATACCTATGTACAGTATATAAGGCGTCTTCGCGCCATTCGATCTGGAGTCGACGTATGTACTACTAGTACATATGTATATATGGCTGTGTAGGTATATATACTACTCGTCAATCGGCACTCTAATTTTCATAGTATATGCCTGTGTACGTATATATATATACGTGTATATATATGGCGAAAACTGGTTTTTGCTACCGGACCGGTTTTCAAAAGCTAAAGCAAATCTTCCCGCGGTCGTGCACCTTCCATTCCAGTATTCCTTCTTAATTTCCTCTTTTCTCTCATTCTCTAACACGAGTTTGTATATACGAGTCTATGTATTCGAGCCTCCCTCCCCACACACACGTTAAGAATTCTCGCGCAGGATACACGCGATGATTCTTGCACGCACCTCGCGCGCCTCTTCCAGGAGAACGATTTCAGGGAAAAAAGATAAGGAGATGGTTGGAATAAGAAGAGAGAGAGAGAGAGAGAGAGAGAAAACTTGCAAACTAGTCGTTCTTTCCTAGTCGACTGCATTTTTTATTACATTCTAGCCCCGACTCCTCCCCTTACCCTGTACGTGGGTACCCAGTGCAGTTACGTGTGCATTCACTGCACGCAACCGACTATGTTTTGTAGCTCGCAACCCAGCACGCGTGAACCTGCAGCCTCGGCCCTACGGTTCCCTCTGAAACAGCTTCCCGGTGCATTTCCCACGCCGAGCCTGCCCAAGGTTGCGCGCCACTTTTCTTCGGGGTCTGCGCATCGTACGGGCACTTCGATAATTAATGACTTTTTGCATATTAAACGACGACCGTGCATCCAACCTCAAAGGTGTCGAACGCAAAAACGGGCCCCGACAACGTAAGACCCCCGCGGGACCCCCGTCTCGTGGGACTTTTACATCTGCCTAGTTCCTTGTCGCGCTACACCGGTCCCAAATATCTCGTGGTTCTTTTTTTTTTTCAATAAAAATATCCCTCGCTTCCCTCTTGTTGTCTTTTTCTTTTTCTTAACACACTCACGTATCCCGCTTGGGTATATTAACGCAGAATACTACGGTGTGCACGATACCCTTACTCGCAAGCGGCATAAGGAAATACATGCCGACGCCAACGACTTCGCTATTAATTACCAAGCACGCCGCCCACACCGATACCGTGAAACGCGACGGCTGACGTGCGTCTTGTTTTCAACGGGCGACAGGTGGAATCGAAACTCAATTAGCAGACGTCGGCGAGTCGCTGTCCTATTATAACAACTTGGTCAATGAGACGTGGATTTGTCTTTTATAACGTCCGAGCGCTTCGAGTAATAGGCGCGTAATGCTTGGAGTTGGCTGCACATAGAAACGCGGCTTTGATATTAATAAATGCGACAGTCCTACCCGTTAAGACAGTTTGGATCGATAATGGCACGTTAATGAATTACGTTCGATCACCACAGGCGGACTTAGGCTATTACGTTTATAATTAACGATAACTTCCAGGGTCATTGTGACGGATATCCATTATACGATCATCACTATAGGTATAGACTGTCATTGGGACAGCTGCTGACTGTTGACGTATTTTCAACGGAGCCTTCGACCGATCGAGCGATATCGCGTCCCTTGCAGAGGTAACTACGAAAACCTCAATAAGGGACGTCCTGTCTGCATTCTAAACGCGGATCGAGTCTTCGCGCAGGCGCAATAGGTAATCAAGGAGTGACGTGCGTGCCCGTGTGGGCGACGCGATAGCCTCGAGATAAGCTAACCTAACCTAACGTTCATGAAAGTTGCCTGTTGTGAAATCCGCGAGGAATCACGACTTCGACCTTGCCCCTTACGTATGCGCGCGCGCGTTCGTGTGCGTGCACGCACACACCGCCATACTGAAATCTCCTTTCCCACCGACATACATACGTATGTATAAGACATGCGTGTTTAATGCAAACACCCGTTGCTCGACAGAATCCTCTGACTCGATAGTCATTTATCGTCGCAGCAAAAACTTTCCCTCCTGAATCCACCTTCCGTCTCGACCGCCTTTTCATCCGTCGACCACCGCGATTAATCGTCCTTCCATTATTAACGTTAATCGTCGCATTAGACCGTGTCGCTATTATAACCTGTAAAATCACTGTTACAATACCGTACGCGCTCCCTAACCGTACTCTGTACGCAGCGAGAATCTCTATTGAAATTCGCCATATTGGAATATTCCTGCACAGCGTCCCTGTGACCGCATGTGCACGTGCGACAGGTTCGCCATAATATATCCATTCGACACGATCACGTTAATAGCTCATGAAAAAAAATAAATACTCTGACATTGTATCTATAATAATAAGCGGCGTATGTGTTATGCCAGAGCCACCGACGGATACGATATTCAACGCGTTATACATACGCGATCCTACCGCGCTCACGGCTCGCGAGCGTGTATCGTCTCGTACGGTTCTGCTCGGGTCGGGCAGTAAACGCGGCCAGGAATCCTGCGCCAGGCAGACAACACGAGCGCTTAGCGCGCAGCTCGACAGCGCAGCGCAGCCAACAGCGCACAGAGACGCAACTCGTGGCCGGACGGCAGCCGCAGCCGCCGGTCTCGACGGTGCCCGGCCAGCCAGTCCTTTCTGCGAGTCCCGGGAGAGAGCGGCTCTTTCTCTCACTCTTTCTCACATCGTCTATCACGTTCTCTCTCCCATTAGCTTGCACAGCGACCCCGAAGCTTCAACCCCAAAACAACCCTTGACATACAGGGTGACTACCAATCGGGAATTAACACGGATTGTAAACGTATACTCGAAATTACAGTGAACTCGACACGTGTCTCTACGATTTCCCTCTTGGGGTAGGCAGAAGGTATCTCTGTGCTACCGGAAGTTCATTTCAGGGGTGGCTCGATCAACGAGGTGTCTATTATATTTTCATATTTTATTATTATTATTATTATTTGTATCAAGTGGAAGTGAAACTTCGGATTCAGTGGTGAGACTTTATAACGGAGATTCTTTCGTGGGATCGCGAGGAATATATGCTGATGATCGGTTATATATGCTGTGGTGATTTTGAGGGACTCTTTGACGAGTGCTACCGGAAGTCGATAATTATAGTCGTTCTCGCTGATGATCGATCATCTCGCTCGTCCGTATCAGTGACATAGTACGAGTGTGACTTGTGACAGTGGGATTGATAATAGACGAGGATGATTTAATGTTTGTTGTTTTTTTTTATTTTTTATTTTTTTTCAATTCTCCTCAGCGGCGTGTCAGTCGACTTCCGGTTTGTAAATAGACTGTTCCTTCGATTACGCAATCTACGCGCGGTGACTTTATCGTGCGAACGTAAAGTCTGGAGAGTAGTGCGTAAAGTAGGGTCCAGGCCTGACCTACCGTCCTTTGTCGCACAGCGGCTATACGAACGACGTCGTACTTCCGCGTCACGACGCCGGCGTTGAGTACGGGTTCTTCTTTTGTGTTCTGAGAAAATTAGCCTGGATACCTTCGAGCACGTCCGTGCAAAGGGGATTACTACGTCACAGCGTCGGGACGCGCCAACGACGACCAAGGTACCTGCTGCTACCGATAATTTATCCGATTACTATTTCTGGGAAGCCTTGCAAGATTCATCCCTTAGTTCTTAATATTACAAAACTCACACCTTCGCCTAGCTCGGAACGACATTGTCCGCTTTGTTTTTTTCATGTAGAAAACAAAAAGTCGTCCAGTCCCCCTTACGCGTATACAGGATCCAGGGCGACGTGGGTCAGGTAGAAGAAGACAGGCTAGTGATTTAAATGGGGTGGAGAATGGAATTTGAAAAAAGAAGTGTAGTGAAAACGGGTTTTATTATGAGCCATATACACATATATACACACACAGAAAACTCAGTCCCAACCCTCAAGGGTAGCGAATCGTTTGAACGTATAAGGGAGAACCCGGTGCACCGAATAAAATGACTCTCCAGGGGGGTCGAGATACTCTCGTGGATGAATCGCTGTTCCGAGCAGCAGGTGGCGCCCCGTAACAAATTCCTTCTCGGTTTCGTTTAAGGAAAAAGAAAGGTCAAATGAAATAAGGAAAACAAAGAAAATTCGTTTAACTTCCCCTCGACCATCCCCTCCCACCTGTGCTACCCTACGAGAATGCAAATATCTCTCCGGTGGTTTAAAGTGTTTCGCTTTAAAGCGTCGGTATCACCGTCAGTGTCTGTTGGGCCCATCGGTGCCGCTGATTCGCTCGCATAATTGCAGAGCGCGCTGCCATCGCTCTGCATGAAGGCAGCATTCGTAGACGGTATTCGCGACGCGTACGCGGCTCAGTCGTTATCCTCGATTTATGGGCAGGCTGCCCTGAATCCTTATGTGGAGCTTCGTGCTGTAAGGTAGAAGATGGAAGGTAGAAGGTTGCCAGTAGATAGAACGCGGACTGGTACACATAAGGTATAAAAGAAAAAAAATAATCGAACAAAACTTGTCGGTTATTACGTTCATGCTGTCTTAACCGTTTTTATTACCCCACTATACATCCCTTCTTTTTCTAGACTTGTTTTTCTCCTACACCTTTTACTGTCTTATTTATACTCTGTTCTACTACTATGCTGCATTGTAATGTAACGAGGTGCCCTCCTACCTTCCTCCTCCTCTTCTTGGACTCCCGAGAGATTTGTAATTCAGTCACGGATATCTTTGAGTTCATTGACAAGAACTCCATATGCTGGTCGGTATGTCTATATGGTAGGTTTACAAAATGGGTGGACGATTTAGGTGGTTTATTTTTTTTTTTTTTCTGTCGTACCAATAAGCGGCTGGCATACACAATGGACGCGTAACGGAGCAAATAGAAACAGGTATAGTTGGCAGGGAGGGAATATTGATTTCCTTTTATGGGGATAAAAAGGTAAGAAGCCAAAAACCGACGACTCGTTATTTCTCTTATCCGCTACTTTCTATTCAAGAGACGAACGGCGTTTGGGCGAGAGACGGAAGGCTCACTTCAATTTGTAATTGGGTCCAGGGATGAATTTTAATCAGTGCGGTTATCCTTCGTGCGCAGCGTGTATCTTGTATGGAGATCGTTATTTACGAGGATTCACGAATCTCGTCAAGCTCACCAGTCCTGACGAGCAATCTGTTGAAAATCCGAGATTTTTTTTGAAAACTTCACAAGTCTCACGAGATTCAACCAAATTTCTCAAGAATACGGGAAAGTTTGCTGCTGAAATTACGAATTCTGACGTACTTCGCTGTGACCATCGGTATCTGAGAGACTTTCGAGAAAATTCTATTTTCGGCAAATTCTTTATTATTCGTCGCTCTCGTTCGAATGGGATATCGATCGAATCTCTCTGCATATTCTCTAATGAAATTTCTAACTCTCCTCCTGCCCATCTCGTTCTCTCTGGTGTATCATCTTCTCTCTCCACTTCCTGCTCAGGTCTCTCTTGTGATTCTACCGCTATCGAATTAACGAAGGAGAATATATATATATATATATATACATTGTATAATTCAGTCATCTCCGAGTTGACTTACCCCCTGCTCTTTGGGGGTTGGTATCGTTTCGCAATCCAGACTGGCGTTATTTGCACGCTACGACGTATCGAGAATCCGTCAGAATCTGAAGAGCTCGTTTTACGTATCAAAGCGAGGTAGGAAGGATAAAATCAGTGTGTGTGTGAGAGAGAGAGAGAGGGGGGGGGGGGACGAAGACAACCGAGTGAAAACAAACGTAGAATGAAAGACAAAAAATACAGAGATGGTAAAAAAAATTGGCAAAGCTACAAAAGTACCCTTAAATTAGCCCCGTGACATTCCTGTGTACAGATTCCAGACGTCCCAGCATCTCTGCGTGGACCCATAACGATCCTACTGTCGCTGTATATGCCTGTTTCTCTGTATTTTACGAAATATACGCAAGGGATGTTACGGGGCAGAATTTTCGACCAACCCCTTTCGAATTCATCCGGCGTCTACCTATTGTCTCTCTGCAAACCTAGAGATACAGAATAACGAGAGTGCAGGCGATGTTTACGTTGTCTAATTAAATGAAAGCCTAACAGTGAAACACGAGGCTCTAGAATGAGAGTCTTTAATTATCTCCTGTCTGGAGCAACAGTATGCGTGTGTGTGCGTGTGTGCACGTTAATTAGTAAAAATAAAATTTTATATGAAAAAAAAAAAAAAATTATATACCATTTGCTTTATCTAAACTGTTCAGTTCAGATCTGACGTATTGGTTGAGTAAAAAGAAAAATATATATTTTTCGTGAGTCACTACCTGCATCTCGATCAAAAGAAACAATCATTTCAATGATTAAATAGAGATTATTAACACGACTCGATAATTCCATAACGACTACCGGTCATTCCTCGCGCGGCTGATCAATGACGTGTACTTTCCGAAAAGCGATTAGATTAGCCAGGAGCGATTAGAAAATTTTATATATTTTTCATCAGCGATCAGCGATATGAAAACTCGATAACGTGTACGATAACGACTGTTGCGAGCGACGGTACGATTGGAACTAACGTACGGACGGTCGAATGTTTTCTACAGGATCGTATACAAAATTCGTTCACTTAACGAGCGGATAGGCAGACACGTCGAATAATTTTTATTTTCGCAGGAAAATTATTTCGACGGAAATTCGCGAAAATATTTTTTCGGCCAGTCTACGATTTCCGTGACTATCACGTATATTCGCATACCGCGAACCTTATTCGTTACGTTGGTATTGGCATTGCCGAGAGAGAAAGAAACAAGAAGAAATAAAGAAATTACAACAATTGACCCCAATACCAAAGCAGATAACGTAATTAGGTATTCGGTGTACATAAATAGTCTGGAAGTATGTATATAGTCAGTAGATAGTAAAACGACATTACGAGACAGTCTGGTTCGCAGACCAGCTAAGGAGAGCGACTCGACGCCAAGAAGTGTAACGTTTCGAGCGTCGCGATTAGACATGCCACGGGTTCGAAACCGGTTCTGGTCAGTTTTTTTTTTTTTTTTTTTTTTTTCATCCGTTAGTCCCTTCCCCGTCTGGCAGACTGACTCCGAGTACCTCACGAACTGTTGAGCGCTGAGAGAGACTGTTTGAGAGAGAGAGAGAGAGAGAGAGAGAGACCACTCGTTTCGTCGTTTCGTTCCTCCGATTCGTTTCTTGGCTTACTTTCTCCTTGCGTAATAGCCGGGAAGCTTTCTTCTCGTTAGTCTAGTCACTGCCATCTGGAATACCAAGATTCTACCCAGAACCCGTAGCCCCGTTAGTTATAAGCTATTAAACCGAGGTGCGATAGTCAGCATCCGTCATTGGATCCGCTCCAATTACGTAGCGAACCGCTTAAATACAGGAAATAATTTTTTACGAATCATTGTCACTTATATTATATATACATTTATTTATTTATTTTTTTTTTTTTCTTATAAATTCCATTTACCAGCGGAACGGAACTGTCCGGGCTGCGGTTTCCAATTTCTCTATTGCGAATGCACGCGTCTTGTCAGTAATAGTTATTCGTGCGGTCCGGACTCGTTGAGCCATGGGTTAGTCGTAAATTACGCCGTCGCGTAAATTCTTTCGTCACACGGTCAACTTTATCCTCGACGTTTGCTATCTGAGAAAATATTCGCCATTCGCGTAACACTCAGACACAACATCCTTTTCAGTTGATAATATATAACGTCGACTCTTACGTTAGGGAAGGGATACTGCAAAAGTTCATACCCTGCTGGTCTCTTAGCATTTGAGTATATATATATATTGTCAAAACGGTCAGGGCCAACCAGCACGGCACTTACCTGCCAGTAATTAAGTCGATGATCAAACAGCCAGGTCGTGGATAAGCTTTGCCATGGAGACTTGGTCCCTGGAAGAGGATCTGGGTCTTTGGTTGGGGTCTGAATAATATATATATATATATATATATATATATAGGGAAAAATAATTTAAGTACAGTAGATGCTATTAACCGAAAATCCAGGAAACGTGACGACGGGCCGACCGTGGGCGTCGACCAGTCTGCCGGGAACACGTGTTTTCTCGGGATAGGAATTCGATATTTCCTCGAAGCACATTCTTTCACGGAATCGTCGAGAAAAGAAAAACTATACTGGATCACCAAGTAGGGGTTGAGAGCACCGTAGTAATTTGATATTTCTGAAAAGTTTACGAAAATCTGTCAGTTTATCGATATTCGATATATCGATTATAGTCGATACGGTATCTGTGTATCGCAGGTTGATATTGACGCTAGGTAGTAACGACTTTACGTTAATCTATCTGAAAGTCGTAGTAGGGGTGTCAGAGGGTAGTTGGCACTATAGCCAAGAGTGAATTGGGCAAGTGAAGGGTGGGAGTAAGGGTAAGTATGCTCGTGCAAGAAAGTGTAAATGATAAAATCAATTAAAAAGTTTCAACGCCGGCTGGGAATTTTAGCCAAGCTTATATATATATGTATAAAACTACGTAGATTTCGAAAGACCATACTTCTCATTCCCAGACGATATAACTACCAAAACTTACCCTTATCTTCGAAGCAGCAGTAGGGGTAGCAGAGGCAGGATCGAGCAATCCGGCACTTGAGGTAGTTTCCTCGAGTTTCCACCACTTATGTCGAACTTGTTAATGGCTCCGTGGCTGTTGCTGTCGTTTGGTGACCTCTCCCCCTCCTTCATCCCCATTCATCCCATGAACGAACCCTTCGCGCCGAACTAACCCTTCCGTCACCAAGCCCTTTACCGAATATCTTCCAAGTTGTACAGTAGTTTAACGCGTTTGCCGGAGTTAACGTGTGCGAGCTGCCAGTTAGTTTAGCCGGGGGTTAGTTTCAGGTCAAGTTCTAACACTGAGGCACACGCCAATTAAAATCCATAGATCGACATCATCCCCCTATGAATATTTGCCATATAAAGCCATAAAAAAAAACTTTTTTCTTATTTACGGCTGGCTTGATGGTAGGAAGTGGATCATGGATGGGCCTTGAACGTTTCGAATTCCCTATACCACTCGTGAGTGCAAGTGAGATGGCGCTACAGGCGTTTAACACGAGTAAGAGAGAGAGGTCGATGGTCCAGTCAGAAAAATTATCGTCAGCGCAATTGACACAAAGTCATATAAAGTTGCTGTCCAAAATGATATTCTAAATAGTACTTTACTAACGAGAGACAAACACCCATTGAATGCTACTTTCATTTTTAAAGAGCTCGTCTCTCTTCGCGCTTCTTATTCTTTATTCCTTCGTGATTTTTCTTTCATTAAAAGTCATGCGACCTTCACGCGCATTGAAATTCGTGGTGCGCGTCTTCGAAGAATAATCGCGCGTCTCAAGCTACCTGACGTATGCCTAACCTACGCGCTTATGACTACTTTCACGTGATCAGTCGCTCGGTGGCAGACAGGTGTATCTTCCTCTTTGTTTTTCTTTTATAAAGAAGCGAGCGGGTCTCCCGAAGACTGTAGCAGGAGTAAAAGGTCGTGGGAAAATACGGTATTGAAATGGCTGCCGATATTTTCAAAGTAAACATACAAAATGCATACATGTAATTCCGTGTGTGATGAGTCACTCATGTATATATACTGAATCCCAGCAATCCTGTGCATCATACGTATACTATATATATACATATATAGTCCCAGGATACGTGAAACGTTCCTTTGGCTCATTACTAACAGTATATATATGTATACACACTCTTATTGACCTGTATATTATTTATACATCGTACGTCTATTTATGTATATTTTTATTACATTACATTGTTGACTTTCCTAATACACGTTGCATGCGGAACGCAGAGTGTTACTCATGTTTCACGGGACCTCTTACCCTGGCCCACATTTATCGACGTTAGTTCATAATATTTCCAAGAGGCTATCTAATCAGCTACGTTACGCACGATGTGACGCACACTTGGGTCAACTGGTTATTCCTTCTCTCTCTCTCTCTCTCTCTCTCTCTCTCTCTCTCTCTCTCTCTCTCTCTCTCTCTCTCTCTCTCTCTTCTATTAGATATTTTACACTGATCAGACGAGATAGGTCGATAAAACAGATTTTCGTATGTTGCACGTGTAAAGCTAAGAATAAGTTTGACATATCGATTGGTTGAGGCGATATTTTTTTTCTTTTTTTTTTTTTCTAATATCTATTACATTCTCTGTTGCAGGTAAGAAACGTCGGGACAAAACATCCAGCGAAAACTGCCTTAACGCGACCGTCGATAAAAACGCATCTGGTAAATATCGCACGCGACTTCAATACGGCATTCCAGGTATTGTTATCGGCGGCTATATACGTACGTGCTGCACGCTAATCGCGGTTCAGCGGAACAGATGGCAATGGGGAAGGAGAAAGAGGAGGACGAAGAAACGAAAAAAAAAAAAAGAAAAGTTCAGCAAGGACACTGTGCGTAAATTCCATTACGATACGATATGCGTAGAGGAGAATTCCGCGCTCGTATCCCAGCACTGTTGTGCTTTGTGTTGTTTTCTCTTTCTCTCTGCTTAACTTCCCTACGGGAAACCGGCTGTGATAAGAACGCGGTTATCACGACGAAACGTGATAACCGACTGTTTCACGCGTAGTAAACGGGAATCTAATTATTGTTGACAGCCCAACGTTATCGTCCCCTTGTCCATCTTCGAGGACGTTGCGCGTTCGCCTTTATCCCGGTTACGTACCGTGTATATAATCAAGCGTTAGATCCTGAGGGATGCTGTATCCGCGTGTCATCCCGTTTAACGTATAGCCCTGTGGGTATGAAAGAAAAGATGCCAGAAAGAAAGTGAATGAAAAATTGAACTTAGGCATATTTGGTAATTAGGGTAAACAACGCTATTATGGTATAAAAGAAAAACGGTACAGCCCTGGTAAAAAGTTAATTTTTACTGTACAGTGTAATGCTGGGCTTGCTGACAATACCTCGAGGACAGTCCCAGCCGGCAAAGTGGAGTCGCGTAACAATAAAAATACATGCAAAAATAATTTTCTGCAGATTTGTAGCTGCTGTTAATCTCTTAGAATTAATGATATGTGATAAAATTAATAGTCTTCACGTGTATGCGTGGGCGTGTGTTTTTCTCGTTATCAGCGATACTGATAACAGGCGCACAGGCGGACTAGTAGAACCGGACGGAAATTCTCCGGGCAATCAACGGTCAGAGTCCCTGACAATGGAGAGTGTAGTGTGAGTGTGACAGTATGTTGTCAGTGATCGAATGACAGCATGTGTCAGGCTTTCGTATATAGTCAAGGGGAAATAACACGATGCAATATAGAAGGTACAGTAAAAGCAGCTGGTCCAACTCTTCACGGTTTACACGATAGTGATAAATTATTAATCTCGCGACGTCTGGCCGCCATCCAACATACGTACGTAAGTAGCTGTTAGTCAGCGGGCAGGTCAAAATTGTCTGGTTTATCAAATTCTCCGTACAAATCGATACCGTAGTACGAATCTCCATATCGTGCGAATAAAACGTGTCCGAAGTGGTATTTCCGAAAAAAGGTCATCACGATAATTCCAGCGACTACGTAAACTCGCAAGCTGTGATTCCTCTAAGCCAGCATTGATTCGCACCGATATGAATCCCACGCTCAGTAGAATCTCGATACTCGTTAAGGTGCAACTTCAGTTACCAGACGAAAGAGAGAGGAGGGGAAGAAGTGGCACCGAAGCGATCGTAGAAAATTACTAGGGAAAAAGGAAATCTAGCAGGCAGGGAAATACAGGTAGAAAGAGAAACAAGGAAGGATAAGACTAACGAGGCGACGACGACTCGCATAGGTAAAGAAAGTCAGGACCGGGCAGTGTCGTGAACGTAAAGAACCTGGCCATTCCGATGGGTTACGGGACTGCCGTAATTATCCGCTTTCCTTTTGCACCTTGCGCGATTTAATTCCCCCTCCTCGGGGACATCCCCCCCCCCTTCCCGTCTCTCACGTACATTACCTTTGTGAACCGACGGGATACACGCGGAGCAACTTTTCAGCGGCACTCGTGCGTACGTCGCTGGTGGATGAGGGTGATGAGAAGGTGGCGGACGTGGTGCGGAGGCTGCAACCGGGTTTAAAGAAACCAGTCGGATGAGGTTGGTCAAACCGGTTCAGCGGGTTCTCCTCCGTTTTGCCGTCATCCTCCTTTTCCTTTTCTTTTCTGATCTTCAGCCTTTACACCACTCTTCCTCTTTCTGGTTGTTCTCTCTCTCTTCCTCGACACCTCCCTAACGTCCCCAGTCGATCTGCTGATAGAGTCGATACTGGTACATACCGATGTATGGTACTAGTAATACTTGGTTCATAGAGAAAGAGAAGACGAGAATGCTCTACCCGCTCAGCATCCCTACTCTGGGTCCATGGGTTTATACGCTACAGTGCATTAGAGCAGATTGTTTCTCTGTCCTGCTTTGTTATACAGTTTTTACGACCGTGGCCAATCTCTTCGTCTCTCTCTCTCTCTCTTTCCCTCTACACTCCTGTTCCGATTCTCCCAGCTAGGAGGGAGCCCATAGTCGCATGTCTGAACTAAGGATCGTCAGAGCTGCACCACCCGAGCGTGGCCTCGGGTATTCTCTCTATGCAATCCCCTTAACTCGAGACTACACGTAGCTACACCCACGATCGCTTCGAGAATTATGGGGATACACGAGGGAGGGTCTCCGCCCCTGTTTGATGGTCTCTTCGCGATATAAACTCCCTCACGGACGTACCGCGTCTTCGTACCGTACAGTGGTAAAGTACTAGTGACCCTACACAGTAACGCTGAGTCTATACAGGGAAAGATGAATACGTACTATACGTCTCTCGAGTAGGTAAATGTATACATCCTCAAGGGTGCGCCTCTTCTGACCCACTAGTCTCTCGTGTCACTAACCCAAGACGTTTCATCCGGTACCTAGACCCTCCGTTCATCCATCCACGTGGTATCAGCAGGTTTCAAGGTTGCTCTTCCTAGATCTCAATCCCGACAGTCTCACTGCGAGCTGTTCCGTACCTCAGTCGTCCCTGTAGCAAGGCGAGTCTCTAACGAGCGCGCTTCCATCCATGCCGGAAATGCAAGAGAGCAGCTCACGCAACCGAGCGTAGGACTTTGGAATTGCCGCATGTCGTCGCCATATGGCAGGTTATGAACAAGAACGGCCAGCCCGTGTAAGACAAGAAGAAGAGCAACGTCTATACGCCAAGGCTAAGAAGAACCTCTTCTCTCCTACGTCCGTACACTTCTGTTCCCCAACCGCAATTCGTTCTTCTTGCACTTCTCGTCCCGTCCTCCCCCTGCAGCCCCTTCCGCCTCACAGTGCATAGCGAGGTGAGGCCGGATCGTGGGCCGCAGCCTGTGGGTTGGCGAGCCGTGAGCCGGCTGTGGGCTGCGGCTACGTGGCCGGCATCCCGTCGCTTGGCTACCTCGACGACATGACTCGCTTGCCGACTGCACAATCTTCAGGTACCCGCTAGGTTGGCTTGCCTGCTTGTTCGCCTACCTAGATGAAAGGAGAATGACTCATACAGCTCCCTCTGTAGTACACGGGCTCCTTGGGGTCACTGGGAGGTCGAAAAAAATTCAAACGTCTTTCGCTTCTTACGTCCACCATATACACGTTATCAGTCGTAATCTTATCTGACGTCAAATACTTCTTATCGCTGTATATGTATATATGCGTATTGACAGAGGGTAATAAAAATCATTCTTGATCCCTCATAAATTATTCGTGCACAGGATCATTCGCCTCGCCAAAGTTTCACCGTTACTCCGCGCACGTGAAGTCTCGTGAGTTGATACATATACGCGGTGTACAGCGGACACTCGAAACGTCGGAGCTTCAAGAGAGACAGAGAAGACACGATAATCGAATGACACTGTGCTCGTACGAGAGTCCGTGGGTCAATTGGTCGTGACGTCACGTTCAGATACAATAAATACGACGGGGACGAATAATAGACTCATGGGGCATGGGAGTGAGGGGACACGTGACGGTGGCGTGAAACCCATGAAGAGCAGGACACTTGAGACACCGTACGTATTACCATATACATGTATTCATTGGTGTAACCAATCTAAAAATATATAACAGGTATATAATGGTAATATATAGTTTGACTGAAATTCTCCAACTACTTGGACGCCATAGCCGCGTCATGAGGTTATCACGTGTGACATATATACACGTCCTCGGGTATACGTATAACATACGCTTGATCGCCAGTGAATACCTTACTGAAATTTCTGCGCGACTGGTCAGCTCACGGAGTTATCCAGGTAGTACCCGGTTGCTTGGTTACCACACACCCTGAAACTCTCGGTCACGTGTCAGGCTCATTTCCGCGTTTATGGCCTTCCTATTCACCACCAGCTCCTGGGCTCCTCTATACGCTATACACATATGTACACGCGTGCATGTATATCCATCGCGTGGATCCCCTCTTTACTTCTCCACCATAAACCCAAAGCCATTAATGGCCGACGGCGTTTGCAATCCCGGTATATTGCCTGTAGTGCCAGAGTTGGTTGCACCTTCTGGTTAATGAACGCATTACTCGTTTATCCGGCTCGGGCAGAAGCCGGCCGTCGATTTGGTCCGTTCGTCGGGTCGGGCTAATTAGTAACGAGCAAAGGGGATGCTAATGAAAGGAAAGGGATTCTTATGGGTCGAGTGGTGCGGAGGGCTGAGGGCTGAGGTCGGTTATGGCATTCGTTTTGAAATTGCTGTTTACTCGTGATGTATCCTGTACGCACGTTGATTTTTCTCGCCTCGAATCTCGAGGTTACTCAAGGTCGGGACTCCGGGACTAGTCCGGCCCGGAAGTTAGATAGGTTATGCTTGAACCGGGAGTTATCGCTGCTTAACACGCTAAGCCGGTATACGCTATTAATTGCCGTAGCGGTCTAAGGTGAATTTATCGACCGGGTTTCGACGTCCTTTGATTTTCCCAGCTGGTACTGAGGATTTATTAAAAGTCAGGGGTGGGTGAGGTTAATTTTTTTTCTTTTTCTTTTATTCGCAAGAAATTCATCACGGTATCTTCGCGTGACTTCCGGGGTGTGGCTTTTCGTATTTGACCTCTCGATGACCCCTGGCACTACGGATCGGCAAAAGGGGAGGTCAAAGAGTTGCATTCTACGGATCATGCGTCATGAATAAAGCATGAGCAAACTGTCGGTTAAATATTTAATACGAATTTGCTATCGCGCCTTGAGCGACGTCGCGCGTCCCTCGTACACCCCCCCCCCCTCCCCCCCACCGCTCCGGGATTGGTACGTGACAAACGGAATCCTTTAACGCTGACCCACATTCACGATAATCGCCTTGCGTTTATTCCTGTTTTGCTTCTTTGGCTCGAAGTCGCCTCTAACGTCGTTAATCGTCTGTGGATAATGTGCGTACGTATGTGCGTCGCGACGTCGGCGTCGGGATGGGGATGATTTATTATGCGTCACTGCATCCACGAGCAGAGGTGCCTAGGCAACGATTGAATGGTCAGTGACCGGATGTGACGTGTCCGCCAGCCAAGATGGCCGAGGACGATAATTACAGCGTATGTTTACGACCGATAAAGCTGCTTCCGACGGCTGCGATACACGGATTAAACATCTACTCTATGTACAGGGTGTCCTTTGACTTTATCAATTAAATTATTAATTTCTATACGAGTGCTTGCGCGTTACGATATAATACAGTTATATAAACGAAAAGCTATTTATTATATATATATATATATTCCTTATCGCATTCGCTCATCACGATATCCACGTATGCATATTTAGGTTCACCTATTATCAAACCTATTGGCAAACCCCATGCGCCGACTTCTAATCTCTAATCTTGGTCACGTATATACGTAGTCACGAGTAAATGGTCACGAAGGAGGAACACGTAAGGTCGGTACAGGTTTGGATCGAATATATAATTCAAAGCAGACGACAACCTCGAGTTTTGAATTTTCTATTTTTTGCTTCATCCATCTCTGCCCCCCCCCCCCCCCCTTAGCCCTTTTCTAGGTAGGTCGAGTCGAAGGTCGCACAATACCGAAGAACCTAGAGATTTCGTCACGTGGTTACCTTATCCTTCTAATCTTCCTCTTCTTTCACTACGCGTGTGTTACGCGTGTACGTCTTGGTTTCTCTCTTTATCTTCTTCCACTTTCCTCGACGAAGTCTCACTCGTACTTAAGTCGCGCACGTTGCCACGATCATCCATGCGCCCCAAGCCCCCGGGGCACAGCTGCTTATTGCCATCGTACCTTTATGCTGGTATAAGGATAGGGAGCCGCTCGGAGAATCAAGGCCTCGCTGGCCCCATTCTCTAACCTGCAGTAAAAGTCTGCAAGAATGCTGGCAAGCCGACTTTGCAAAGTGGCTCCTCTATATGTGTAACAGCCAAAGAGCGTGTCTAGATAGGACATACTATATAGGTATACACAGACCTAGACTGTTTTCTAGACTGCTAATTCTCAACCGTTAATATCCCTACGTTCTCTCCATACGTACTTTACGTATATCCTCACGCTCTTGTTAAGTCCCGCTCCTCTTCCCAGTACACGTACAGTGTGTCTGTTTGAACAAGAGCGACATCGACTCTACGTAAAAAAACAGCGTGCGACACGAAACAGAAAAGAAATCGAAGTCGGTCGATTTGACCTAGATAATTCGACTGCCCCCCTTTCCCTTCTCCCCCCCCCCTTTACCAGCTACCAAGTCATAAGAACTCATTATTGATATTAAACAATTTCGATCATCCGCCATATTGGATATACGACTTGAGATGGGCAACGATGAATTCCTTCCTTCCTACCTTGACGTTTTACATGAAATAAGAATTTTTCTTAGTTATTTACGAATCCAGGAAACTATTTCTCTTCGTTACGCACAGTTAACACGCGTATCTTCGAAATCCATACATGTCTTATCCGAGACTGCTGTTATCAATGAATCCATTATTCCACCTGCTTATTTCTATTGGGTCGTGAATTTTGTCAAAGTATTTATAACGCCGTAGGATTGTATGCGTAAATCGTTTTCTTTAATTGTACATGCGTGTGGTAGGAGCAGCGTGTGTCATGCGTGATATGCCAATAGAGGTAATTCGCTATGAGCGAGGAAGCACAGATACGAACTAGACTGGTAAGCTTGGCACGGGGCCTTAAAGTCTGAGAAAGTCTGGCGTCGGGCCAAAGTCGAACTTTATTTTGACCCCCTGTACATATCCTTCGTCTCTATGACTATTCTATGCTTTTACATACTCGATATATCTATATAACGGCCATTCGTATCTCTCTCGTTTACTGCTGGTAACCACTGGTATAGATATATATATTTTATATAATAAACATATGTGTATACGGAACCCGTGGTTTCCCTATCTCACCCAGCGTGCTCCTCCTCTCGCGTGCTCATCAGAAATAAGTTTATCAACAAACGCGACGCGGCTGAATTTTCCACCGCTCGCTGGCAAAACTTGCCCGTTACAAATAGCCGGCCACATAAATAGACGTGGGAAAGACGAAACGTTACTATAGTAGCTTTACAGCCATAAGTTACTGTATACCGCATAGCCAGGACACATATCTCTGCTTAGATCCTCCTTGGACTACCCTGTAGTAGTAACAGTAGTAGAAATACCCTATACACCCCTCACAGGAGGGGTTTCGTTACGGGGTGAGTGAATTTGAAAAAAAATTATGTACAGTAACTCGTATGTAAATCGATATAGATTCCTGGGAGACCTTGAGGATGTTTTTGTTTGATCGTTGAAGTTTCGGTCTGGACCCTAAATACAACGGGGTCGCTGTTCCTTTGATAGATGTGGGTGCCCTAGGGTTGGGTTTGGTGTCTACCGTATTTCTGGGGACGGGCATGTTTCACTGTGTGTATAGTAAAAAAAAAAAAAGGTTCCCATTACAGAAAGTTCCTTGTAGGGTGTTGGACCTTTTTTTGTCTTTTTTTTTTTTTTTTTTTGTTACCATACCTCTTACCCGTAACCTAGTGAAATATTTCGTGCGTCCATTCGTTTTCAGTAGTCGGATTATCTCGTGACGGAACCGATACTTTGTATCAGGGGTTATATTTCAGTAGGGGATAAAAGTGAGGCACGTATAAGGGATGAATTTTTGGCTAGGGTGATTTTCGACGCGGTATATATATATATATATTTCTGCCCTAATACTGCGGTATGGATTACGTATTAGTGGAATGCGATAAGACTTGTACTTTATTGATAATACGATAAGGTTAGTGTCTGTATCGATAAAAGTGTATTCGAGGATGATGAATAAATTGATAAGACTTCACTTATCAATTACGGAGCATCGCGATTGGATGGGAGGCAGGTGCCTGCCGGCGGACCACGTTACAATAATACAACTGTTCAATCGAACGCGAGATAAAGCAGATCCCTGTTAAATTTTCAGACTCACCCGTTAGTCACTCGAGGCGGGTTTAGCCGATGCAGCTAATCTCCCGCTTTCCCCTTAAGTGCAATTAATTAATTAGCCTAATTGCTCGGCTAGCGTTATCCTATATTCATACAGTCACTTCCATTATCCAGATATACGGAAGCTGCTGAACAATTAATCCTTGAGATAACTTCATCTCGTACATTCCACGTATTACACGTGTATACGGTGTTTGATTATCGTGTAGCAGTCAGGATTTTATGGGTTATCGGTGAAAATAGATTTTTCTATTTATCGTCGCTTAAAAAGATTTCATCTCAAATAACCGATGCGACTTTAATCCTGATCTCAGGGGAAGCTGGACCAGAATCGATTTTCATCTTTATTTTTAACCACCTAACTATCCCGAGAGCACGACTGCCCGACGATGGCCGTCGCCCACGATTCTGGAATACAATATGGCGGCGCACACTAGCGTAACAGACGTACGTCGCGCACGTGTGGATAAGCGTCGGGACGCCTGTGGACGTCTAGAAACCCGGCAGGATCTTACCAGGCCACCCACGATAAACAATTTCACGACGAGAATAGCCAAGCGCCGTTATATCCGTCGAAGAATTCGTTCCGGTCGTGTCTTATTTTATATCGTCTCTTTCTTACTTCTTTTCTATTTCCCTTCGACTGCTGAAAATCCTTGGTATTCACAAAAGCCATTAAACGTTTTGCTCGGATGAGAAATCACGTTGGGAATAAAATAGACGGACACGGTTGACGATTACAACCGAGATGGAATTAATGAAAATTTAATTCAACAGGCGGAACAGATGTCCCCCTTAATTCTGGAATTATTCATTGTATCCGTTTACCTTAATAACACAAAATTCAATATCTCCACGTGGATTAAGAACCGCGCTGTATATTCACTATGACTAATTCATTACGACGAATACGTATTTCGGTACCCGTGCATAAACTGGTCTATGAAAATTTGTACAGTAGTAAAAAAAAAAAGAAAGTGCTTGAAAACATAAAAAAAAAGATCTTTCGAACCCTCTCCCAGTCGTAGCATCCCCTAAAGGTAGTTGACTTGCATTCAACCTAACCTAACCCCGCGGCATATAACCTAGGCAACAAGATGGAGTCGCATTAGAATGTCGCTGAAAATTATGATATGGTAGTCCACCGGGTGCACCCTCATCCCTGTCTGCGTTAATGGTACCGCTGTAATGTATGTCACAGGGGAGGGAAATGACAAAGTAGAGGGTTGAATACCGAGGGTTGGTACGGGCCAGTAAACTATGGAGGATTGTTGCGACAGAGGGATAGGGATTAACAAAGGGTTTAAATGCCAAGAACGGCACCCCTATCTAATTCACCCCACCCCCCTTTACCCCGATTCCGGATATGGGGTGAGGTCAGCAGCAGCAGCAGCAGCAGCAGCAATAGTAGTAGTAGCAGTTGATATCTATCGTCCCGTTACATTTATGTGTCCGGGACAAAGAAATGGCGGACACGGGGGGTTGAGTCTAGGTAAGGGTGGACTTGGGGTAGTTTTCATCGTCGCATTTAAAGGCTCCTTTTCCTTATTGGCTCTGAGGGTATAATCGAGTCCTCAGCGCCATTGCCAGGCGGGGGTAGTCAGTGTTATGTAAAAGGACTACCACCCTCCTCAAAACCACCCTTACGACGGGTACAGGCGCCCTCATAATTTTCTTCAGTGTCGATGGAAGAAATAATTGAATACGTTAATGCAAACAAAATTCAAAAAAATTGGCATGCGATTGTCATTCTGATGTTTTATATATGTATACATATATATATATATATTTATAAGCGAGGTTAAGTGGGTGAAAGTCGTTACGAACGTAACCGCATTAAAGCCCGTTCACAAGCCAGGTATTTCTGCCTCGGTTAACGACCTCCAGTCTCGTAGATAAGCGTCAATTAAGGCGAACCGTGTTGACGGCGAAATTCCGCCTTTGAGAACGTGAAATACGGTGCGTGTCGGACGACCGTAGGTAATGCAGACGCTTTACGGAATTATTCCATTATCTAGAATTCTTATCGGTTCTGAGAAATGGGTCTATTTTATTTAATAAAAATGAAAAAGCCCAAAACTCATGCACGCGCTATGTCGGGGTTGTAACGAGCGCTACTTACTCTCCCGTTTGTGAGAAATTCCAAAAAGGATTACGAAGGGAATGATTACGATTAATTTTGATTCTAAAAGGGTTGCTCGTTAACCGTAGCGACCCTTGGCGACCCGACGCTTCAAAGGTAATATTAGTTTTGGACGAAAGGAACAATTTGTGTCAAACGCCTATGAAGGGTGAAAGGTCAAGGATCACGATAAACCCTTTTCCCCGGTTATCGTCCTGAATACCGTAATGCTTTTAATTATTTAAAGGTCCACTGATAACAATTACGATAACGTTACAGCGCGGATATTTTCGTTGACGTACACCTATTTTTTCATGTCCATTAAAAATCACGTTGCAAAATTCAATTTTATGGAAATTTTCCTATTCCTCCCGCAATTTTGGCCAAATTCCAATCGTTCCCGCGGTATAGGTACTAGAGTCCAAATTATTTCGCCATATTCCATAAATTCCAGAACGGCAAATATACTTAACGTTGTCGTGCAAATATTTGCCGGAAGTAACCTGCACGATATATACAGAAAATTTAACAGTAATTTCCTGTATCCCTAACGAGTCCTACCATGGTACCCGTACTATTTTGGCAGGTTACCATTACAGGATTATGGGTTAGGCAGATGAAAAGGGGCGGTTAGGTGAGGGGGAGTCTTTCAATTACATATTACATAACGGACTTTCGTAAATTCGTATCGAACCGACTAGCGAATCCATAGCCACTGGTCCTCATCCTGTATGCATGCACGATGCACCGGTATTGCAGTGAGAGAGAGAGAGAGAGAGAGAGAGAAGTGCATATGCATGAAGCGAGAGAGAGAGAAAAGATACTCAAACTCTCCCTTTGGGTCATAACAGTAAATCCTCAGCAATAAATCCCCTATAGTCTCTCTTTAGTCTCTCTCACTCGTCAAGGTACTCTACCTCTTGTTCTCTATCTCGTCATCTCTCTCTTTCACTCTCTCGTACGCATACTGTATGATAAATAGTTCCCGTGCACATGCAGTGGCTGTATATCGGGTTAGTCATATTGTTCCCTATGGAGACTGTAGAGGTACTCCTGGTGCTCGAATCCCTGTTTGATACTTCTGACAACCCCCGCCCCTTGTGTTTCCCGGTGAAGAACCGTCAGGACGAAGACGATGACGTGACCCCATGCCAAGTGGAATCCAGTTCCATTGCCCCCCAGTGGCAGCCCTCGTTGAGGATTTTCTGGATGGAATGCGCGAATGGAGGCAAATGATTAGGGAGGCCGAGGATGAAGTCGTAAAACTGGCAGGTCACTTCCAAGTGCAGCCTGCGTGTATTGATCCGCATGTGTCGTTGCATTAACGTGCGTGGTGTCTCGTGTGATTCACTGGCTGCGAGCATCAAAGGGATTAGTCTCGTAAACTAGCTTCATAATCCTCTTGGATATGTGCCGACGCCATTGCCACTGTTCCTGGCAGCTGGCCGGCTGGCTGCTCCTCGTGCTAATCGCTATAGTGGACGGATGAAACTTTAGAAAGTCCTATCTCGTCGTATGAGGTTGCTGAGATTTTAGTAAACGTGGGATCTGTCTTTGTTTCTGAATTTTTCAGAGAAGAGTGGTGCGCGCAACAACAGAAGACGTCAAGTGAGCGAAGGTGCCAGTAGGGAGAGGAGCGAGAGATCGGAAAGGGAATCTGAGGCTGCGGTATCGGCTAGACAGGAGGACCGGGAGAACAAGGGTCCGCCTAGTGGGAGGCCGGGTAATCGCACTGCCAGGGCTGTTCTCGAGGAAGCAAATAACGCTTCCGGAAGTGCATCTAAGCTTCGACGTCGTGGGGTCGTCAAGAGTCCTGTAGAGAGTCTTCCGCAGAGGGCTGTTAGGAGACGACCCAGGCCGGTGAACGAAGTCAAGGAAAGCTCGAGGAACGTCAGAGAGGATTCCGAGCAGGAGGATCAACCTGCTGAGAAGTCGGATAAGGAGGAACGTCTTGAGAGCCGATCTGAGGAGGAGGACGAGGAGGAGGAAGAGGATTGTGATCCTTTGATAAAGAGACTCAAGACCGGTCACAGGAAGACAAGAGTGGAAAGGAAAAGTAGGGAGAACGAGGCTGAGCAAATTGTCGTCGACGAGGTCACCCCGGGTAATGTAGAGCCTGAGGATACTCCAAAAGACGAGCCTGAGGAGGACGAGGAGAGCGAGTCCAGGGAACGGGACAGGGAGCCAGAACCACCACCTCCTAACAAGGTCGATCCTGGAGGTTCAAAGGAATCGTCCCAGGTTCCGGCTAAAGCGAGGTCCGAGGATACGCATAGCCAGGAGGAATCTATTCCAGAGGAGGTTGTGCAGAAGAGCAGCGAGGTGCCTGTAAAAGTGCTGTCGAGTAGAGATAACATCTCTGAGGTCACTGATCTTCTTGTGGAGGATAGAAAAGTGTCTCTGTCTAGTGTAAGAAGCAGCGAAGTGACGATCCTGACGGAAGGTACGGAACCGGAAGAAGACAGTGTCGGTAGTGCAAGTGGAGGAGTTCGGGCCGGCAGCGTAGAGTCGGTGGTCGAGTTACTGGAGTCGAGCAGTCAGGACGGCTCCGTGCTGGAGAGGTTGAGTCCACTGAGTAGTGGCCCTGGGAGGCAGAGCCTGCTCCTGGAGGAGCAGGAGCGTAATCGTCACAACGAAAGTCCCGTAATTCTCGCAGAGAGATTGAATAAGCCACCGCCGGCTCCGGGACACCATCACCATCACCAGCAGCATCATCCATTGCAGTACCATCATCATCATTACTCGAGTGCCGGCAGTCCTGTAATTCAGTCACAGCATCAAGGATCTTCGGTAAGGGAAGCACAGCAGCAGCATCAACAACAGCAACAGCAACTTCACCACCAGGTGACCAGCAGTCCTCATCATCATCACCATCATCAGCTAAATAACGCTGGCCTGATAGAAGTACAACAACAGTCCCATCCATCTCGAGGCGGCGATGAAGCCGGCCTCATGGAGGTGGAAGCAGGGGCTGGTGGTGTTCCGGGTAGTGTATTGGGCGGCGTGCCGACGGCTGGGATTCGCGGTGCCGCCTACGGGGACAGCGGTTCCGACAGCGGGGTAAGCTCCCTGAGGAGCGCCGGTTCCGGTGACGAGAGAAGCGGAAGCCGGAGCTCTGCCCTCAGCGCTGAGGAGACTCCAGCGGCGGCGACCCCGGCGCGTGTCTGGCACGTGCAGAGCGTCCAGCACACTTCACTCCTGATGGCCCATCCCCAGGGCCCACCCGCGGCGGCTAGCTCCTCCAGCACAACCTCCGTAGGCTACCAGAGTCCAGCACCTCCGTCCCATCATCATCCAACAGTCGCCTCAGAGATGCTTTGGAGACCTCCAAGGTATCCGCCACTTTCTCATGCCCTGCTGGCCCCAGCACAGCCTAGTCCCGAGGAGATGCTCGAAAGGGACCGTCACGATAGGATGCTCCGGTAAGTACCAATTCTCAATTAAATTCATATTAAATCTCAATCTCTTCCCCCTACACTGATACCCACGTCATGGAAATTTCGTCGATCTAGGTCAACGAGGTCTAGGCCTTGGCCATAGATATGCTTCTATAAAATATCAAAAGGTATCATCCTATACCGTTAACCTCTCTTTGTTCGACCTCGCGTGACTACCTGGTGCTGGATCTTCACACACACACACACACATATATATATAATACATATATTTGTGAGAACCTTGTGCCCAGAGAATAAGAAGAAGCTATGCGTGTCTTGGATTATATAATATAGTAGTAGTGTCGTGACGGTCTGAATGGATGTACTTCCGGGCGCCAGCTGTGCCGAGTCACTCCTAACTTCCGTCCGATTATTGCCCGCGATAGACGAGCTCTGCCTAAGCAATCAAGCCATTACATTCTGACGCTGCGAAGCAATGACCCGAAACTTACCATTTCCTTTATAAATAAACTCAAGTTCGAGGGGCAGGAATACGAGCGATTCGAAGGAATCGTTGCAGCGTCGCGACATAAACGCCTCCGGCGACATTCCCCAGGTAAGATCGATAGCTTCTCTCGTTATCTACGCCAGTTCCTAGACTGTACAGAATTCCATAGAATTTCCCCAGGGCATTGCCAAGGGACTATGGGTGATTCCGGGTTGGAATTCCACGATCGGGAACGGCCCCAGGGTGGGCTGACCCAAAGAGACAATTAAAGGGTAGAAAAGTAAGGACGGTAACCATCAAGGAGAAAGAAAAAAAAAGACATCTTCCCCTAAAAAAAAAAAGGGACTATTAGTAACGTGAAAGGATGAAGATCGAATATCGAAACCGACAGAAGAGAAAATAGTGGAAAGCAAGTCACAGGAAGTTTCACGGCCATAATAGTCAAGGGCGACGCATATCTAGGGGTCGATGTTATTAAAAGACTAGCTCAAGGGGATAGAAAGTCAAAGCCTAAACGTTGAAAGGTCACCGTCAGCTTCCTCCCAGATTATCTTTATTATACAAAATACCCGATAACAATCGCCGCCATCTTGTTCGCTGAACTAATTTAGCTTATTCAGATTAAACAGTCGCTTCTGTTTACGCCAAACAAATCCAAACGTCAATTTATTTTTCGTCCCGTCGCTCGAAAATAACGAAATGCCATTGCGACAAGATTTTGTAATTATCCGAATTCGTCCACTCGTGTTTAATCTCAAATTTAATCTTCACATTGTATCGTTATACATATATATATATCTGACTCACTTTCCACGATATCCGTAGTAAGTAGTCGAGGCTCTTGTCAATTGAGTTCAAATTCAAGCAGACGAACGACCCGAGAACGACGAACACGTGTTGCTGTGCTTTTTCAAGGTCGATCCCTGCATTATACGTAGTAGGCAGGTCGAATCGTTTGGTGGTACAAGTGAAAAAAAAAAAATAATAAAAAGGTTCCCTAATAAGTAGCATGCGGGCCCGCTGCGTTCCAGACGGGTTTCGATGCCCGTGATTAACCGAGTCTCCCCTCCTCGATCCTCCCTCATCCATACTTCTTTTTTCTTCCTGTCAAGACTTCTTTTTTTTCTTCTTCTTTGCTTCTTTCTTCTCTTTCTCTATCCTTTTTCATCCCACCAACCAGTTCCGTCACGCGGCTGGCCTGTACCGCCTCTCCGGTTTCGCTCTATCCATTCCACTGCTAACCCAAGGTGGCACAACGCTACCTTCTATAGAAATATATATTTTTTTCTCTTCTTGTTCTGCCACTTCCACTTCTTTTTCTTTATCTCTATTTTTGGTATCCCTCGATCGATACCATCAGTCCGCAACGGCAGACGTCGCGCTTCCGATTAAAGGTCGGAGACGAGCTTGTTTTATAGTACGACGTTTTATCCTTCCTTCGTCACGCAACCTTCTCGTTACTATGAAGGTACTTTATTCCTAGCCTTACCTGAGGGATACCATAACACGAAAGAAACACGGTATCGCCATCCTGCTTGAATTCTACCTCGTAAATTGCCACCTGCTTGGTTTACGAGTACGTCGTAACTAATCCTGCGGGAGGATTCGTGATCGGTTCTCAGGAAGTCTTTCGTCTTGTTGGTTATTATGTATACTGTAACCGTTACAGTTCTTTAGGTCATTGTGGCTTCTCCAAGGAGATCTATACGCTCACTGATCATAGCTACATACATGGTACATGCTTACTGCAGTCTATACCGTTTGTGCGAATCCTCTTCCAGAAGATGGTGAACCTCGAACACTCGCTGTTATTCTGCTCCAAATACGTCCAATTACGCGCTACTGGCTGCAGTACTCTGGTCCGCTCTAACGACCGCGATTTAACGCTTATGCAAGCCACTCGACGAGGTAATCGCCACCGTGGAAACAGAAACTGGCATTCGGGCACAAGGTCACCGCTTCTTTTCCGTCCTCCATTTAAAGTAACGCTCTTGCACTGCGTCGTGCCGCTTTGCTGCCTCCGAGGGCGACCCTCGTCTACGAAGGGAAACGAAATCATAGGAAGGAGAGAAAACCATAACAGAAATTTTCCAAATTACATGACAGTCATTTCCCAGAAGAGAAATACGTACGTACGTGTTTCAGATACGTCGACGCTTGTCGACGTAAAAATTATCAGTGGACTACATTTTCTTAAGGGAACGTCACAAACATTTTTTATTTCTCAAAAAATCTCAAGATCGATCGGTATGGACGTGCGTTTATATATACGTATATATGCTTGTAAAAAAGATGTGTGAGAAAATAAACAAGTGAATTAGCAAGAACGATATTTGATAGTGTAAAAAAAGGAAGAAAGGGAATAAAAATAACGGCACTATCCTGTGCCTCGTCAAGGACTCTCGGGACTCGGAAAACGTTTCGTTCCGTAAATAGCGAGAAGCACTTTTGCGTCGGGGTCATTACGTTACCATTCTATCCTATTAGGAGTGCGCTTGAGCGTGAGTGGGCGGAGTGCAGACAATAATCACTGTTCATTATGCGGTTCACGTGGCACATATCCATCAACGAGCGCGTGTCTCTACGTACGGCACACTCATATACGAATTTTATATACAATGCGTAGGAGAATGTACGTCTATTAGCGCGACGAGTTTTTCCCGTGGCGTCGCCGGTGTCGGCATCGACAACTACGGACGACGACAGCCAACATGGCCGCCACGCGAGACTCTGCCTTTGTAAATCCCGTGCGTGCGCGTGGGCCGAAGTAACAGTAAATCCGCCGGAGGAGATTGTGAAACTTACGAGGAATATAGAATGTTAGACTATGTTGGCGATGACGATGGTGGTAGTGAGGGGCGTTCATATTGTTATGACGATGTGCACAGTGACGGCTGGAACCCGGTAGAGAAATTGGAGAAAGGGAAAAGCGTTATGAGAGTGATGTAATTCAAGCTTTGACAAACTGTTATGTACGTGCTGTGAAATTGGCTCCTGTGTAGCTTCTACGAGAACGGGAGAATTTAAAGTGTGAAATTCCATAGAAAGTATCTTGGACGATATCCCAATGTTTTCTTTTCTCTTCCCGCTCGGTTCTCTTCCAATTGGCCGTACAAAGACGTTTAAGGTTATGCTTAGTGGAGATGACAAACGCGACCGTTTGATTTAAAGCCTGGATCGTAATGTCGACAGACTTGCTGGAGAGGTTAGTTGCTTTTGACTGATTGCAATATGGTGGTTAAGCTGAAAAAGAATTTTACTTGTACGTGGCTCGAGAGGAGGTGGCGGTGCGGTATTCTCCTCCTCGACTCGAAGCTATTAGCGTGGATCATAAAGGTCCTCAACCCAGTGAGTCACAGGAGGGTTAATAATTACTTGGAATACTTTGTGGAGGTGGTGGTGGTGGTTTGTCTGCGTGACTATGCGTGACACGTATGAAACGTTTTTATGCATGTATGTATAGCATGTATACCGGAGGAACATGTGCAGGTTGCGTGTGCATCATGAGAGTTCGGTGAGCGAGAGAACGAGAGAGGAAGAGAGAGAATGACGAGCAATGCCAGGTGCAGTACACTTGGAACATAGTCACGCATATACGAGCGGGAGGACTTGAACGCATATATATTATACAGACGCACAGTCCGTGCATGAACTCGCGAATATCCGCTCATTATATTTATATCCAACTACGCCAAGGCTCACTCGTAAATTAGTTTAAAAATAGTGCTACCGGGCATCGAAACGGATAAAACGTTGCCCGTTTTATTTTCAAGGTATTAATAACGTTACACGCTACTACGATTATGGTAGGAAGGTGGGGACGCGTTACGATAGTTTTTATTTTGACGCCTCGTTCTTTTACGCGTCTGACCGCAGTGGGATTTGACTTAACGCGGTTAAGATGGATTCTCGACAGCGCGGTAATGCGACGGATAAAAAGAGAAGTAAAAACATTAATTGAAAGTGACGTTTCAGACCACGGGAATACAAGGCACTGAAAACAAGTGAGTGTAACCGTTCCCTTTACGATTATTGTCGCTGTGACGATATACTTGAAAATTAATGTCTCTGCGGTGAAAACGCGCCGGGAATTCTCAACGCCACTGCAACGACCCCGTGAGCCGCAACAACGAACTGTATGGCCGCTGCGATCGCACAGTCTGTACAAGCAGAGACCGGAGACATCAGACTTGATTTCAGGACGATGCCGAGAGATGGCGCTGGCCGATGGTGTTTCTCGCAAGCAAAGGAGTCACGGAGGCGGCTGAAATTACGACCGTGTGCTTTATGGACCGTTTTGCTTTACTTTTTCCTCGTAAAAATTCCACCCTCCGCCAATCCCAATCCCCGAGACGCTGGCACGCACGTAATGGAACAATGGAGTATTTCTAAGCGTCGCGACGACCCTCGTAAACCCTGAGCTTGAAGCTACTGAAAAACCTCACTAATTTCATTGGCCGTAAGGAGCATCGATATATCGACATCATTATAACGACGTTTATAACGATCCGTAATACCTGACGCTCTCACGCACAACGAACCGTACGGAATATTCCGCGTCGAATCCCACGCCACTCTCTTCTCTCCTTCTCCCATTACCCCTCGCCCTGATATAGTCTCACATTATTTCTTCCCATCTCCCATCTCCTCGCCTCTCTCCTCTCGAGAAACTTTTCAGGGACCTTGGACCTGACCGCGTTCGACCGTCGCAAACAACGCCTCGTTAAACCCTATTAAAACGCCAGCAAGCGATCCAGCTCCTTCAGCACGGGAGAGACGAGTGTCGAACCCAGTGGTAACGGGAAGACGTTCCCAAGAAATATTCCACAATCGTTCAGCATAAATCCAAATAGGAATCCCAGTCCAGAGGAGGGAAGAACTGGTAGACATGATAAAATTGGAGAAAGTCAAGGATATGGGACGCGCATAAAAACCATATAAAACCTAGTCGACAAGAAGTGCCCGGAGCGTCGTGACGGTCAGGGTAGTAGTGGATAACACGCGTGAGGATGGCAGGCGCGTAATTTCGCTCTAAAAATATACGCGACTCGCATCGGGGTCGACAGGGACGACGGGCACGCCGGTGTCGTCGTGGAGGAGCTGCGAAAGGCTCTCGAGGACGCCCGCGGAGAACGTAGAGAACGTCAAGAACGAGGGACGGACGTGGTTTGTAAAGTAAATCGAGTTCCGCAGCCAAGGCCGGTGCTCGTCGAATAATAACATCGGGCAATCCAAGCCCTGTAGATTGCAAATACAGGCGCGCACGCGCACTCGCTCGCTCGCTCATTCACTCCCTCACTTAGTCTCACCCGGTAGCCGTGAGCGGATAAACATTCCCCGCTGTGGGACTCATGAGCTCGATAATCCGAGTCGTGACTACGGCTGATTGCCAGCCGCGCTAGATTGTACTGTAGAAATTGCGCGCGATTCGACTCAGCGCAGACGCTGTAATGCAACCCGGCGGCACGTTGCTGCTTCTATTGGCGTCGACGTCGTGCTGAACGGCGTATATACTCTGCAGGAGACTTTGAGTCGGCTGGCTAGTCAACCAGCCCAGTCAGGCCAGACTACCCAAGGCACGTAGAAAATGTAATGCCAGAAACTGGAACGACCAGTTATTCGACGCGAATAATGCCTGCATACGCATACATTCCTTTAACCGATGTGTATATATGTATATGCTTATGCGTATTCGTCATCATAGTTTCACACGCTATTGGTTATCTCACGCTCTACTGGGAACCTATATATTTTTACTCTGTTCCTGATTACGTCTTTAACTTCGCTACTTTCATAACCTGATATCGTCAAGGAATTACAAATGGATTTGATAAACGTTACCGACAATTATATAAACTCGACATTAATTACATAGATTACTAGAGGTCGATGTATACTTTCTCCAGCCTTCTATTTCATTATAAACACCAGTATACCATTTACACAGGTATATACATCCTATCACAACACCTACCCCGAAACGTGACGTCCTCCTGGTAATCCTGGCTACAACTGGCTCTCTCACCCTGTGGACGCCTACGCGAGTTGCATTCGGAATTTATTCCCTCCCGATGTGAAATGCCTGCGCGAGCTCATGGACGCGTCGAATACCAAGTAGACCTGGTTCGCGCATAGCGTGACCGGGAACCGGCATGGCGGCCGTGACAGGTTAAGAAGGATGGCTAGTGAGTTAGAAAAAGACAGACCAGTCTTCGAGCACTCCTGATAAAGGAGTGTAGGATAAAATCAGAGGTCAAAGATAGTATTTCTAATATCTGGAATACGTGCTGAAGAACAGACGATGACATTTCAATATGACCTAAGAGTGAGGTCAGAGGATGCTGCAAGCTCATGGAAATTTATTTACTCTCAATCTAAAGCACCGAGAGGGACATTCTGTAAAAATACCCAGACATCTCCCTGACTGTTAACTTCATTCCTACGACGTTCTCTCGCGCAGCCACAATGGCCTCACTGTAATCTCCCTATTGTTGACACAAGACTCGTTACCAACTATCTGCAGATTACGTGCCTCGGAGTATTCAGTTCTTTGCTTTGCTCCGCGCGACGTTCTACCATGTCATTTAGCTTGGAATCTATCATGGTCATTTGCTATTTCTCGGTACTCGACACGTGCTATATCTACTGGATCTAAAATCACGTATTTGTATCCACTGTAAATAATACCTTGCCACTAGTGTCGACGAGATTATTAAGTTCAATCAAAAAATTGGTTATCAACCGGATCCGGGGTCACGGGTGGGATATGTTCAGGGTCAAGGCAGACCATCATGCAGATGAAAGAAACGACTACTTCTATTAATGTACAATTAAAAATAGGTCTGTCAATTGCATAAATATAAATAAATATATATATATATATATATACACATATACGGATATACACAACAACTGAGTGAAGAACTCACAGGCGGAGGTCAAAGTAAGAGAATCCATGCGCTTTCATCACGGCTCACTCGACTTCCTTCGTGGTATTTTTTTTACGCGCTTTATGGCGGATACATCCCTCTTCCCCCCCACTCCCGAACCAGCCGCCGCCGCCATCCCGTAGTTATGCGTTACATATAGATGGGAACTGCATAATACATAACCCTAACGTAGGCAGGCGCTACATGGTCAGGTAAATAGGAGCTGAACCTGCCGGACCGGTTTTACTTCTACTCCTCGTTTCAGCCCATTCCGTTCCCTCATTCCCTCTTTAGTCCTCACTTCTCTGCTTCTCCACTTCCCTCGGCTGCCTACCTACCTAACCTACCTACCTACCAGCCTACCTACCTACCTACCTAGCTGCCCGCCCGCATGCCTGCCTGCCAGCCTGCTTCCATGACTGCTCGGACTGCAAGAGTTGTGTTTCTTGTCCTGACCAGTTTGCCTGCAGCAGGGCGACCCTCTTTTCCGCTTACCAACTCACACGCGCATGCGCGTACCCTACACGAGCTGCTGCCACTTCTCGTGACTGTTCCTCGGATACCAGCACACTCAGCACACTTGAATGCAGCTTTATTTTCTCCTCTTGGTCCTTCCTCTCCTTTGTGTACTGGCTCTCCTTATTTGGCTCTCTTTTCTCTCTTCTTGCGAGGCTGTATTTATGTATCGCGTTTATACCTAGAGTTGTGTCTGACAGTCTTATCTCTCTCTCTCTCTCTCTCTCTCTCCATTTTACCGTCTGGCTTCTCCACGCTCGGAGTGATTAAAGCTACTCTCGTATGTCCCGTGTTCTCTTTCACGATCGCTAGGCGACTCTTGCGGGCGGCGGTGCGCTCTTGAAATTGTCGAGGTCACGAGAGAGAGAGAGTTTGAATTTTTTTTTACCCGTAGAACATCTTCGAAAGTGAACTTTGGCGTTCCTTTAAAATATTTTTTTTATGTCTCGAGTCAAGAGAGTCTCCGTTACTTTATGCTGCTTTACCTATCTGAGTCCTTCGTCACCTTTCTGAGGACAAACATCGAGACTACATGGAAACCTTTACAGAATGTGATCGCAAAATCGGTAATTCGTTCCATGACCGAACCTTAGTCTGACTTTGGATAAGACATTGGAAAAACTTGTAACCCTTTTTTTTTTTCTTTTTCACTTCCCATCAGTCAACTCGAAGGACGAGTCATCCATCCGCGAAACTACTTGACTTACTATGTATTAACTAAACCCAGGGTATACTTGGTTGAATCCAACCCGATGTTACCTATGTAGTCGCTCTCATAGCTAACAATATCGCATTATACCGCAAATGAGGTCAGCTGCCGATTCTATGCAAATTTAACTGCCTCGCCATACTGTAATCTATACACGCAACGGGGTAACACGTCGCCATAATTCAGAGGCTACAACCATACCTTGGCCAAGTTACGTGGTTTCGACGTAAAAAAAAAAAAAAAAATGGTACATTACCCGCAAGCTGATTGTTACCCGCGTAATTTTCATCCAGTTAATCGAATTTATCTGTCCGTAGATAAAACGATCCTCGATCAAGCCCAGTCGACGGAGATCGTGAGATTCAAGAACACGTTCCTCAAAACCGGTCCTCAAGGTCCTATAGCTATCGATCGCAACCGGCAAAACATGCCGTCCTCATTGGTTTATCGTAATCCTGACCTTTTCGTGATCAGAATCCGGTAATGAATTCCTGTTAAAAAAAATAATTTTTTTCTTTTTCGTTTTTTTTTTTTTAATAAAAAGAGAAAGAAAGGAAAAGCAATGTCTCAGAAGAGATTCCTCGCTCGTGAAAGTGTTCCATGAGCCTCGGTCACTCAGTCACTCGGTGATCGTTCACGGTGTATCGGTGGATGGAGGTGTTCGGCTCTGGTCACGCTAGGTAACCAACACGCAGAAAGGTATTGTCCTGTTCACGAAGCGTGGCCGTGCCTTGCGATGCTTCTTTTCCTTCTCCTCCTCGTCGTTTCCCCTCGTGGCCCCAACCCTCCTCCACCGACAGTGAACTTTACTGTTACTTGTTGTAGCCAAGAGGAAGCCAGGTAGTCTCGATGACTCCGTTCTACCAGCCAAACAGATAGACGTACAATGGTATCTACGTAGCAGCGATAGACTCGAAGACGAATCGAGTAGAAACAAAATTCGAAAAACAGTCAAGGCAACCTGGAAGGTTGCCCTGTGTGTCATGGAATCGATCGTTAGGTACCACCTACCTAACCTAACCTATACTCCACTCGTGAAAAGGTCGAGACTGGCGCATCAGCATTCATCCGGTTGAACCCTCTATATAGATAGGGAGCTTCCGAGCCTGTATCTAGCTACCTCCTCCCCAGCCTTCTCTTCTGACGCATATACATTGTAGGTCGGTGGAGGTGGATGAAGGTGGAGGGTGTTGGAGACCGTGGCTGAAGATTTATGGGTCGAATAAACGCGACCCCTTGAAGTCATCCCTCGGCTGCTGGGGTAGGAAATCTTTGCGAAGGGTCGGGGCAGAGGGGGATCAGGGAGTGGTTGCTGATAAAAAGAGGGATGTATATAGATGAATAACAGGAAGATGTTACGTATTACTTTTTCGTTCTCTACGTTCCTTTCAAGGTCAATGACAATTTTTTTTAGCCTACGATACTTCTACCCCTAGTTACCATAGCTCGTCCTTGCTTCTCGAGGTATATGCCTTCCATACCAATCTTCAATCTGGTACCGATATTGCGGATAGTCGGGAAGGGAAAGGCGAAGCCAACGCGGCAAAAAGCAACTCTAACCATTGACTCACCCGAAGAGTTTGCTGACGTGGAGACCGCAGGTAATAAACGTCGCTTTTCTGCTGAAATCCCGTAGCGAAGTTGCGCAATCGCTATGCTACTATAATAGGAGCTAGAAGCATTGGATCCGTCGCTCTCAGGATCCTTACGTTGAACGAAATGTCATTCTATTATATAAATCGATTAAGACAGTTCAACAGGTTAGATTATATTAAATATTTCATTTTTTTTTCAGGGTTGTTGTTCGTATCTAAGAATAACGGTACGTTAACCCCCTAAGCTTCCTTTTTTTCTTATTTTCCTTTACCTCCCCTGCAGAACAGACGCCTTGAATACATGGGCTGGGGGGAGGGGGGGGACGTCAAGGGTCGACTCTAGAGGGGTAAAATAGCAATGTGTCAGGAATAGGAGACCTAGAGCCCGGCGTCAAGTTTCTGGCGTACATGTCCCAGACTGGTTCTAGGTTCGTGACATCTGCGAGGGTAGCAGGTAGTAGTCAGTGCAGTGTATAGGGGTGTTTCAATAGGGAGTGAGTGAGTGTGAGGGTAGACGGTGCTGAAAGACACGTGGATACGCCCACCCCCTCCCCCCACCCTGTCGCTGGAATGCGTCACGTCATCCGTGCCAATCCTAAGGGTCTGGAAAACTCTCCCTCTCCACCATCCACCCATCTGAGAGTTGGCATTCCACCCTTACCATCCCCCCCTCCACCACCTTCTCTTTCTGTTCTTTTTTTTTCTCCCTCTCATTCAACGGCCGTTGTGTACACAGCTTCGGTTCAGCTGGCACAGCTGGCCTTGAAATCGACGGCATTATCCAAAAGAGGAAGCCCAACCCTATTTCTCGTCTCTGGTCCTTTATCGAACCTTCAAATTCACCTTGTTTATCCAGAATATCACGTTTTACTAGTCTTCGCGTGTAACGCAAAGCGGCTTGACTGACGGACTCGTTAAACTAATGAAACGAGGGGAAGATTTTGAAATTACGTAGGAATAAGTAAATCAAATGGAGGATAACGTAAAAAGAACAATTTTCAGGTTATGTTATAATATTATACCAGTCATTTTCTTATACTGATATACATTTTTTTTTACGCATTCTATCGGATGCACAGGAATTCCTTATCAATCATTCAGATTTCTTATCCGCGTAGACGCAGCTGCTATTATACGAAGTACACTTTGGAATGGGTCCGAAAAAGTCACGAGATAACGTTAACTACAATTACATCGAGCTTGGCTTACGCACGTGAAGCATGCAAGTTCACGTTTGTCCCTCTTGCGTATACCTGCTACTTCAGTGTGTACTGGGTTATGTACTTAATATATAGATATAGGGTTCTTTTGCTTTTATCTACCAAAGAACGAAATTCTTACTTCTTCTTTTTTGGTTACGTGTTACTCCGCTCTATACTTCCCTGCTACTGTCGTATAACGCCTAGGAGGTGGCAGGAAAATATTTGCCGATAGCCGAGCAGGATCTGGGTCAAAGGTCAAGCCACGTTCTCGATAATATCAATCCCTCCTGCGCCTAGCGAGAGAGAGTGTATCGACTGCGTATTAGTGGACTATGATTTAAAGTCCAGTCGATATCGTCACGCATTCAAACGCGTGACTTGTACTACGTGTAAAAATTTTTTGAACTTTTTTTCGTTAAGTTTACATACTTTTTTCATTCTCTCACTCTGTACGAGAGTTGAGTTGGAAAAAAAAAACTTGGAAATTGTATGTTCTTTCGTTATACGATGTTTATCGATATATTTCACTTTGTTATTATAGCGATAACGTATCGTATGCACTGATAACGCAAGGCTCTCGAGTCTATCGAACGACACGATAAAAGCATTCGAAATAAGTTTATCGTATCTTTTCGTGGTTGGAAAAATAATAAAAACAGTATGTGTGTGTATATATATATATATATATATATTGGCACGCAATCAGACACGGATCATGACAATTATCCAAGCTTTAATGACACCAGTCATCAATGACTATATCGGAATCTAGAAGAGAAGGAGATTAGCTACGCAAATACGTGCAAGTACCAAGGCCATGCGAAGCAGCATTACACGAGTACTTTCCTCGATGAAGTCAAAGTGAGAAAAGAGCGTCGGAGTCAACGCTCGTTAAATTATACAGCAAACAGGTTGAAAGAGTGAAATAAAAAGGGATGAGAAAAAGATGTCGGCGGATACATAAGATCGATCCACAGGACGACATCGATGTTTGGTATATCCGAGTAACAATAAATTTCCGTTTTCAATAAAGAATTAAGAGAAGCATTACCCGTCTGGCTGTTTCGCATCGATTATACCTGAGCGGTTAACCCGGCTTACTGCACGACTGCCTATGCTCGCTTGTTATTTCCCTTTAGAAAACTCCTAGCCTCTGGCGGGGCTGATAGGAAGCTACCAATAATAACAGTCGTCAGTAAGGGACATAGCGACCAAATCCCTTTCTCTCATTGACTCTTATACCGAAGCAAAGAGCCATTCTGGTACTGTGGACGCGGACAGGTTTTTCTTAAGTTATGCTCCGCGTCAGTGGACAGATAACCGGATAGAGTGACGGAGCGCGGGCCCCGGCGTAGCCTGTTATAAAATCGAAACAACAAAAACAACCCGTGAAATAAATGAGTCGGCTATAAATACTCGCAGTGCTGTTTCTTGTGGTTGTATAGCGAGATTGTGTGCGTCGGTTAGAATCTGAGAGGAGAAGAAGGAGAAAGGAGATGGGAGATGTCGAGCGAGAGGAGGGGATAGATTGGTGAGGAGGAGGGGGGAGGGGGAGATAAAAAAAGAGAGAAACCTCTAAGCCGTTGAGTCACTCTCAGAGTACGCTGAAGGAAGTAGAGGAGTTGGTCGTTGAGGAGTCGTGCAGGAACGTGGAGGAGGTGGTGGAGACGGGTGAGGAGGTGAAGGAAGTGGCTGAGAAAATGGAGGGAAGACAAGCTTTGGAGTCACCTTCCCTTCCCTGCGGCAAAAGAGCCATTTAATATATCTCGTTTCAGTAAAGGAGACTCTGAAGTGTCTCCAGACATTCCTCTGGTACTTTCCGTCATATTGCAGAAACTAATGAGATTATTGCGTGGTACGACGTGCTTAACGATTTTACTTAACGATACTACGAGGATTACGATGACCTAGATCGAGCGTATAGAAGTATAACGATAGGCCGGGCTACTTGGCAGGACCTCCTGGGTATATTATTGTATAATTCAACCGAGAAGATTTTTATTAGGATATCGGTAGTAGTTTGGTCACTGCCTGCTTTAACTCTTATATCAATTGCAAGGATCGACCAAGGTGCGCGGGATCATTTGCAATTCAAATGATCGGACTGAATCGGTATCGCATCTTCCTTATACTTTGATACGTTGACCTTCGCCAGAAACACTCTTGCCTTCGTTCTTCAACGTCGTAGGAGACGGCTTGCATTATTTTACTTCTTGAAATGCCGTGAGCCATGTAAATGTAAAACGGTCTTTCCTCTGTACATATATATATATATATATATATATACACACACGTGTAACTTCATGCGTAAACGTCTCGACGGATGGTCTCTATGCGGAATACATTATTGACGAACGTAGGTAAAGTCACGATATACAATATCCTATAGCACAGCCAGTCAGCATTGGGTACTAGTAGTAGTTGTAGTAGTGCAGTAGTAGTAGAAGAAAAGGAGGATGAGGATGAGAGTGTAGAATCAGAGGAGGTTGAGTCGGAGTAGGAGAAGGAGGCTGGTGGTGGAGTCGCTCAGCCGGTGGTTACTCATGCACATTGGCGCTGCACGAAGCGAAGTGGAGGCCTTTGACCTCCTCGGCCGGCACAGTACCTCCTCCTTTCGTTCCGACGCCCCGGACTCACCCTCACCCTCATTCTCGATCGTCTCCGTTCCCCTCGTCCCCAACCGCCATCCCGTACACTATCCAGCCAGCCGTCCCTGCTCCGTCGCTTCGACCTGCATTCATCCCACAACACAACCTCCACGACACGAACGATAAACGAAACCGTGCACTAAGTGTATTATAACCTCCCACGTTCCCGCCGCTAAAGGTCATGCCTTAACGAGCTGCTTTTTTTTCTCTCGCCTTCTTCCCTCACCCTGTGCCACTCTCTTTTCTCTTTCCTTTTAACCTCTCTCCTCCACCCTGACTCATCCACCTCCTTCTATCCATCCATCCTTACTCCTTTGTACATACATACCTATCCCACCTCTTAAGACCCATGCACAAGCCAATGGCCGCATCATATAATTCTTTCAACTGTTACAAACATGAATTTCAACACGATTGAACAATTATCGCAGAGAATCTCTTGATTGTTTTCACACTGAAAAAGAAAGTGCTAAGGTCACTGTCAAGGTGAAAGTCCATCCACCGAAATACCAATATAGAATACACCTGTGCCAAACGCTGTATGCATATGTACATACGTAAAATTCCGATCGTGAAGTCCCTGGCGAGGGACGGAGGGGGCCGGGGGGGGGGGGCTTTCAATCCCCATCAAAACACACTCCTGTCACAGTGAAGGAGCGACGAGGTCAGCGGCCATGCACGAACGAGCATGCGAGTCAGAGTATCGCAAACACGGGTGCGCACCGTGCGCCAGGCCAGATGCACGGATCGTTATTTGCAAGATGGCCGCCATCGCCACGTGACCTCGTACCGCCGCGAACGTTACAACTCGCTGGCTCGAGCGGTTATTATAGCGGCTACGGGGCGAGCCGGTTCGTCCCCACACGTTTTCCCTATGTGCAACTGACTCTTCCACATGTGCATACTCATCGCGCGTATATAAGAATACCTAACTCACATGTGAAACACACGCGAGACACCCACCGAGAGATACGAGGGTGAAGTCGAGTCACTCGTGTATTGTTGCTTGGTATGGCGTATGGCTCTCGGACCAGCCAGGCAAACGAGCCTCTTTTATTATTACTATTTGTTACCGAGTACGTGTTTCCTGCTCAGACGACAACGTGTACAATTATATATACGTATATATGTGAATTTTATTTCATTCCCTTGCCCTTTCTTTCCGGCTTCCTTCTATATCTCCGCGATATGGTTTACCGTTAGTCATCGCTTTTTCTTTATGCCTTTTACATAACTCGATCTATAGCTACTATAAGTATGATTTAGAATATCTCGGCTTGTCTGGCTTACGCAATGTGAATGTCGATGAATGAGTATTAGGAATTCCGTTTACGCGTTACAGTCATAGTTCCATTCTAATGGCAAGACTTTGGTTTTCCCTGTTTCGTGTATATATGTGGCTATACAAGTCATACTCCGTAATGATTGCGTGATCGGTGGGACTACAGTGGAGTCTATTTTAGGTACTATTATGGGATCGAAAGACTTTTGGTAGAAGCGTGGCCTTGGAAGATCATCAGTTAAGCCGACGAGTCACGAAGAATTGTGACTTTCAAGGTTTGGAATTCGGTATCGTGCTCGGGAGCGTGTCATGACCTTACCAAGTATATATATGTATACACGTGTGTATTGTTGAATATTCCAATTCAAGTTTGAGAAATGCTCTTCCTTCAACTTCCCCCTCCAGTAACTTCTCTGCTTTAATCGCCGTCCCAATTCAGGTACCGATAACCAAGGCGCAGTTGAAGAAAGAAAACGAGAACCAAGCACAGAGCTGACGCTGGGAATTGAGCTACTAAATTCAATAAGATGGCAAAGTCGGCCAGCGCGACATCCAAAGTCACTATTGAGGAGACAGCGAGGTAGAGGGTAGAATGAGAAACGAGGGTTCTGAGGATGGAGTCGCGAAGAGGAATGAGGGTGAAATAGTACGTGGGGGGTGATTTCTCGCTATGGGTCCAAATGGGCTAAACTTCTGGTATGCGCCAGACCGTTCCACTTCCTAGGAACTTTCATCCCTTCCTTCACCTTCTTCCTCTGTGTACATGGCTGCTCTCGTATCAGCTCTCTGGCTAGGGGTAGTTGAACGCCTTTTCCCTTTGAGGGTAGCAACTACCATTCCTGGATTTATGTAGAGGGGTTGATGCTTGATATAATCAATACATGCTTGCGCAAACACACTCGTCCACGGGCACACAGTGAACCATCGTCATGGGCAACGTATATAGGCTACGTACAGCCGCCATTATTTTGTCTTTCTAGATTTGTTCAAGGACGCTTTTAGACTTATGTTTTATATGGTCACGATTATATCGCATTGCTTTATATTCGCCTCCGATTTTTTTCTTCGCTCCTTTATTCGCCTTCGTGGGGTGGGTTATGCTGCACGACATCTGCACGAATTAAATCCACGTTCCTGGTATACGTGCGTCTATAAGAAGCAAGAGTCGAGGTCGTAAACTCGGCAGGAAACCACAGCAACGCTCAATATCGTATTCGTGTTCAGACGTTTCGAAAACAAAAGAGTCTTTAATACATACACAGTCGTGCTACGGGTCCGACGCCATTACGATCCCTGCCCGTAGCCTCCTTGCTCAAGGTCGCTGTCAAAGCCCGTACTAAAATACTATTGAACATGATTCAGTTTGATAAATTTCATATATTTAATACAGTAAACATACATGACTAACCGTTTCCCTATAAGCACCAGTCGGCCATATTGCCACGAGACAAAGGTTCAGACCTTAATAATCTTCTTACAAAAGTTGATCTGGATCGTCATCTCGGTAAATCTTCTTTCCAACGCTCCTACAGTTATACATTAATCGCATTCTATCGAGGTAATAAGAAAAAAAGGCAACGAAACATCGACAAATCCAAATATCACGTCGTATAACGCACTTGTCCTTGAACGAACAATCGCCATGACACGCTAGTGGTACCCCTATACAAGACAGACAGTAATACTGTAGTTTAATCGTGGAAGTCGTCAGAGCGCAGTGACTGCAACATGGCACATAGCCCTCCATATGTATACATAGCGTAGCATAAATATAAACACGCAAAGCATATACTCACACACTAAGAATCACTTTACGATCCACGTATACACCGAGCCGCCACCTCCTCTTCTTATACATGCGCAATACAAAGCAGCACATGCACGCACCGAGGCAGCTGCTGGGAATGCGGGAGACAGACACTCGAAACGCATTATGCCGCTCTTCGGGCGTGTTACATAAACCAGGCAGCAGGCTTCCTTCGCATGCGGAGTCTCCGCACGCGGGACTTAGTGCATCGTATGTGTAGCTACGAGCCCGAAGATCGGCCACTGTGACGACGAGTTACGGTTGCTAGGCAGGAAGCACGTTGACTCACATCGAACAACCTAAGCACCTAATTCCATACCATATTAGAGAGTTATACATGAGGAAGACTACTATGGGTGGTTAGCATTATATATGAGTGGTACCAGGAATTACTGAGGAATTGTCAGCGAGCTATAGTCTTTCATTGATTTTTCATTGCACGAGATATGTACAATACTAAATACCTGGGACACGCACTAGGTACTATTAACTAGTTTACGTTTCGTCGAGTGACTAACCGGTGTACGAATATTAGTCATCGGTCTGGATTCTCGTGAAATGATGTGGATGATCGCGAGGCGTCAATAGATTCAACGTGTAGAAACGTAAGCATTCCTGGATAATGCTTGGTACAGTGCGTGCCGTGGTAAGAGTGTATGGGTATATATATATAGTTTGTTGTACTAGACCAGTTTACTCTGTGCATACTTTACGGACGCGTAGTGAACGCCGATGGCGGAACACGATTTCGCTTTACGCAACGGTTGTAAATGCACATACTGTAAAAAAAAGAACGACGGTATGAGTCCTTTAGACATTTTGCAGGAGCAAGGACATCCAGGTCGTGTCATTCCTCTCGTTCTTCTTCTTCCTCTTGCACGCACGTTCTTCGATGCAACGCACTCTCTCACGAAATCCTCTTCGAGGCACACAGAGAGCCACCACGAGGACGCATGCACACCGAGTATTTTTTACGGCGACGTGCTTGAGTTGGCTGGTCCCTCGGTCGCTCGCCTTCAGTCACACCGACACCAGTGGGGATCGCTGCGCTCGCTGAGCGAACTTAACAGAGAAAGAGAAGGATGGCAAATCCTAAAAAGAGCGACTCGCCCGGAGCTATACTGATAGGACTGAGCGTGAGCGAGATAGAGAGTGCGAAAGGAGAAATGGATATATATTGCGGTAGGGGGGGAGTTAGGGTTCACGTGGTGGGGTTAGGATTGCCACTGGAGGGGAAATCTGCTCTCGCGCTCGAGGGTCTTGTGGAGGGGGGCGAGATCCCCACAGTGCCGCAGTAGAGTAGCGGCTTTCGACGTGGGTTGATCTATGTGGAGCTGCGCGAGCACGCTTTTTTTTTTTAATTGACCCATTTAACGGGATTTTTGGCCCATCCTCTTGGGTATACAGTGCGTCTCAGCAAGGACTGGGGTCAAACGGACGACATTTAAATTACGGATTACTCACCAGGGGAACTAGCTTCGTGCTAGCCATTATCGAGAGTGTTATATCGTGAGAACTGTTCGGGACTAGACGCCCTCGCCTCAAGCCAAGGTCTTTTGTCTCCGGATACGACAGTGCCGTTTGCTTCGTATCCTCTCATTCTCTCGGAGTTTCGTCAAGAGGATTTACTCGAGTTTTATTTTTCCTTAAAAGGTGTATACGTGGATCTAAGGTGCATTTAGTGGTTACGCTACGGTCGGTGCGCAATTCTCGATACTAGTGCCTAAGGGATTAATTAAGTGAATAACACTGCGACTTTCGTGACGCATTGGTTAATCCATTTGAATTCTATTCAATCCTGGTTTCTGGTGTCTTTCAAGAGCGGATTAATCCTCAGAAGCGAAGAAGCTGCACCAAGTGAAAGGCCTATCCACCTACCTATCCATTTTAACTACTTACCTAGCCGTCTATTCGCTACCATAATTAACGTGCTACTTCGTTCATCGTACATTCAACAGATCACGTTTATTCTATCAAAAAGCCAAGACTTTTTGCCCCAGCCGAGTTCAGAGTCCCGTGAAGGCCCGGGCTAACTTCGCGCCAGCCATTTACGTCGCTCCCACTGCCCATTGTTCCGTGTCGACGTCGACGTCGACGTCGCGACGGCAGTAATATCACACGCACACACCCACACAGACACACTTCTCCCCTATACACAGTGTGCTACGGAAGCGCTACCCAGTGCTACGAATCAATATAGCGCGAGACTCGTCTCCTTTTCATGTAGGAGAGGAGAGGAGCGTAGAAAGTAGTGAAGCTAGTTGCGGAGAGGGGAAAAAATATACATATATATATATATATAAAATAAAGAAAGAAACACAAAGGAAGTTAAGGAAAAGAGAAACAAAAGGACACAAAGTTACCGGTCGCTCGTTACGACATCGGACCATTTTCCATCCCAAGTGACGCATTCGTAAAGCTTAGCAACACAGTTGCGTTCTAGTGACTGGTGCTTCGGTGAGGAAAGAAAATAAAATAAAATTAACGGTGCTTCGAGTCGACACGATATTTATACACATGTCCTAATGATATGTGTCGCGCTGCATAAGAAATAGAGTCGCAGTGATATTTCGTATTTACGGAATCACAAAAGTGTACATGAAGAGTTATCAAGTGGGGTGTATCGAAGGGTGGTGCTTCTTTATTTATTTGATACATCAGTAAACATATATCGTGGTGATCCTCAGGCCGAAGGTTACGGATCATTTGGCCCTGCAAAGGATATGCGACTAGTCCTGTGCTGAGATCGAATAATGATAAAAGCCACGGAGATCACGGAAGTATGCCACCAGTGCTAGGAGGCGCGGCAATGGCGGTTCTTCCGGCCAGCCCGCAAACGGCCACGCAGGGAACCCCTCATTCCCATAGTCAGGGACAGACGCAGCTACTTGCAGCGACCAGTCAGGCACAGCCGCAGATCCTTTATCAACCCTACAATTTAATGAACGCAGGATCACCCTCTCAGGCAGCCTTCCAGCATCATCACGTTTCCGCCCAGCAGACAAGCTTCCTTCCGGACACGGCTAACGCCGCGAGTCTTGCTTTGTAAGTTCACAAATCATAATTCGACGCTACTACCCGAAACAAAGGATAAACTCACGGCGCTCGAGCTTCGCGTCCGTAACGGTCACAAATTTCTCGAACCTTGACGCGCCACGCATAACCTCGATAGATCAAGTCGACACATTTTTTTTTCTCATCTTGTCCGCGCGTGAACGAGTAATCAATAATCGTTGTGCAATCTTACTGGCTTCGTTTCCATCGTTATGTACACAACTGCGGACGACTCGCTAATTCCCTCGTACCGGCGTGCGCGACGCCCACGTAGGCGAGCATACGTTATGTAAGCTTGTTGTGTATAGATAGAGATACCTAGTGAGATAGGCTAAGCAATAAGAATTGCTGAAGCACCGAGTATACACTCGTATATATGCCTAATGTAAGCAAACGAGTGAGACAGAAGTAACTGCGATTCATGGAACGCGTGACGACGCTTCCTACTTATTCTTGTAATCTTCTTGGGAAGCCTGATAAACTGACACACATGAGTTTATACGATAGCGTCGTGGGACGTTTCTGACACGAGAAGGAGCTACTTATTCGACGTCGTTATCGCGTGGGCATTGCGTGACTTTCAAGAAGTACACGCGGTACCTCGTTGTCACGTGGTGCTATTATCACGGAGATGCTATATACAGATTTTCTGGCGAATTTTGTAGCCTGACGTAAGTGCCTTATTTACGGATAACTGCTCAAGATAAAGAATTGAAAAAGAACACGTACCTCGTCGCATATTTACACTAGGCCCAAGTAACCGGCGCGCCTGTTACAGTTTCAAGGTCATGCAATCTCGCACTACTTTACATACCTACGCGGCCTGTACGTCAATCGAGTCTAACAACACGAGATTCATAGGTCGGACTAAGCAGTTATCGTTAATAGGATTTATCATATTGAATGAGAAATTTTTACCTCGTAACACGTTTTATAGTGAACATAATAAATACAGGCTATTATACCTTACAAACGATTATCGAGAAACCGCGACTAATTACCTTTTGTTTTTCACCAATTAGTCATATCATTGACTCTTAAATAGAATTCTACTTTTTTTTTCCATCCTGACGTATCACGTGCTTCGCGCACACTCCCACGGTTCCCTATGAAGCAAATTTTCCTGTCACGGGCATCTACATATTTGTATCGTACAAGATAACGTTATTGATTCGTAGATACCATCTAAGCTCCGTCATTCTCTTAACGAGTAATTTCCTAATCTAAAAGAAAAATCCTACATGCAGTTTCTACTAGACCTTGAGCTTCACGTAGAGGAATGACAATTGCCAACAGAAAGGTGCATCGTCCGTTTGACAAATGTGTCCTAAAGGGACATAAAAAAAAGAAAGGGAAGAAGCCAGGTTAGGAACAGGTCGCAAGAAATATTTGTTGGGATATATATTTATGGAAAGTGTCTTCTACGCCGTGGCCGGGTTGAGGGGGGGGGGGGCTGTCTACCCTTACAAATAACAAAAATGGTGCCCAACAATAGATCTCCAGAACCCGGGTAAACTGCAACAATGTAGTTAATCAGGCGCCCCCGATCCTAACCCAGCAAAAGGGGATGCTGCGGGATGAATTTTTGGGAAGCTCAACACATTACCCCCTTTTGTCGTGAGGCAACGGTGTCTCAGGTAAAAATCTTCTGGCCTTCCAAGTCCCCGATGCTACGACAAAGGCCAACAACAATAGCCAGGCCGCAAGACTGCTCCCATTGTTAAAAGTGCATAGCCATCGTCTACCTCAAACCCCCCGCTGCTCGACAATGTAACGTTCCGTGCGTATACCAACGTAAAATGGTATCTTTGTCTGACCTGAACCTGATACGTATAAGCCCAAGGTCATTCAAGGTCATACTTATAGTAGTCACTGACACGAGAGAAATAACGGCGCTGCTGAACAATATACATATACATATATATATATATATATATATATATATATATATATAGAAATAACGCATAACAGTCATGCACTGTATCGCGGTGCTGTAGTTGGTTGAGCCAATGGCGTAGCGACTAGCAACGATACGAAAACTCTATTTGGATTCTATTCCAAGTATAGTAGCGTAGGAACTTGGCTACGGTTTCCATTTCGTTTCGCCCCATTCTCATTTAAATCCAGCCCCGACGACTGAGCGCTTTACTTACTCGGCGCTCGAACTCACCGGACAACTTCACAGCACTCTCGCTCGGCTCGCAGACAAATTACATTTAGCGAGGTCGCCATACTTTTTAGCCGTGTCGCAAAGTAACCCGACTTGCACGCTAACCTTACGGTTCGTTTATTCGCGCGTATAATGGGCTACGGACGCACGGAATTACTGGTGAAATCGCCAGGGCAGTTGACTGGTATGACTTCGCCTCTTGGAAACCAGACTGAATAAGACTTGCTAATGTATTATGTGTATAGTATCTGCCAGGCTTGAGGTTAGGCTTCTTCTTCTTCTTCTTCTTCTACTACTACTACTACTACTACAGCTTGTCATTTTATTCTCTTTCACTCGTACCTCCGTCTACCTGTCTATCTTCTCTCTTCGGTCGGTTCTCATGAGTCGTGACGCACGTATACGCACGCGTACTATTATATGTACACGTGTTTGTGGTTGGACAGCGTCGGCTGAATCACTACCGCAAATATCCTCCGGTAACTGGTAGCAGCAGTACGTCTGCTGGTAGCCAGGGGGCCAGTTGTCGACGTGGCACGTAGAGTCAGAGTTCTCTGGAGTCTATTGGATTCAATCCATATAAATCTCCGAGAGTGGTCTACGGTGTTCGATCTGGGTCAATAGAGAAGTATCATCTCCTTGGAGAATGATTTGCGCAATGCCACAGAGTTAATACTGATACCTCCTCGTTCTCGGTATCGTCATGCTTCCCCCTCCCCCTCCCCGGCCATTATTCCCATCGAATCTATTTTTACTCCACTTTTTCTTTCAACTCTCTTTCCCTCTCTCTATCCCTACTCATACTTATATATGTATATTGCTCTCGATATTGTTGTTGTGTTGGCTCTGTTATCATACGTCGTATAGTCACGTCTTTCAATATTTCTGCTTCCCCCCGATCCGCGTGCACACAGAAATTGATATTATTTAAGCTTCTCTATCTTATCACGGTTTACGTAGTGCGACAAAGATCCCGCGAGAGGCGTTGTCATAGTGAATAGCGGCAAACTTGTTATCAAAATAAATGTATCGTTTCTTCCTTTTATATATATATATTCATCCATCTCAGTTGCATTATCGGATACGATTTCTCAGAGCTATTCAGGAAGCATAGAAAAAAGATGGAGTCATACGTAAACAGACTAAACGGGAATGCAATATACTCGTAATCGAAAATTATCCTTATCAGTGCTGACTCAACACGCACTTTCTGATTGTTATTCTCGTTAAATTCCTGCCGGATCGTTACTCTGTATTTCGTAATCGCGTTCACGCGTATCACTTTTTCTTCTCTCGTGATTAATTGTACCATACTAACCACGAATCCAATGCATCGCACGTGACCATGTATGTACAGTTCTTACATATTCACGTATGCGGCACATTGTTATTTACAACGAGTCAAGGACGCGCGTGATTCTCGTAAATATAAATGCGAAGCCAAGAGTACTTCAGTCTCGTTCCGATAATCGCTTGGCAATGACGTCCTTGCGCAATTGACACGAGGCTACAGTATTCGCCGGTGAAAAATTTCCTCCAATGTTGATAGATACTCGACACTATATAGATATAGCGGCGGGACGAAGGAGAAGGAGAACGATCATACGCGTAATAACGTAATACGGGATTGCAGCTAGCGTAATGGTGATCTCGGTTGGTTAAATCGTTGGAATTTCCGAGGGTTGCTGGTCCGTTCTAACGTTGGCGTGATTGTTTTGGCTACGAGCCCATCTGGCTCGCTAGAACAACGGGGGCGGTGTGATATCGCATTTAGATCAGGGAGTTGGGACAGCCTCTGCTTTACCATCTCACCATTTTATCATTCGACACTTTTATTAGAGACGCGAGGAAATATTTTCTTATCTACTTTCGACGTCGACGGTGATTTTAGAAATAATATTTCGGCATCTAATAATACAGGGAATATATATCGTGTCACATGGCGGAAGTGTTACTAATATATATATATATATACACACACGTAATAGATGTATAGTAAATGTTCTTTCCGTACATTCACCGAGTCGGTGACCTTCCTCTTGGGTTCTAACAGCCATTGTTTGTTATTTCCGCCATTGTTCTCTATTACGTAACTACCCTTTACAGTGCTTCCCATTTGGTAGCATCTGCATTCAGTGCTTTTGTTAAGTGCACTTTTTTCTTGCTGCTATACGGCATCGAAGTTTACGTAACGCGAGTGGTTGAAATTTTTCAGCGATATAAACTAAACCCTGTATATACGCAAGTGGGACCTTAAGCGTCTTCTTAGTGCCACTTTACGTACGCTCCTGGACGTCGTGCTTCCCTTTGATGGCTTGGATGGTCGCCAAGTGCGTGTTTACGGCACTTGGAGAATCGCACTCGAGAAGACTGGGGCGAGACGATAAATAATTATGTTAACGCAATATTATTATTTCGTCTGTTGTACTTTCGATTGGTTACACGGTAGGATCGTAAAGAACCACGTTTCGATTCTTGCTACTTGTACTGTGATTGCTTTATTTTTACTTGGATTTTGTTCATACTTCTCTCTCTTTCACTCTCGAAACTAGGCGACTGTTTGAACCGTCGCTCGGCAGAAACGTCACGAGGCTTCAAGAACTTCGCTTCCCGGAAGCCCCGTGTGCGCTTCTCGCGTCTCTTTCGTAACGCGATTGGACTCGAGGCGAGGATTTTAGTCTATTTTTATATACTCGTCTAGTTAGGACTGTTTAACGTCTGTCACGAAACTTACAAATTCGATATTTACGTCCAGCCTACAGGCAAGTATGAATCGTACGGTTTTGTCAGGTACAAAATTCACTTTTCAAGCCTCGCGAGTGTAAGTGGGAAAAACAATGACTGGGGACACCAGGGACAGAGACAAAGAGAGAAACGTGCTTGGAATCAATAGAAGCGAACGGGCCTGTGTATACGTGCGTTTAAAATGATGAATGATCGACCATCATTTTCATTGATATTGGAAATTATTCGTGAAGCTTTCTCGGTTCAACTTCATCCATTCTCATCGATCAGTGTTATCTCCTGAGTAGCCGTATCTCCTTGGCGTAGTCATTCAAGTTTATTCGATCTTTTATATACCATTTCTCATCCCCTAGAATTTATCGATTGCTTCCCCTACGGTTGAATACCCCTGCGCTTGAGGGATGTCCGAGTTATTGTTCCCTATGTCCCCAGGCAATTCACTTGCCCACCTAACCTCCATTTTCCTCCAGAAGAGAGTAATGGCGCTAGGTATATAATACACAAGGGTGGCAAAGTCCTAGCTTTCATTTGAGACGAGCGAACCTTTTTACAGTCGGACGTTTAATTCCCTATGAGGGATCATTCGGGTATTTCACTTCCCACGCACGTGTAGAAAGATTGGCGCGCGATTCAAAACAATAAAATCGAGCGTTCGTGAATTCTCGTTCTTCTTCTCGCGTATATATAGAATTGTGAGAGACATTTTGGCCAGGCACGAGTCAAACAATATCCGCACGCCTCCGCGTCCGAAACGATCGTTACGGACCAGTTGGTGAATTCTAATTTAATCCTTGGCTCCACTTTGTACGCCACTCATGAGGCGCGCACGTTTCCTCTACGTTTTTTTCTCTAGCACTTAAAGTGATTTCTAGGTTAGCTTTTTTTTCCCTTCTATTCTATTTCCCGGCCCACCCGACGGCGGCGCTCCCGTCGACGGTAGCTGTGCTCTTGCAGACTTCGCCAGCGTCACGCGCATATAACCCGTGCGTGATATTTTACCTAGTTTTCAGCAAATGTATATAATCCAGTGGGTGGAATTACGTCACGTATAGAAATCATGGTAATACACCGAGTGCAGAAAGCGTAGGGAGTGGCACGGATTCTAATTCTCCGGGTAACTACTTTTCGTTTCGATAATAATATTACGCATGCAGACTACTGCTCGATCAAAAATACTAAGTTTCGATCGTCAAGCGATCGAGGTTCTTTTATGATTCATATAAGTATTATCGTTATACCCGTTGTCCTTGGCGAAGCTTAACATGCACGTGTCTCCTTTGCCTTTCACAACGTGCATCCTAACCTCGTAAACGATTGCCTGGATACGCGTACAACGTATAGCCACTGTCGAGAGACTTTCTTTTGTCTTATCTAGTTTTCGTCTGCCGAGCACTAGATAACATGTAAACACACTACGAAGCGTTATCGGTCGGTGCGACTCGTGCTTTGTGGGTAGTTTAGGTTCGCGTTGCACGGTTGCTTTTAAACGTCAGAGATATCATCTATTATGAAAATATTTATTTCTTACGGATTTACGAATTACGTGCAATCAATGCAAACCGTTTGTTTATAACAAAACACGTTCTTATCTCGGGGAGTTAGATTAAGCAAACAGTCCCAGACGATTTCTACAAGTTGACGCTTCGCAAGCGTCGCGTCCAATACGGTCTGTAACTCGTATTTATTTCATGACGACACAGCTGTTTTCAGGCGGGACAGTCACAAGTAATTTGTATGTAACGTCCTTCGATCTTCTCTCGAATAAATTCTACGAGCCGACTATTGTCGCAAAGTTCGCGAACTTGTAACACCGGTCGTTTTCGAGACGAATGCGAATCGATTTGTAAACAGGCCAGACGAGACGATCAATGACTCTCCTTGAACTTCGACATCATCTTCGTTTTCGTGACTCGTGACGAGACTCGACATTAAAGTCCGTGCGTGAGTGGCGTCCGTCTGTGAGACTCGCTTATCCTTTTTTCCACTCTGTTAGTAAATAATAATTGCCGATAGTCGATGTCGAAGAAGATACAAACATAAACGATTCGGATTGTCGGACGAGCAATGATCGTCAATAGTAATAAAGTCACAATGAAAGGCGAACGAGTTTCATTTCATAGTTGTCCCGCGAGATGGCGCGCGCATCAAGTTTTATTTTATCCTTACTGATCGCCTCGTGGTTTCCGAAACGTCTGTAGCCCAGTTCCACTTTGTTTTTCATTCGGTTGGGAATTAAAATGAAATGACGTGATACGCGAGGAGCGTATATAAACATAATAAAAAAGAAAACAAGATATAGAAGACTGAACCAAGTCCGGAGACGCGTAAGACCTTTTTTGGTAATCTCGGATCAGGCCGGGCTTTCTGGTTTGTCTGGTTCGGGACTGGATTTTTCAAAGCTTGCCTCGCTCTCGCACTAACCTGACGGCTTCTTCCCATACCGACTCGACGTGCGGCTTTAGCGGTCAACCGGACTCGTTTGATTTTAATGCGAAGACAGACGGACCAAGATACAAGATAGGGAAACTAACACGCAAGGAGTTTCCAGGTTGGATCATATGATAGTTTCGTAGATATATGCTTCTTGTATTATATTATTCTTTTATATATATATAGTGTGTGTGTGTGTGTGTGTGTGCACGTATTTATACAGTACATCCACATATATCCCATGGAGTCATTCGGGAAGGAGACAGAAACGAAAGGTGCTTACGATTCCTTTCTCGCTACGAAAATAAATAGAAACGTGTCGAGGAACATACGAGACTGCCAACGTTCTTCCGACGTCTTCTCCACGCGTTCCATGTTTCTTTTTTCTTTTTAGATTCTCGGAAATCCCTACAAAGCTGCAATACCGCGCTCCAATCGCTCTCGGTTACTCACTCGCTCTCTCGCACATGTTATTTTCACATATCTACTTACTCACTGACATTGCTACACCAGTGTACGCATATATATATATATATATATAACTTTGCCATGTGTGTTCTGGAAAGTCGACTTCTTGTTTTTCATCATGGAAATGCATTACGCATACATGTATTCGCAAAGCGGTAGGAATTGCGACAATCATGTATCCAGTTTATGTATTACATATGTACACGTATGGTACACGTTACGTCTCACAGGGACACGCATTCTGTCAACCAGTCTATGTTAAACGCTATTCTAGTCCGATGTTTAACCCTTTTGCACACACGAGACTGTACGGCTAATAATCAAGCGTGAGTGCGGTCTAGAATGATAGCCAAGATATATATATTGATAGAACATACGAGCAAGAGAGTAAGACTTACGTGTGCTCAGTGTATTCAGTTCCGTCCGACTGAGAATAGATAAACAGGCGCGCTGCACGTAAGAGTATAAATAACTTGCGTAAGCGTTAATGAATGCTTATCTTCTAGAGGTTGCTGAAAGAAAAAAAAATTTCCCGAGATAGCCGTGCACTGCCGATCCTCCAGAATTCGCATGATCATACTCACTGATAATCATGTTACACGAGGCAATGTTTCCGCCTGGTTTTTCGTATTTGCTTACCTCGTGTCGCGCGCTGTGGGGAACCTTTCGTGGTAGCCCCCTCCTTTTCTCCTCCTCCTCGTCCCTTCTTTTTTTACTGCATGAAATTGAAATTCTCCCACTGGTAGAATTTGCGAACCGCTGTTGTTGATTCTAGCGAATGGCAATCGCGTCAGATGCTTTAGACTTGGGACACATGAGGACTCGTTTTTAATACTCTCAGGAAACTTTACGACACCCCGTGAGCCATGACTGGCTGCAAAAACAATGCGATAACCCGCAGCTTCTGCGAATATTGTTGCGCGACCATTGCGTTAGGCAGCGCGGGATATATTTTGTTTGTCCTTTCTACGAATCTATATTTTGAACCATAATGAAAAAGGAATTGTCTTTTGTTTTTTTATACTTGGTAATTTTTAGATGCTACTATATTATGGATATAAATGGTACGTTCTTTTCTTGTGGAATCTGTCCTTTCTGACCTCGTTCTTGGGATGCTTCGTGTTGCAGGGAACGTCGGGAAGCGGAAGTGCGAGAACTGGAAAAGCGGGAACGTGAACGAGAGGCGAAAATGGAACAGGAGAGGATAGACAAGCAGAAAGCTGCCGAGCAGGCGGTGCACAAACATTTCGAGGAGTCCTTCAGGTTGGCGCAACAAAAGGTGAGTCTTGCTTACTGCCTGTTTATCTATAGCTGTGTGTTTCATTAAGTTTCAATATTTCAAGCATCGAGCTACGATTTATAGGAATTTCTTTATTCCGTATCAATTCATCCTGAGTCGTTTCACGTTGTACTTTTTTAATTGGATTAAAGAAAAGTTTTGTTCCTATAAACCAAATATCGAAGGTGTGCAGAGTAGTAGGGCATGGCGATGGTACGAGGCATAGAGGTATAAGGGAAAAACTCACAGATCTCGAAATAAGGGACAAAAGGTTGAGCGAATAATTCAAAAAGCGTAAATGGTGCCAACAGTGCCGAGTCTAGAAAGGATCTCCCTCCCTCAGAGTTTTCAGGGCCGAAGAACGCCCAAACGGCTGGAACGAGGTGAGAGGACTAGAAAGGGAGAGGCAATCAATGCATTCCAGCACCTGCCCTTTGTGTTGTTGGCCGCTTCTGGCTCCCTTCGGCCCTATTCCATCTGACCGCTTCAAAACCTGTCCCTTATACTATTCCCTTTCCTTTACTGCCCTTTCTTCCCTCGTACCTCTTCGTCTTTCTCACTCACTCTTTCACTATACACGTTACGTGTGCGCCCAATGGCGCATAGTGTTTCTCTCCTGCCACAGGGACTCTACCTGCCCTGGCGCAAGTATCCCTTCAGTCTTTCCTCAACCACCGAACGAAGCGGTGGTAGCCTCAAACTTCTGTTCCTTCAATTTTTACACATTTAACCTAGCACAAAAAAGCACTCACGGAACGCGACCTTGAAGCCCATTATCCAACTCGCCACGAGTAACGAACTTTCTTCGAGTGTCAAACGCATACGTGACCTTGGACAATCCTCATATACTCCGAAAGTATTATACTAGAATTTTAAACGATACAGCGTGTCTAGTGTGTTTGTGCGCGTGTGTATATTTGAATAGCATTGCTCGTTCTTTTATGGATTCAAATAATGGAGGACACGAAACCGTTGAGGGTATTTAAGCGCGTAGCAACCTGAAGTGGATGAGCGTCGAAAACGTGAGTTATTCGTGCGGCCATTATATTTTCTTTTTATTGGATCAGATCAATCACTTGACTAATATCCGTGTCAGTGTGATTAATGTACAGGAAGTCTGTACGTCGCGATTAATGAGAATCGTAATGGTTCACTGATGAATGTTTAATCGTTGACAAGCGTGAAGTCTCCATCTGGACATTTTAGGTCCTCTGGAGTAATATATTTTGGGTGGGACCATGCGGGGGGAGGGTCGAGGAGTTTGTCAAACTTCGTGGACTCTGAACTCTGCTTAAATCCTCATTCCATCTTTTCGACAAGGAGTAGCCGCTTGACAAAGTATATAACGAGCGACAGTTTCGCCTCGTTGAAATGTCCGTAACTCCTCTGCTTGTCTGTTATTGAAAGCGTCTCAAGCCAGTTTAGTATGTCCTCCCGGTACCATTTGCAATGCAAACTCCACGAGGCAGGTTATTAATTATGCACTGCTCGTTGGCGCCACACAATGGGCGCGCTCGCCCGTGGGACAAGAACTTGCGGATCCATTCGCACCAGACCTCTTTTCGACGTACTTTAAATAAGTTAAAAGTTTAAATTTACAACGCCCAGACTTTACTTTCGCGAGAATCGTTGCTCTATGTTTACTCGTGTGACTCTACACCGCTAAATTTTGACTTTTGTATGTGTAACGATTCTCGTCTTAACTCTAGGTGCTAAACTTCAGGAAGCTTTAGCATGTTCAAGTCCACGAGATCCTTGAAAACTTTTCCACGAACGTCATGTGTCGTGTGTAACTTCGAAACGAGACGCTACGGGCACTGATAGTGAGAATACTTTTACTGGCACACACTCTAGCGGGACATTTTGGTACCGTTACCTTTCTCGTATATACCTTTCGTACGTTTTATTATAATTCGCGTCAGCTTACTTCTTTATCCTTGTTCTTTTACTTATTACGTATCCTCAAAGTCCTCAAAAGCCCGTTCCTCTTACTCTGAATTATATCCCGTGCCAATGTAAATTCGTGGTAACCGTTCGTGCGACTTAGCATAAATTAGCGGTGGGACGAGTTAGCGAGGTCGCGTAGACACAACACGGCGAGGGACGCCATTGAATTATTGAGCAACTTATGCATCCGTTAACTTTGTCGTCAAAGACTCGAGGATGCGTCATCACGTTTCTAACTTGTTCTCTTCGCTTTATTTTTACACGATATTCCATCTTTCCACGATTTCCCGTATCTGTTTACGCTACGTCAAGCCACGTATGTATATCCTTATCGACGTACAGTGAGAAAGCGATCAGCTTCAAGCAAACCAAGACGGCGGCCATAAGTTTACTTCACAGAAATATCCAGTCTAGATTTTCGCTATACGCAGCGCATTTTCAAACTCGCTTCGTGCGATAACTCGACGCTTTACTTTGCCAGCCACAGTTTGCCGTAGCTTCCGGGACTGCTAATCCCAACCAAAGTTAATTACCGGCCCAACATGACGTGCCGAGATTATTTCCTCTCGGAAATGCCAGCCGGGCAAGACGCGTCTGTAAACGTACAACTTCACGTATAACCGGTTACGCCTGGCACTATATTTTACATGCGAAATAGTAATACAAGTGTGATTTCCGTCCCGATGTATTCTCGAGTTTACAGCTCTTTGGTGTTACGCTGTGTTATTGGTCTAGTACAGAATCCAGGATATTATCTAATCGGCCTTTGAAAATAATACTGTGCACATAACCTCAAACTGCGTAAATGCCATTTGTATTATGCTTTGTGTTATTCTACGAATACTGTTAGCACACAATATTACGTACTACAGGCTTGCTATATATATACATATATACGTACATACATACATACATACATGACTCCCTACTGTAATAGAAAACCCGTAAAGCTCAAGCTGATAGTGTACCCGACATTAGTCAGATTAGTTTAACTTAGAGCCTGTTTCTAATCTGGTTAAGCTTGGCCAACGTTGGGCGTCGGGGTCACGCGTAAATTAGGTGACCCGTTATCTCCGGTAGGTCGGTGTCCCCGACGCTCTTTAACCGTACAGGAAGAGGCGAGAGTGTACCTCGCGTCTATTAAGGTTTACAGCGCGTGACCTGTTCTGGACTGAGAATTACATGTTAATTGGATGAATCGTAGCTAACACGTGATACAAAAATTCGATTCTTCGCTCACAGCCATTCTTCGACTGTCGCTGCTGGTACAGTCGAGTCGGAAAGTTTTGTTGTTTAACATACCATATTGTTGATATGCCATCACGGTTACTTAACCTCAAATCTAGTTGTACCGTAACTCGCTTCACTTCCCTTTCTATATATCCTTCCGGTTCTCCCATCGTCCTTTCGAAATTGCTCCGGCAATGTTTTGATCCCTAGTAAATGAATCTGCCCCTAGAGAAGACCCCCTGTAACAATCTCAACCTCTTCGCTTTCTTGAAATCGGAACTCGAGAGTCTCGCTCCATTCCTGCTGTCCCGTTCTATACTCCCGAAGCGTCTGCCATCTTGCGGATAATAAATCATTCGACAGGACTGCTCGCAAGGCGGGGTTCGTGCTTCTCCCGGTCTTAACCTTCTCGTTCTTAGCCCTCTACACTATATTACCCACTTCTAACCTGTTACTCTATATCTTCTGTTTCTTATTCAGATCCCACTCTAGGTAGATTGCTTCAAGAATAACTATCGACTGCTTCCTTGGAGCCTGACTGAAATTATTCCGTCTTCTCGTCGTGTTGTTTTTTTTACCACTCTGGCAACGTAACGCCCAGCATAAACTAATTCGAATGTGAATTCCTCCCGTGGAAGGTCGTGCGCGTGCACATCTTGCTGACTGTTACTGGGTCCGGTATTGAATATCCTCTCGAGCCGAGTCAGCATCCTTGTCCTCCCTTTGTTTCTCGGGCGGCCTTACGGCATCGAAATGCCAAACGCGATAACGCATCGGACATTTTACTCAGCGTTTTCTTCAGTATCGGCTCATATAAGTCGTGTCGTGGAATTTCTACTGTGCGCGAGAGGTATAATGTTTTTTTTTTTTCTTCTATCCTAGATCAAATCAGGTAGTCAATAATCTGTCCTTCTCTCTCGTTCCATTACAGGAAACACTCCGATTCTCATTACGCGATTCACCATAGCTTTACTGACTCTCGTTTCGAGTATATATACACGCTTTTATTTCCTCCTTCGTACAATTTCTGAGAATCCCCGCGAGCCTGTCTCCGGAAACTCTGTGAGTGTTTATCTTCGGAAATCAGGTAAGACTCGTGCAATCATCGTGACTGTTTACAAGATTGCTGTACGGCAATTTTCAAGGGATTTGATATTTGATTCTCGTGGAGTTGAGCGGACGGGAAAAGGGGAACGTTCGTATTACGTACGGCATAGTTAAAAGTATCAACAGAGAGAAAGAGAGAGATTGGGGAAATTGACAATATTACGCATACTTCCCGCTATCTGTTGTTCGTGGCATTAATTCTCGTTCGAAGGAGCCGAGGAACCGATAAGATATCATTCGCGATACGACATTTATTTGTCAGAGGGATTTCGATTCGGTATAAAATATATATAAATATATATATATATATATTATATATTATATATCCACTGTATGTACGTATGCACGTATCATGGCCTTGAGTCACGGGGAGCTGACGCGGCTCAACTCTGTTCCGAGTTATCGCTCTGAAATTGAATTACACCAGACGAGACACTCGTACAATTCTCACTAGTCGCTAAGCAGTTACCAGTGACGTCCAATTAAAAACTTACGTAAACCATTCAATGCGGTAATCCCCATCTTGTACCTAGAGCTCGATTTTCAATCTCTATTGACGCCCATGGAATTGTAGTTTCTTCAGTGATTTGTAATATTACTCTGTGGCTCAAATTTGTCACAGTCGTGTCCTCCCGTATAAATTACATCCTAGTGGCGAGTTAGGATAGACTGTTACTTAGAAAAGTTATATTCAGACTCCTTCCTCCTATCTTTCTACGGTAAGCTTTAAACGTAATAAATGTTTTATACGAAACGTACAACGTGCGGACTCTGGAATTCCGCACGACCCGAATTCCTCAAAGTAACGGTCACAATGGAGAGAGACGATCGTCGGTTGGTTAGCACGAGAAAGCCCAACCGGTTTTTCACGAAGTCGTTGGAAAGTAGTGCCAATTAAAGTGCGCGCTCTCCCGTCAACGTAATCGGTACCAGCATTGTTTTACGAATATAATGAGACATCGTTGGTTACTGTCCCACGCGAAGCGTCTCCGACGACCTGCGTGAAGTTGGCTGCAGCTGCTTAGTACGCTTCTGGAAGTATCGTACACTGTTACCGAGACGGCCGAAAATATTGGACTCGACTGTACCTAGGCGCATATGAAGAATTGTCCTGTGAAGGTATCTTGATTTGCCATCGATAACGATGACGTATTCATGATCTGAAGGCCACGTGCTGCCACGATAATTTTGACGATCAATTTATTTGCGCTGGACGTATCGTGGTCGGTGTAATAAAAAAAAAAAATCACGTGCACAGTAGTAATTTGAAGTATCATGCGCGAAGATTGTTTTGATTGAAGGATTTGTCACGATAACGTTATCCGATGCCATCATTCGAACAGCATCGGTGCGATCTTAGTTTAACGTTATAATCATCTTGTATTTTTTGGGAATATGGAGAAATTCTCTTGTTTATACTGACTTGCTACCTGCCGTTTGCTGTCTCACTTCCGCCTTTGTGTCCCCCGGGACCCAGGAGCCTTTCTGGATTCCGATCATCAATCGCTATCGCAGGCTACCCTTTTCGGGATCGTAAACGACGAACTCGCCGAGACTGGCAATTAATTCCGGTAGCGTTGGAGTTACGAGGGTTAAAGGTCGATCGATAAGGGTTGCTACTCCCGGTTTCAGCGAATCGTCGTTACGCGTCGACGTCCCCTTGGAATTCCATGGGACATGGCAGCCCAACTGAATGGAATTCGTTAGCGAGGTCGATGAGATTGCGGGGTGGTTGGTCTCTCTGTAAGGGTGCAGTCCATTCGGGTTGAGAGAGGGATGAAAGGGAAGGGAAGAAGGAATGAGTGAAAGATAGGGTTGAGTGGCGGGGGGGGGGGGAGAAAAATAAACGGGTTAATAGAGACCAGGGGTCGTTCCTACGCAAGGGATGGTTACAATGGCAGGTCGGGTGCAGACGATGACGGAGCCACTATTCCTCTTTGTCTCCGTTGGGGGTAGTTGTCAAGCCCCACCCCCGCATTAATCCCATCCTCTTTTTACCCAAGTCGCAGTGCGGTAAATAATGAATGCCCGAGTAGTGTCGTACACGGTCGGGGGGTCGCATGTCTAGTCGAAGAAGGAATCGAGAGGGTGGAAGGCGTGTCTACACAGTACTTACGGGATATATGGAATAACGAAGAGGGTATATAGCTGAAGTCGATTAGAGCCAAAGGGGTGACTGGCCTATTCAGAATTACCAACCTGACGTTTTACTCGTTTTCCCCGATGTCTACGGCGCTTTGGTTCTACACGATTTTATCGTTATCAATTCATAACTCTTGTCTTATCGGGATATGCTTGATGCCCGCTCTCTTCCCTTCACAAGAGGCTGCCTGTTTTATTCACCAGATGGCAGTAGCTGCGCTCCCGTTGAATATTCCAAATTTCTCGCTACTCGTTTTTGAATCTATATTGGCAACCGCCACAGTATCACTTGAAGTCTTGCATCTCGGGTAGGCTCGTCCCATTACGACTGACACGATCGACATTTACGTTCTACGAGGAGCAGCCAGGAGAGGTTAGGTTGTTCGCATTCAAGGAACCGTGATATAGAGATGATCCCACGGTCGATTCGAGGGCGTGTCGAAGCGTCGGAGCGTTGCCACGAAAACGAACGAGTCTCTTGGTAATTTCGTTAGGAGGGAGGAGCGAAGTGCCGGATAATCGAGGACGAGAAGAAGAGGAGTCAACTTGTCTTGTTTCTTTGACTATCTTTTTGCGTTCCCTTTCTCTCGTCTTTATCGTCGTTCTCTGGTCTCTTGATTTCTCAGTATTTCTTTTGTGTCCGACGGCCCGTGTCTGTTTGTTGCGAAGCAAGTGTCGAGGAAAACCTTACTCACGCATGGCTTGAGTGAAGTGACGCGCGAACATCATCGTTACAAATGTGTAAACACAACGTGCGCGCTGACATTTACTCAACCGGTTGATTAACACAGAGCCGATCTTGTGCCATACTATAATTACACAGCCGATACCGTTTATTCTCGTTGAATTATCCACGTGGTATCACAATGCTTTATATTATCTAACCTCGACCTTGATTCGTCCGAAATTCTTATGAAATCCTTAAACGAAGACGGATCGCGCGATTCGTGACCTCGACCGTATTTTATCTGTTATTATCTGCATCGGGGAGTCAAGGTCGACCGGGCTCGCTTATCCATGCACGACGACGTCTTGTATCTATTTATCGTATTTTCCGGCCTTCCTTTTACATTCCTTAACTATTGTGAAACCGATATGGCGCAACTGGCTAAAAGTATAATGGCAGTATTGATTGAAGTAGGTGTCTTATGCTCCGCAGAGAAACATGCCGTCTGCCACGATGGTGTGGAACAGCTACATCCCTTTGCCGCCGCCAGGAAATCGGGGCCACGGAGGTCACTCCGGGATGACTCCGCATGCTGGTCATCATCATCCCGGACCCGGTGGTGCCGCGCATCCTGTGACAGTGGCGCAGCAGCAGCAACGTGAACGGGAGGAACGTGAAGCCAGGGAACGGGAACGGGATACTGTGGCCAGGGAACAGCGGGAACGAGAACGGGAACATATATCGGAAAGGCTCCATAGGCAGGCCGAGGCCAGGGACCACGTTGCGGCACAGCAAAGAGCCGCGTACTACGCGGCCACTGCGCCACCTGCAGCTCAACAGGTACGGTTGCTGTTCTTTGAAGAGAATACAGGGAGATTATGAGAGGCTGTGCCTGGAGGTTTTTTTTTCTGTCTACGTATGAGCGGGACTCGTGTTGCATTCTCGGCTGTGCAGATCGTTATCATTCTCGGAAGGCGAGTCTTGGCTCGTGAATGATAGATAGGCGTTATTGCATGCGATAGACTTTACTCGATGAAACGAGGATTATCGCGAGAGATTATCAACGCTCGGACAGCCATTGTTCTCGCTGCATGGAATGAAAACCGAGCTCGTCATATCATGAGAGACGATTCCTTCGGTGGGATTAGTTGTATCGTATGGGCTTAGTCTTGTCACAGTAGTCCATGCCGAAGATATATATAAGTAATTGCATATCATGATTCACTGTTGAAAAGAATTAAAAATATAATATCGCGCCTCAAGATATATAATTAATGATGTTTGTATGTAGAATTTATTGATTTTGTGTGTTTCAGGTGTCCCGACCGTCGAGCGTACCTGTTAAAGTGGAATATCCACCACCGCCGGCACATTCGAGGACGTCAAAGTCATCCCTTCCAGTCGGGGGACTTCACGAGAAGCCTCCATCGGTCGTCGGTCCACCTCACAGTTCCCTTCCTAAGGCAGAGCCAAATGTCAGTTTGTTCGGTTACTCGAATTACACGCCTCAACCCTCCTATATGCACGATATCAAGGTAAAGGGTGACCTCCAGCACAAACCACTGCCTGGCAAGAGTTTGCCTAACCTTGAAAGGGACCATCACGGTAGGGATATTCTGCCAAATCCACCACCGCTCTTATCTGATCACAAGAGTTCAGTGATTGTGAAGAATGAGGGTAGGGATCTGCCAAAGGCACCAGCACCCCATTCCTCGAATCCAAAGGTGATATCCTACCTGAACGTCCAGTCGGTCGCACCCCACCACAAACCAGCAGCGTACGAGTACAGAAGTCCAACACAGAGTCCGCATCATCTTCATCACATGGAAAGTCTGCAGGCTGCGAAGAGTATCTCTCAAGGTCATCATCGAGGTGGTACCAGTCAGCTACCGAGTCCTCACGGACATCCCTCACATCCTCACAATCGGCAATCGCCTCATGCTCAACATCCTCACCAACCGCCACATCCGTCGCCGCCAGAGTCACGATACCTCGGTAGACCAGAGCCAGGTTTACCCTATGCCACAACCAAGACCTCATATTCTTACCCACATCCTCCCACGGCATCCCCTACTTCTCATTACACAGCACCGCCGCCAGCCTCGAAACCAAAAGTCAGCAGTCCCGCACCGCCACATATTTATGGGAAGCCAAATTCCGGTATCATGACTGGTACGCCAATATGTCGAGCTTCGGAACCTGCCGTGCAGGCACCTCTTCCTTTAACGTCAAAAGCGGGAAGTTCGCCTTACCAACAAGTGCCTCATCATCATGGGGCGCCACCACCTCCCCTACCACCTCCTGCTCACAGCAGTAGGTCTGTCTACGACCCGAGATGCTTCGTTGGTCCGATAGCAGCATCGAAACTACCACCACCGTTGCATAGTTCACCACCGACAGCTGCGTCTGCACCACTTCCCTTATCCCGACCCGTAGCGCACTCTGCGCATCATACGAGTCCGCATCCTAGCCAACAATTACACCCTCAGCCAATGACAGCCTCTATTCAAACACAACCCTTGGACCTCGGCGTAGAGAGGTCTGGATCACCGAAGAGAAAAGCACCCACACCTAGTGACAACGTGGGTCAGCCAGTGTCTTTGGAAGTGTGTAAGAAGAGAAGAACCGAGGAACCCCAACCACTGTCACTCCAGTGTGTCGGCCCCCCTGTTTTATCTAGGGTGAGCGAACCGAGTCCTCTAATAGCCTCGGCAGCCACCTCCATCACTACGGTAGTGAACACGGCGCTCCTAGCACAGCCGAATAGTCAGGCACAGGAGCGTACAGTTACCTCCGTGAGCCCTGCACCCAGGACAGCTAGCGGCGATGGTTCCGTAAGACCAGCGAGTACTGGCAGTGTCAGTTCGCTCAATCCCACCGCCAGTGCTGCGCCAAGTCCTGCACCTATACCTAGCCCAGCACCCTCGGCTGCACCGAGTCCAGCCCCCAGCGCACCAGGTACGCCAGCCAAGGCGAATCCTAGTGCAGCGGATAGTGAAAAATCCAACAGTCCTGCCCCAAGACCGCCGAGCAGTACCAGTTACCCCGTTCACAAATTGAAGAAGGCTTGGCTGCAGAGGCATTCTGGGGAGGACGGCACTGAGGACACTACCGGTGTCGTTGGCAGTGGTTCATGTGTTACTTTACCATTGAACATTGCCCAGGCACCCTCGCAACCATTAAATAAGGAACGCGAAACCACCTCCACAACGAGCCTACCTAGTGCAGTGAACTCTATACACAATATCGGCAGCATGGCTGTCAATAGTATAAACAAGAGCAAAGTGCCAGGAAAAAGTGGCAGGAAACCGGCCAATAAAGAGTCCCTCAATGGACACGCGACAGACTCGAAGAGCCTTCAGGAAGACTCATCTAGCAGCGACCCGGAACGGAAGTCGCCGCCCAAAAGAAAACCACCCAAGGTATCTATCTACACAGATTGTCCGATGTAGCAGATTAAATGACTGAGAGAAGCTTTGCAATTCCTTCCCAGTCTCGTCGCATTAGTCTCTGTTTTTTTTCCTGTTTCTCTTTCTTGTTACTGCATACTCGTATTACTTTTTTTTTTTAATACCACTACAATACGGGTTTTTCCCGGACAGTAAAGTCACGATTTTGCATCAGAATCGTTTTGCATAGTTGCACGTGTGCACGAGAGGAGTGGAGTGCACGATGTTAATTAGATTGTACTTGGCTCGCTAGTATATTGTACGTGTTTGGCTTTAAATGCAAAAGTCGACTTTCCGTCTGTCGTCGATGGATGCATAATGCATTTCACGAGACGTCGGAAAAAAATTATTTCTTTCTCCTCTTCTCTTTCAATTACTTCCGTTCAACGGTTCTCGAGCGTTTCATTGAGAGACGTCATTCGGAAACAACATTTATATTACGTCGCGCTATTTATAACACGGCTATCGTCACTGCTATAAAGAGATGCCTTTGTCGCACGTATAAATAACGCGTTGGCACATCGACACAATATTTTCGCAAAGATATCGTTGAAATTCAAGAAAAAAACTCCTTTGTTTTCTGTAGCGTCGGTAACGTAGATTACGATATATCCATCAGACGTGGGCCGGGTATACATGAGAATATAAATACAAACATATGGATATCTACCTGACTATGAGTTTTAGCCAGTGATATTTAATCTTGATTACTTTTATCGAATTCACACCGAGAATTAAACCGACACTGTCGGTATCTCTTGGAGTTTGTAATGCGCGCGTTTTCCACGGGCGCCATTATAGTCGCGCATGCACAGTAGTTCGGCTCTGAAGTCGAGTACATATTTCTCGTGCGTCGGTTGTGGTTCTCTCATCGAGTTACAGTGCTATGGGGAGCCGTATTTCTTTGACGGTGAACATTAAGACTTCTACAGAATGATTCAGTTCAGCACGGTAAAGTATCTGGTGTATTCTAGTCCTCAGGGATTCCCTTATATACTCCCGTAGCCTATACTCCGGTTACCTAACCTCTTTCACGGTGAACAGGTGTTTAGCCTTGTAGAGCCTCCGTTTAGGCGTGGCACTTGCGCAGTAGACGTATATACGAAAATATTTAGCATATAGTATGTATGTTTAGATATAATAAAAAGTAGTGCCTTAGTGGGTAGCTGCGACACGAGCATGAACTTCCTGACTACTTAATAATCTATGCCCTGTGGTAGGTAAAACGAAAGAAGGGACCTCCACGGAGGCAGCAGGCAGCCGCGGAGGATCATCGGAGGCGGAAGGATGATAAGCAAAGAGGATGTACTGGAGCCGGAAGTGAATCTAGTAACGAGAGCGAAGCTGGTTCTGCCAGCGACACCAGCGAACAACTTGGTTCCACTCAGCCTACTTCTCGAGTACGACATAGCACCGCCAATTCCAATAACTCCTCGGGAAACGGTTAGTTGACGTAGCTTCTTGTAAATAGACTTCCCATCAGGTGAACTAACTATTCACTTGCAGGGTAAGTGATTTGCGTTCCTGCATTGTACGTTAAGACAACTAGCGTGATATTTCTCAATTACGCGGATTTCCGCTTTGTTAGGCAATTACACAAATGATGAATTTAAATATCCTTGATTAATCATGATATCTTTCTATGAGCTTTTTAACACTGATCTTATGGCAAAGATTGAGATTTATGTACTGTTTTTTTTTTATGAGAGATGTAATACAGATGTTTTGTTATTAACTGATACAGGTAACAGTAACAAAGAGCCGAGAAAAAGAGGGAGAAAACCAAAGTCGTCCAAAAGCAATGAAGTTGGAGGTGAAGATCAACAACCACGACAAAAAAAAGAAAGAAGGGATGAAAGTACCAGTGGTGGTGGTGGGGGACCAGGAGGTGGAGGAAGAGGTGATCCCATTTCTAAACCACCAATATCACAGCTGAAAAAGACTGGAGAAAGTTGGCTTCAAGACGGTCCCTGCTTTGAGGTTGCACCAAAGTTGGCCAAGTGTCGTGAATGCCGCTGGACACCCCATCAACGGTCGAAGAATCTCCCACAGAACATCTTCTGCAGGTTTTATGCATTCCGCAGACTTCGTTACACAAAAAACGGAATGGTGGCCATTGCGGGATTTAGCGATCCACACACAGATGCCTCCGAGGTGAGTTTATCAAATTTCAGCGGAACCGTGTTAAACATTTATATTTATGGCAAATGGGCATCGTATGAACGTTTGGAGGCGTTTCATTGTATAAGGGTCAAATGAAATAGCACAGTAATGTGACGTTGCAGGAAGACCTGCGTCTCTGGCTGCCAGGAAAGGATTGTCAGGATACGATAGGGAAGGATGAAAAATCAGATAAAAATAAAAAAGACAAATCAGGCCGCGGTAATAGAGAAGACCTGGATTTGGAGATGGCTCATAGACTGCTCCGTCAAGTTGGTGATCAGTTCTGCGATCTACTTCATCAAGAAAAGGAAGCCCATCAAGAACATATAGTTGAAGGTAACATTATAACTTTTCGTCTTGTTAGTAAGTAACAGTCTGACATATCGACGTAATTAACAAGAAAACTAATTTGCGATCCGTCGATGTTTAATCACTTAATATATTTTGCCTTTCACTGTGGCACAATCTAATACATTCATCAAGCATAAGCACGTCATTATAAGGACTGAACTGTTCGATTGGTTTCGTCAGGTTTCTAATTCTGGTCGCTCATTTAGATACAAATGTGTTCTGCATGATGGATAACATCCAAACACACACATATATATATATCTGTCTACTACTATTTTTTATAAAAATAAACCTTTGCTTGTCATCTTATGACTCCGTCTTTTCTTATGGTGGAACCATTTCATTTGAGAATAAACTGCAGCGCCATTTTCTATCTTTCTGGCACACTTACGTTCGCATGTTCTAACGCTTTTGCACATGCATTTGTAACATGTTCCTGACAGCGAGTTCCGGGATTGTAGACAGTACCGTGGCGTGGAAGCGAGTGGTCCAAGGAGTTCGTGAGATGTGCGACGTCTGCGAGACTACCCTCTTCAACTATCACTGGGCGTGTGGCAAGTGTGGATTCGTCGTGTGCATAGATTGCTATAAGGTGAGAATAAATTCCATTAGCAAAAAATATCATTGATCCCTACTCCAATCGAGAGTTTGCTGATTAAATAATGGGATTAAAATTTAAAGGCGATTATGCTGTGCCAAATCTCAGAACTACATGATGTAACCAAATTGATTGATGATCTGTGATAGTATCAAAATAACGAGCTTTTTAACACTGATGTATTTAATTTTGGATTAACCATAAGACAATAGTCTGAAGTATAAAATAATTAATTTAATTACAATGTTATTCAGGGTCGCAAGAATGGCACGATAAAGATCTGGGGTGAAAGTGGAAAGGACAGGGATGACTTCTCCTGGTTGTTGTGTACAAATAGACAAGCACACGAGCCCGAAAGGTTGATGCTCACACAAATAATTGCCGGAGACAGTCTTCTACGACTTGGACAACGTCTTCACGAGTGTCGTTCCGAATGGGGAATTCCCCAGCACTGTGCATGTTCATTGGCCTCGTCGGGGTCGGCTAATGAGATCCTCAAAAATATGATAAAGGGTGATTCAATGGCAGGTCTCAATGGAAATATCAAGCAGGAAGTTAAGGACGAGAAGAAGGAAAATGAGACTAATGGCTCGACGGAGAATAAAGCTAATGGCGAAGACAAGAATTCACCTCTTAATTGGCTAGCAGACGTTGCCCTTCAGAATCAGGATAAAAACGATACTGGTTCTAGTTCAGATTCCGACGAGGACCGTGATGGAAATTATTCTACGTTACGTGAATTACTCATCAGGCCATCACATAAACCTAACGGCAGCGGTTCACGGTCAAACTCTCCTACGAACAATTCCGGAAACTCAAACTCCACTACCGGAAACGCAATGCAAAACAACGTTACCAAAACTGGGAAAAAATCGAAGATGGACACCCTGGACGAAGTTATCTCTAGTGTGATCGAGCACAGTGTGAAAAAGGAGAGGGAGAGTGGACTGGACGGTGATGAGAAACCGCGCGAACTTAAGCATTTTGTACGACGTTATAAGTGGACACAAAGAGGTCGTGAACCTTTGCCGATCCGGATCATGACCCTCACCGAGAGCACGGGTCTCTACCCTGACGTTCCTCATTCCTGGCTGTGTGACGGGAAACTCTTAAGGCTTAACGATCCGAACAATCCAAATAACTATAGGATATTTCAAGATCAGTGGAAACGTGGACAACCGGTTATCGTATCTGATGTTGCTAAATCCCTGGATATAGATCTGTGGCATCCTGACTCTTTCGCCCGCGACTTTGGCGATGAGAAGAACGATCTTGTCAATTGTATGACGGGCAATCTTGTGCCCAATCAACCGATGCGCAAGTTTTGGGAAGGATTTGAACACTTTTCGAAAAGGCTTAAGGATGAAAGAGGAAATCCAATGCTTCTAAAGCTAAAGGATTGGCCTCCTGGTGAAGACTTCGCTGAACTACTACCCTCAAGATTTGCTGATCTGATGAAAGTTCTTCCCTTATCAGAGTACACACATCGGAACGGCAGACTTAACCTTGCTAGCCGATTACCTGACTGTTTTGTTAAGCCAGATTTAGGACCTAAAATGTACAACGCCTACGGTTCGGCACTACATCCTAATAAAGGTACCACCAATCTTCATCTGGATATTTCCGACGCAGTAAACGTTATGGTGTACGTTGGCATTCCGAAGGATGGCGACAACGATGAACATGTCAAAGGTATGATTGCCATTACATTGAAAAAAATTGTATTTCAGTCACAGTGAAGGATTGGTTACAAATTCTGTATTTAAAATTTATACAGCAATTATAAAAATCCATATTCTTTCCATTACAGAGGCGCTTAGAGCGATTGATGAAGCAGGCTGTGATATTTTAACACGTCGACGAGTTCGTGAACGTGGTGAGGCACCAGGCGCCTTATGGCACATCTATGCTGCCCGAGATGCAGATAAGATTCGAGATCTCCTGAATGCTGTGGCACTAGAACGTGGTGCACGACTCGAGCCACATCACGATCCTATTCACGATCAGAGCTGTTACCTCGACGGACCGCTTCGGGAACGTCTCTATAGGGAATACGGTGTTGAGGGGTGAGTATCAATATCAATGTCGTAATTAGGTGATTTCTATATCCGTGACATACTTATTAACATTCTTCTCTTTACTTTTATAGCTACGCCATAGTGCAGTGTCTAGGCGATGCTGTTTTCGTACCGGCCGGTGCACCACATCAGGTCCGCAATCTTCACAACTGCATTAAGGTCGCAGAAGACTTCGTGTCCCCGGAGAATGTCTCGCACTGTTTCCATCTAACCCAGGAGTTCCGTGCATTATCTGACACGCACACCAACCACGAGGACAAGCTTCAGATTAAAAATATAATTTACCACGCGGTGAAGGATTCACTAACCGTTCTGGCCAATGTTAAGGAGGAGACCCTTTCTAAGCTCAAGACCAACAACGAGGTCAAAGTTAAGGAAGCGACGTAGCGCTAGGCCCCACGTCGTGATCGCAAGATCCACCGATATAATTGTTCCGACTAAATCTCGCTCCCAGCGAGTGTTAGTCTTTATCCCAGTGTTGAAGCACACTAAGCCATCTCCTGGTACTCCCGAAAGGGTTCCAGATAGAGGTCAGGCACCACGTGCAACAGAATGAAGCGGAGGAAAGGAGAATACGCCGGAAGACGCTTCGTAGACGACGTCAACGCGTCGGAAGTTTGTTGTGATATTCGACGAGTAGCTTCAGAGAGAGTTTTTTCATTTTCAAATTGGCTGAGCCAATGAGAGTTATTCGTTGTGTCTTATTGTTTGAGGTGTTTCCAATACTATACTTTTTCTCTCTCTTTCTCTCTCTCTCTCTCTCTCTCGTTAATATTTTTTCTCTTCCACGTTCTTTTTTTTTCGGGAAAGAGGAAAATAAAAACACGTTATCGGATAATGAAGTCCGCGAGATTTTCGTTTAGAACTTTTGGACGCGTTTGGTTCTCCAATAAACTCGCGCGTCCATTACCATTGTGATACCAGAGGGACTTTGGATCATACATTGTTTGTAATTAATTATATCGTGCCTGTATCCAATACACACTGTCTATACTATGTAAATGTAGATAATTGATACTATGTAACAAATTCCTATTAGCGATTGCGAAGAGGATTGTCTAAGGGGTGAAGAATAATTTTGTGCAATTAGACGTCGTCATCGTCTATAAGCTGGATCAGTGCTGTGTTGAATGATCCCACCTCGTGTGCTCTCATGGTTCGGTGTTCTCGGTGTTGTTATTTGGATTCAGCCAAGGAAGAATATTTGTACAGTTACATGCGCGACAAACAATATACACATCTGTGTTGTAACGCAATTGAAGAAAAAACAAAGAAAAGAACACGGTGCGCAGGCGATTCCCACAGTTCTCTTTTCAGCGTTCTAAATACACTGCCTTTTAGCTCGCAAAAGTTCCACGTGTGGAGTAACGAGGTGACGCATTGCAAACTCAATAAAAAAAACTTAAACATTGAGTTTGGAAATTTGAATTTGAACTTATCGTTACGAACGAAAGAAGTACCGTCCGTAATGAAGCTGCGTGCTGCTCGCAAATTTGTACGAAATCAATTTTCTCTGTTTTAGCGGCTATTTTCATAAAATTAAATGGTATCGAGAGTCTAACAAAACTTATACGCTTCAAAAATCTCTCGCGTGACCACTTGAAACAAATTGTTTTTTTTTTTTTCCTCGTAGAGTCATGGAAGGGTGTTTGGGCGGACAGTAAAATCATCGTGAGAGAATGGAAAGTTTTGTTTTTGTCGAATCGCGTGCGAACCGTTCGTAGGGATTGAGTAACTAACAGAGATTAAAGAAAGAATAATGAGGTGGTATAGATGGAGATGATTGAAGAACACGTTAATCTAACTTTATAGTAGCAATAACGATGATAACTACGATAACATTATTTAACGAAAGCTACAAGGTGTATGTAACAATTTTCAAAGTGCCAATGTTGAACGGTGTTTGGGACGTGATTAAGATGACGGATGATCATCCTGGAGAAGCTGATGATTATATTGCTGAGGATGATAAGTTACTGTGAGTCGTACGAATAGTTAGAGAAAAAAAAAATCGATAAAGAAATTAATAACGAAAAGTTTATGAGTGGGACAGGCCGAGTTCCTATATTTGTGAGCGGCATTTCCGCGAGCGGAAAATATACGGAAATCGATGAACGTAATGGCGCGACTTTACACATTTTTTTTTAAATTTTAATTGCAAATCTTTTCGTTTTCGTCCTTTTGAAAGTTCTTGATTCTATTATTTTTTTCCCCGGAAATCTTCATATAATTAGGAACTCTGTCTTGCCGTTGAAATCAAGCCGAGTTGTCGGGACAGCTCTGGCAAATTTTTATTCAGCCTTTTCAGTTTTAACGTCACAATTCCTCATCACGACACTTTTATCTATCATATATTCATTGCTCGTCACCTTCCTCGTTTGCGAAATTCACACGCTGTGTTGCGTGGTGTCAAGCGAGGAGTAACAAACGCAGAAAGAAAACCAGAAATAAATCCAACGCGAAGAAGACAGAAGGAATAAAAGAACGAGTAAAAAAAAATACTGGAATCCTGAGATTTGCAATTTCTTTGATCTCAATATTTGTCTAGCATACAACGACTTGATTAAATAATATTTAAACGAGTAAAGTTTAACGTATCTTAGTGTTAATAACTACGTTAATATTATCGAAGTTATAAGCAACAACAAAAAATACCCCTATTACCTACGGAAAAAAAAGAAAAGAAAAAACGAAAAAAAAAAACGGGCGGTGTATAAAGTTCTAGTTGCGTACTCTGTGTATTATTACTTGCTGCTGGTGAAGAAAAAAAAAAGAAAACTATTCGTTCTCCTTGCTACATGTATATATACATACATTTATACATGCATATATGTATACATATACATATATAAATATGAAAATCGTAGGTTTAAGGGATGCCACATGATCCAACTCCCCCCACCCCCATACACACAGGCGTGCACACGGACGCGTAGGAGAAATACACTTCACACGCGTAGATAGGTAGTCTATTATTTTATTAATATTATTATTATATAATAATTATTATCATTACAATTAATGATTACGAAGAATATGATATTTAAATGTTGCTGAATGTGTCGACTAGGACGTGTAAGAGCGAGAGAGAGAATGTGGATGTGCGTGTAAATCCGTATATACGTCGAGCCAATGGGATGACATTGTGGTGTCGAGGAATAAATGTAAAAAAAGAAAAATGTGTAACGAGGGTAGAAATGCGTGGGAAGTGAATGATTGGCAAGAATGTGAAGAGAGCGCGAGGGCCGTGTATTGGGGGCGGAGTGGAATGGATGAGACAATGTACAGCCCTTAGAGATCCTTAAGAAGCCACCCCCAGTGTCCCTTACCAACCCACCACCGGCCGCCCCCAGTCATAGGATTTATGAACCGCGGGCCGGCGGGTTTGAGTATAATTTTTTGTACTGTGTAAATGTAAGAACATACGTTTGAATAAGAAAAATGTTTATATTATGAAAACACGTGAATTTTTCTTTAACTATATGCCCCCTTCTCATAGTCGATATTATTATCGAGTCTTGGTCTACCTTAGATAAGGTTTCCACCTAGGAAAATGAAATCTTATCTGGCGCTGTCGGCGTTTGGGAGTAATATTTGTTTTTGGAGGGACAGTAACACGAACTGTTCTTGGTGCTGGATGGTACTTGAGTAGGGCGATACCTGTGAATATTACTAGTAGATGTTCTTACTATGGTTCGTTGTTTATTGATAATTTGTTATTAAGGTTGATACTTTTTTTATATTCATAACTGTGAAACTGTGATCTGAATGAATATTCATTTTGAAAATGATCGACTTTTTTCTAAACTTTGTGTAGCCGCTTAGAATGTTGTTCTGTGGTCGCTGAAATCATTGAGGACATATTGAGTAGTCTCCGTGTATTTTCTGTGTGAAACGAACTGTATGGCATTAATTCCCCTCCAGAACTTCTATGCTGGTTTTAGCATATCTCCCATGGTCACTGTGCCCATTAGCTATCAGACACAAAATTCAATATGGCTTAAGTCCTCTTGACTGGTATTTCCTCGGTATTGGAAATTAATATTAGCTTGACCTATATTAGAAACTTCAAATATTCCACTTGCATTGTTTAGAATTAACGAAAAATGCTATACTCGGAGAAGCAAACTTTTATTAATACCGAACCAAGTGTGCTAGTTGGCGCTGGTAATCGCCTTTCCTAGTTTTGAGAATTTCTACCAGACAGTCTATACCAAATGTTGTGCATAAATGGCTAGGTAGATTTTTTTAGTTTGATTTTTTAGTTAGATCTTTTTTTAGGCTTTTTCAATGGCTATTTTCATTATTACAATTATGATTTACATATATTAAACTGAATAAAATGCTTCATTACTATAAACGGAGTGCATTCAATAAACGTGACTCACTCGATAACAAAATTTTATCGCAGCGTCCGTCTTTTAAGTAATTTCAATGTGAATTTGAAAAATTCGAAAATTTTTGGGTTTGCACTTTGCACAATATGTCCACTTCGGAAAAGAAAAAAATTCTATTACGTATTCTATTACTATTCTGTAAAAATTTTATTACGATTTTCCTTGGAATTTTACTCGCATGATAAATAAGAGATCTACAGTCCTTTTAAATATCTACATATGAAGCATTCAATGCTCTTCAACCCTGGTGTGTCCTGAGAAGCTGTATATGATGTGTCGTATATTGAATAGACAACAATAGACTTGGCAATGACTGCCTTCGTACGATCTACGAAAAGGGATAGTTACTACTATCCATTGCCGTGGTCACAGTTCCACTACAAAGTTAAGGATCCCTCAATTTCCTAATCCTCGATAGAGTCGGTGCGCAGGTTTTCACCAAAGCTACATCTTTCGGGCATGGCGTGTAGTGTAACAGAGTATAGTTGAGTATAGTGTGTATGAGCACGCGAGCCGCCATATTGAGCGAATGTTGATGCTATGTGCTGTAGGTGTTTACGCGGCTCGTCAGAATCCCGAAAAACGTATCGATTGCCGTGTTACGCGCTCGAGGATCGCGTGGACATCTTACGAAGTGGCATTGAGATTTCGCGTATCAAGAAGATGAGCGGCTACGACGGTAATGAGGATAGTCAATGCGAGAGGACCACGGAACGCGAGGCTGCCGCAATGGGTGACGTCCTAGCGAAGGAACACACCGAGGATATTTCTTGCGGTGGCCTCGATGCACCCGTTGATCCTCCTCTTCGAGATCAACGGCAGGAGGCCGATGGAGCAGCCGATACTGATCACGATGCACCTTCACCTTCTGCCAACGATTTCCTCGTTTCTGCCTTGGTATATTCAGTCACATCTTCATGGTCCTATGCAGTGTCTAGGCTGGTGCTGATTCAATTAATATTTTTTCATGTTCTTATTAATTCTTGTCTCGGACTTGCAGTGTATGACAATCGATCAAATCGTTCAACGTGAAGCTCTTCGCAGTGAGGATGATCATCAGAACGATGAATTGTCCTCTAGTAGGGTAAATCCTACTTTGCTCACTAATGGTTGCTTTGATTTGTCACTAAATCCTGGTAGTCCACCAAGGCATACTAAGGCCAATTGTTCCTGTGACACTTGTAAAATTAAGAGGTAAGTACTGCTTTGGGGTATATTGATTTAAGGAAGTGAAAACAAAGATTAGAATGGTGATTAACTTTTATCGTTGTAGAGAGAAGTTTAAGTCAGAGCTAGAGGAGGCAGTGAGACTGCAAAGCCTGTGGCTGGAGCTGAGGCAGTATATATTAAATGTATTTAATACAGCCGTAGAGACTGCCCGTACTCCAGCATCACCACGGCTACAGAGTGATAATCCTCGTATAGCTGTTATGCATAGTGCAGTTGTTCAGTAAGTGTATTTTAATTATTTTTTCACCATTTCTGAGATAATTTTGTGAGAATTGCATTTCACTGTTTAGATTGTGTAAGATGGACTCACAGCAACTTTTCATGAGATTAGTGGGTCAGGTGCAAGAATTTTTATTAGATATAAAAGTTCATCTTCTGGCGTTATTACATGATCACCACATTGATAATTTAGCAGAGGTCTTTCTAATCGGTAAGTATACCATGAGTTATTTAGACAAGTACTAACATAAAACAAAATTGTAAACATAATATCCCTCGTTGTGTATCTTGGTCTCAGCTGAGTGGAAGAATTGTGAAATATTCACCTGATTCTTGAATGTTGCAAGTAGAAGGTATTTGTAATAATTCTGTGGCACTGCTGACGCTTGTAGTAGAAATATCATTAATATGTAACAGAAGACAATAGAGTCAAACAGCCTTCTGAATATAAAGATAGCCATGGTCCGTCGGATAATCAGTCACATTGGAACTGGGTCATTTCTCTAAATATATCACATGTGTTCACACAAAAAAAGAAGAAATTTTGAACAGACATCTCAACTTTTGCGCTTAAGTTTCTCTCGCCATAAAAAGTGTAACACTAAAATCTATCAGAGCACAAATTTCCTGCCAGAAGTTCAATGAGATTTAGATATAATCACGCTCAAGTATTAATAGTCATATATTTGCAGCTGCCGTGGTGCAGCCTGCATTTGAAATACAAGCGGAAGTGTACTTTTCACTGGAAACACGTTCACTTTGTGCGATTAGGACTCTCGGATGGTTACGACGCGTTGATTTCGGCTACCTCAGAAATTTCGCCACTTGTTGAGCCTCTAGAGAAGGAGTACCTCTGCAAGTTTAATCTAACGTGGAAATGTTTGAACAAGAAGCTGTACCAGAATTATGTGTATACGGATTCACGGGTGCAGGATAATTTGCAACCTTTTATAGGACAGGTAAGGTAATCCTTTCCACCTAAAATTTCAGTGAGGAAGAACATATAAATGAAGTGGATAATAGCGAAGGTGGTAATGTTACAGTTGAGAAAGTCACTGCCACATAGAGGTTTCGAATACCAAAAGCTGGTGCAAAGATACTTGGCATTCGATGATGAGATGACAAGGATCGGTGACTCCTGGCCGGAGACAGAACGACTTATAGAAAAGTACAAGTGAGCTGAAGCTGGCGCGTTTTACCGTAGACATTTATTAAAGAATTATATGAAATGAAATTTCTTGCAGTGGAGAGCAAGCTGAGCGGATGACGAGTGTTAGGAAATTTAGAGAAGGCTGGGAAATGTTTACCGCCAGGCGGAAACTCATGCAGCAGAGAATGTGGACCAAACCGACAGAAGATGAAAAGTTAGTAGATTATTTATTTAAGATCTGTTTGTCACTGTAAATTCTTTGACGAACTATGAAATCTTTTTATCTAATTTTGTAGTGAACTCCGAGAATTCGATGGGCAGTTACTGTCTCTTGTGACTCGAGGTATCACTGGGACTCCAAATTCTGACAGTCGACCATCCAGTCCAAATTCAGAATTAGGTCTGGATACGCCGAGTATATCAATAAGCAACGAGGCTGTGCAATTAGCACACATCGTTGAGTCCTTGACTGATACAGAATTTCAGCCCCGTGCTAATGGCATTAAGTTTCCATTATCCCGTGAATATGTAGATTCCTTTAAAGCTGGATATGAATACAAGAGAAAAGCCATACTTGCTGAACGAGCTATGAAATCTACCAGGTAACAGACTAAACAAGATAACAATGCACCACAAATTGCATGTAGCGCACAATGAAAAATTTGCACAGAAAAATCAACAAATAATACCTTTACCTTCTTAGTCCAATAAACAATGAAAGAGTCGACGGTGAGGGTAGCGAAAACGGATGCACAGAGAGCGAAGAAGAGAGATGTGAGTGTCACGCTCGTAGTCTAAAAGTTGAGAAACAGCAAGCTGAGGATGTGCAAAATGGGGTACCGGAGGATACAGATCTAAGGAAGAATGAGTTACAACCTTGTCCTTGTATTTATCAACATGCAAAAGAGATCGCAGAACGAAAAAAAGACATCGTCGATAATCCTCCGTGTCCCTGTTTGCGGAAGACTAAAAGAAAAACCGTAGCAACTACTAATCCCAATATTCCTGTCAAGACGAGTCCCGAGGCGAAGAAGCCGATAGTAAAGACCGGGTCCACGCAATCCGCACAGACGCAAACGCGGCACTCGACAACTCAGACACCGAACACAAATCATAATCACAATCATACCACGCATCAGGGTAGGTGTAAGTGATACGTCGTTCCATTGATTTATTTTATTTATTTCTAAACTATGTTTTCTATAATCATATTATTCTATGAAAATCAAAAAAGCGATTCATCGATTACTGACAAATTTCAATGCATTTCATAAAGCATTTTCTTCTTTTGTTCTATAGGTTCTACACATGCACATTCTCACGGACCTTTACCAGATCTCATGAAAAATACAGGAGCAACACACAGAGGACATACACACAACAATCATACGCCACATGCTTGTCATAAGCAGGCCAACATAGAGCACATCAAGAGAGTTTCTTGTAACGATTGTTAGTATTATTAATATGATATTGATATTAATCTTCATTGGATAGTTTTACAATGATCTTACGTATGTAGTGAGCACAGCTGACGGGGACTGTTCGGATTCGGGAAGTAGTCAAGAAGATTCCTGCTCCACAAGTAGCTCTACACCACGAGATTCCAGTAGACACTGCGATTGTTGTTACTGCGAGGTCTTCGGTCACGGTGTTGTGAGTATTAATCCAGTACGGCAACAACAAGAAAAAATGTTGATATTGACTTGTTCTCATGGAAGTATTTTTATTTGATTTTAGCCATCGGTTGCGCCTGTGAGTCGAAATTATAATGAGATGAGGGAGAGACTAAGGCAATTGTTGACGAAAAAGAAAGCAAAAAAATGTAAAGCAGCATGTAGTCCTCCAAAAAGTCCGGTGGAATCGATTCCAGTAAATCCTACCACCGTGCATCCGAAGGCGGCGTCGAGTCACTCAGCGGCTAGGTCGAATACTCCAGTGTCCACAACATCCACGGTTCATCAGGAACAAAGAGATCAGCGAGATTTGGAGGCGTTGCTTGAATTTATCGAAGGCAATCAAAATGGCAAGAGGGATAACAAGAAGGCCGAGAAAAAGGCGCGGCAGAAACAGCGAAAAGTAAGTTGTAAAGTTAATAAAAAGAAATATGATTGGAATGTAATGATCAATTTTGTATAGCTGGAGGAGAAATTGAAGGGGGATAGACAAGAAGCAGAGAGGCAGAGGTTGATAGAGCTTCAAAAGAAGACGCCGGAAGTGACCATCACTGTTGTAGATCCTCAAAAACCTGTTTCTCAGAGGTTACTTCCTCAGCGCACTCTACCGGAAGTTTCAATTTTACCGGCATCTGCACCTGTCGTCTTGACAACGTTAAAGCAACCTACTAACAATAAAAAGAAGGACAAGCCGGAAGTCGCTACCGGTAACAACGGTATGAATAGTGCCAAAGCGAAAACTATGACTGTAAATACTAATCAAAAGAATAAGAGTGCAGCTGCAACTGACAGGGTGGATGGAATCGTTCATTCTAGTCAGATAAACAAAGTTTCCTTGAAGGTCGATAAAGCCGACGTTGGCAGCAAAGGCAGCAATAGTAAAAATACAGCAACAAGTAATAATGTGACCAGTGTTAAGAGTAGTAATTCTAGTGTCTCGCTATCCTCGAACACCGTTGATAATGATAAGAAGTTGACGAAAAAAGAAAGGAAGAAATTGAAAAGGGAACTGAAGAAGAATGAAGAGGCCAAAATGAAAGAACAAGAAAAGACTTCGCAGGCGGAAAATCAACCACAAATTGTTACTATTAAAAGGGTAATGGAATCAAACAGTGCTGAACCGACTGTTACCATAACCCTAAAGGGTCAAACTCCAGCCGAGGATAAAGTCCTCTTTACGTTGGTTAACGGGCAAACTAAGGAACCTACTCCTATGAAGCCTGAACAACAGCAGAGTCAAAATAGTACTAGTGGAAAGAAGAAGAAGACGAAAGGTGGAACGAATCAGCAACAGCAATTGGCTAAATCTTCTCAGCAGCAACAGACCCAGTCTAACGTATTGAAACAACAACAAACTAACACGATAGACGCGAAAAGTGCGAAACAGCAATCAATCAATGACAAGCTGAAAAATGCAAAACTAGCCGAAGACAAGAAATCTCAACAACAGAGCATAAACGAAACTAAGAGTACAAAATCTAAGAAAGACAAGAAAAACACCGAGAATAAAGAACCTGTCTCGCAACAGAATACTCAAAACAAAGGCAAGCTTCAACAACAATCCGTAAACAACAAAAAGCAAAACAAAGTCAGTACACCACCTCAAACACCAATAAGTCAAAAACATCAACAAAATTGTACCACCAGCGATACAAATATTAAGAAAACAAAGGGTCAACAGCAACAGGAAAAGAATTCTCAGGCAAACACTGGGAAGACAGTAAAAAATAATAATAACAACAACAATAGTAATAATAATGCAAACAAATTGACAAAAAATGATAATCAGAAGAATCAAATAAAGTCTAATCAGTGCATACCTAAACAAAAGTCTTCTGCCGAAATTCAAAACACTGCCGCAGAACGTTTCGATTCACCCCTCAGTAGTCAGTTTAAAGATATCGATACAAATTCCAAGATAAACATCGAGAATCTCAAGCTCCCACCAGGTATCACAATAACAAAAGTCGATGCACCAGCTAAACCACTTCCAATTAGATCTGCACCAATGCCTAAGCCTGTAAGTCCGCCCAAGCAGACAACGATTATTGCAGCACCAATGAGTGGTGTACAGTCGAGTTATGCTGGTCCACAAAGCGGTGGAAATGTAATTGTTGTGGACACCGGAAAGCTTAAGCAGGATCTAATACCGAAGACTAGCGACAAAGGTAAGCCATTGGTTACCCCTAATCTCTTTTGCGTTTCTCATTAAGAATTCTTTAACCTCAACAATAATTCCTTCAATTACAGAATTATCCAAGGAGTGTCAGCAGCCACAAAGCGTCAATGGGAAAAAGAAGAAGAAGAAGGGTAAAAATGCATCAGGCGCGAGCTCAATGAACGTGTCCATAACACCAACTAACAATCAGCCATCTAGCGGTTCAGTGTCGAACGACCACACAGATGAGCCTGCCAGGATACTTCACAATCCCGGCACAAATATGGTAACCATAAGGAATCCAGCATTTGGTCCACCTAAGATGGAGCCCACTCAACAGGCTGCCATTATAAAGGTGTCTGAGAATGGTATGGTCACCATAAGGAGTCCAGCGCTACAGCAAGCCATCAATGCCGGATTGACGCCACCTCCAAAGCCCGACTTCATCGTCAAGGGTGATCTGTCCACGTCAAACGTTTCCAACGGCAGGTCCAACCTGACGCAGACCAACAATGCTAAGCAAACAAACAGTATTATTCCATCGAGTCTCGCTGAGCTGCGAAGCAGGCTCACACCGGATTGCACGGGCCTGACCGGTCTGGCGAACATTCAGATTAGCAAAGTGACCAACGGACAGCCTATACCGGAGAACGGTATCAATTTAAAGGGTACCAGCGTGACCTTGACCAAGGTCAGGTCGGAAGCGGTTATGGATGACGTCCAGCAGGCGAAAACGGCGGTGCGCGAGGCAATAAGTGCTACGATGGCGGCAAGTGGGAGCGGAAAGGGGAAGAAAAAGAAAAAAAAGGGCAACGGCACCAGACAAAGCGGCGATGACTGGAACCTCGTTGGTGAGAAACAACAATAATCAAACTTTAACATGTAAATTTTGGCTTCTTTTTTTTCTTTGGTTCTCGTACAAATGCCCTGACGGTATTCATATATATGTATAAATATATATGTATATATTTATACATTCTGTAGATATATATATCTATATTACTGATATATGTATCTATGTCTAGGAATCATTCAAGGTGTGTAATGTGTGATATTCCTCGCGATCAGGAGGAGGTTTTTTTCGTTTTTTTTTTTCTTTTTCGTTAGAACCAAGAGAGAAAGAGCATCGTATTGGGTTAGAATGTGGTACTTTCTAGCGGTTAGAGATCTTGGAAAGATAGATATACTCTTTATCAGTGGATATAGCGAATGCTTCCTTTTTTGACATATTTTCCATTCTTTACACATTTTTTGTCTTACTTATCTCTTTGCTACTGCAAAGTTGTTTTTCATTCTATTCTCACGCACTACGCGATACGATGAATCCTCGTTAAAGTTTGCTGCCCCGAATTTACGTCCTACATTATGTATATAAATGGATTTGTACATACTCTATATTTACTATGCTTAGGGGGACATTCTCTTTTTTTACTGGAAAAAAAAAAGAAGAGCATAGCTAATCGTCATTTAACTAAATAGACTCCGAATAATCGTTTGAAGTATTGTTTAAATTAGTCAGTAAACTAATTGAGAATACTCAGGAGAGAATAAGTGAATATTAAAAAAAAAATGATAAAAGGGACAGAGAAAAAAGAGAGATATGTCTACTACACGTACGGTAGATACAATTTAGTAGTACCATGGCGTTAAAAGAAATTATTGAAAATTTTGAATCACGCCGGTTGTGCACACACCCATAAACACACATACACACACACAGTACATCCGTCTGATCGACCGAAGAGAATCATTGTGATATTAAGACATAGCTCATATAACTATAGAGGAAAGGCTATATTTTTTATCTACTGATGACAGTGCAATAAAATTTATTTTTTTTCAAAGCTACACTCTCTTTCTTCCTCACGGAAATTCTCCCAATATCGCATGGGCATGGGATATACGCATCAGTCGATAGTACCGCAGACATTTGCGTTATATACTCCAGTCATACATTTTCCATATTATTAATTACTCTAACTGTCTTTTTTCTATTTATTATGTGGACAATAGAAGGGGACCAATTTTCATGCTCATGCGGTAGATGAACACGCCATAAGGAAAAGAAAAAGAATCGATAATAGAAAGCATACGGGAAACGAATGAAAGCAAAAAAAAAACAAGCGTGGCATTCATTCTCAAAATTTCTAGTATTCAGAGCGTGTCTTTTGCAGAGAGCGTATTCACGCCAAAAGATATAGACCTCGAGGATGGCGAGATGGACGATGCGGAACGCGAACTGGAGGCCTTCAAGAGGTTCTGTCTGCAATCGGTGCCACCTGCTCGCAAGGAAAAGGTTAATCTCAACATCAAGGACATCGTTCTCAAGAAGAAATCATCTGCTGCCGTTATAGCGGCCAACTAAAGACTTTGTCCCCCGCACTGCCTACCAGAAGATCTCGCGATCTTCCTGAGTCTACTCGTAGTCGCCCTCGTCGTTGAGATTTAGGACCACGAGGATAATAAGCGATAAGAGCGACCATGGAAGTTGAGGTACAGCCGCATCGTGAACTCCTTCCGGTATTCCTTCTAAGAAAGTAGTGTAAGGGAGATGAAACAAAGAAAAAAACAAAGATGATCCTGACGGAACGTTTATAACCTTCAAAGACTGCTCTCTCTCTTTCTCTTTCTCTATTCTTAACTTCTTGCTCTGTCTCGGTGTCTTTGTCCTCTGCGGATTCAATCTTGCCAGCGGGAACGTTCCGGCAGGATCGTTATATTAGAAATTTTAATTCTTAGATAGGCTGACGATCTTTCTTTTGTTTCATACAAAAATAATAGGTCGCTATTTGCAAGGTGTACTCTTATTGTTATTTTATAGACGGGAAGGTCGTCAGACTTGCCGATTTTGCACGATGCAAGACGATGTTTGTCGTGCGTTGACGAGATGATGCAAAAGATTTTTATGCGACGGTACTGAATTTTTAATAAGGACGAATTAACGGAGGATCTTTTACTTTAATCTATTGTCACCCTATTCTCTTTTCACGACCGTCGGGATATCATTTTATATGCGATATAAATGATAACGAAGTACCGGTATTGTACGTTTTCATTTTTCCCACTTTTCTTGGGAATTATTTGCGAGTGATGCGTTGACGTTGTTGTACATATGTGTAGCATAGACAAAAGGGCGTCACTCTGTGCTCGAATTGAGATGACGTCAATTGACGACGGAGATACATGAGGAATCCTTATCGAAGGATCATCGCATCCTTATCGTTAGCAACATTGTACTGTAGAATAGCGTTTCTTATATTAAGATATATTTCGTCAAAATAGTAGATTGTGACTGATTATTTCATTTGTCATGGACCAAACCAACCCGACTCATCTCCTTATATCCCATTAAGAAAGTAAGTTCAAAATGGCGCAGCAATGATGACAGGATAAGCACTCAGTCTTCCTGCTTGGATTTACATCTTGGTAAGGCGACACTTGAAACTTTGTGACTTTTGCGAAAAGGAGGTAAGAAAACACATTATTAAAAAGAGAAGGAAAAGGCGAAAAGAGTCTTTGCTGTCTGGAATATACCGGAAATCCGGATTTCGTAGACATTTCATTCTCTCGTCACCTCCTGTCATTAGGGGGCTACTGTTCTCTAGAGACAGAATAGGGTAATTGGGGTTAACGAGGTAAACTCAAAAAGCTAGAAACTATATTCTATTCTTTCCAAATATCCAGTATACAGACTGAAAAAATTCCCAAGAGTAGATGACAAACAGAATGTCCCACACCCTCGGACAAGAATATTCTCTTTAAACGTCGTCCCTTACCTTTTCTTCTTTCAGTACAATGAAATATAACCAACACAATAGACGTGACTCGCGCTAACAATGTCAGTCAATCTACTTCATGAAATTCTTCGAGGATCCTTTGATTTATATAGTCTGTGCCTACGGAAATCCTCGTATAGAAATCCCTAAAGAAAAAAGTCAATAGAAAAGAATGGGTAAATCACAAACGAGCTACCTGTAGTTTGGGTTAAAAAAAAAAGAACACAAAAATATCTTCCATATGTGTTCATGTAACCAGGAATGACACTTGGCTATAAATTTCAAAAATTACAAAGACAATAACACGGGTTGATGTATGACAGCCAGGAGGTAATGAATTTTGTTCGAATTCAAACTCCCATTACATAGGTACACAAACGTATATAACATAGGGAATTCTATTTCCTCCAACAGTACCTCGGGTCACGTACCAACCGATTGCGGATTTATTTCCGACACGGCGCCATGGAAATGGGATCGAAACGACGTTCTGCCCTTTGTGAACTTTTTTCTTCTTTTATTTCCCTCGTAGCTCTGTCTCCTTTCTTTCGCCACTAGTAACACCATACCATTCTTAAGGAAGTTGAACGAACCTAGAACAAAGGATAGTCCGAATAGAAGCTACGAGGACGCGCAAAGTCCTAACCTAATGCGCAATGCAAGATGCTCTTTGATTTGTATTCATCGATAGGAAGATCATCTGACATCGCTTCGATGAGGAGGCGCCAGATTGTCGAGGGTATATTTATTCTAGCCGCGCTGCAACAGAAGTCACATGCATTATTCCACGACGAGCCGATGTCTTTTGCAAGGAAGAAATTAAAACAAATCGCTACCACTTTTACTCCACTCGTTTTCACACAGAGAATAATAAAGGATACCAATCTTGATCTTTTATCTTTAAAGCAGAGATTTATGATGCCATCGCCTCCCCCCGGGTCTCTACGGTGATCATAAGTGCCGGAAATGAATCCTTGACCACTTTAAAAAGTCCTTAGATGCACTTATTTGAGTTGGGGTTGAAACCCGTGAAAATCTGTATACCTTATATTTTTTTTGTAAGCATCAGGAGATTTATTACACCCCCTTGATACTTTTTGACCCTTCCACGCTGAACGACCCTTAGTCAAAAAAATGTGAGCATCTGGGATACTTATAAAGTGTCGGATAAAGATACTTGGGGTGAATGTAGCAACCCTCTCCAAGGGAGACGTTCAACCCTTAGAGGCTCGGTGACACTTGAATCGTGCCGAATGTAAAGTAACACCGGCTTATGGACCATCCGGATCTCTGCTTACCATAAATCAGCGATCATTATGGCATAATGAGCGGAGAAGAGACGAGTAGAGAATTTCGAAGCCGTATTAAGATGTAGGGGTTGAAATATTGTTGGGTTCTTAGTATAGACACTGTGTTAATAGTCTTCGGGAATGTTCGGTAAGATTCGGTGAGCTGTCATGGATCGGATTGAAGGATGAATAGATGCATATATATATATATATATGTATACATGAATTACGAATACTGTATAAAATCTTTTGGGTGAATTCGCCAACAGTTTCTTCTACGAAAAGTCGAGGGAAACAGGACGTACGCATTGGGAATTAATATAGCTATTTGAAATTCGAAATACCGGACACGAACCTGAGTATTCGTTGCGTGAGGATGTGTGAAGAGATCGGGATACTCCGTGGGATATTTGCCAGAAGACTTAACAGGCTAACGTAACTAGGTACCATGTCCGATTCTCTGACTTACTTCTCCTCTGGATTAGCCGCTATTGATCTGGGATGAAAGTACAGTCGTTAGTCAATAGATATATAGAATGTAGGCCAGGGATATAAATATATATATATATATATATATTTAGATCAAGTCAAATTTATTTGTACTATTACATTAGGCAATTTTTGGAACTTCCTTTACTTTCCTTTGATTTCTGGTAAATAACTGTGAGTATACTTTACACGGAGAAAGAACAGAGTCGCATTTAATTTATAGGTTAATTATTAATTATACTTTTTGTAAGTATTCTATATATTATTTATACATTGTATGAGGTAGTGAAAGTATACACTGGATGTATATTCCAAGTATGACTTATAAAAGTCCACTTCTTTGTGTTATAAGGTAACAAGAAACAGACTAGTTCATAACTAAGCTTCTATAAATCTTCGTTACACTGTTTTTCTTTCTATCAGATGAATTGACGTTGAACTAAGATTTTTGATATTGCTTTCAGGAATTTCAGGAAAGGCTTAATGATCTTGGAAGCTACTCACTGCTGCCTCGCAGCTTCCTATCGTTCATTGCAGGCCACTTACCTCTCCTTAAGTCGCACCCGCGAAACCCGAGGGTAAAATTGCGCCTTCGAAAAAACCATAAAGTATTCTAAATTACGCGGACCGCTTGACGAAGTGGCGTGGAAGGATGGTACGTGCTGAGAGCGCGGCTCTCACTATTTCAGTCGAGATCAAACGCGCCAGAGACCCATCGGCATTTATGACGGGACGGGCCTCCCGGAAAAAAATATTATTCGTGGAATGATACATACACGAGAGAGCACAGAGCATCAAGCCAACAAACCACCGACGGTGATCTCTTTGAGTTCAGTTCAGGCGTAAACTCATACAGAGACATAACGAAGAATCCGCTGCGGAATCTAAGGAAATTTATGGATTTCATTACACACGTCAATAAAAAAAATTGGTTAATATTTGACAATGGGTTGTATGCAATTAAATAAAAATTGCTTGAAAAAGTTTCATCTTCTTACCATACCCTGTTCTCTTGTTCGCATGGTCTCTTGAGAACGGAGACCGACGGCGTTTTTTTCTTCGCGTCGATGGTGGACCTGGCGGAAAACGTGAAGAAGCAGAAAGTCAGGCACGAGCGGCGCCGACAGATGCGACTCCTTCGTCGGTTAAAGCACGACACGTGTTCCCTTCTTGGTTCCTGAAGGGAGGAGAGAGAGAGAAAGATGGTGAGGTACGAGAAGTGAAAAAAATGTGAAAAAAATAAAGCAGAAAAATCTTGACTTCCCGAGCCGCGGCTTGGTTGTGTCTCCTTTGAAATATCGCGTCATTATGGACAATAAGCGATTCCCGGATTCCTTCATGTTGAGTGCCCTTAGCCTCCACCATGGATTCCTCCGAACTTCAGCTCCACCTAATTCATCCAGCAGCTTTCAGCATCACCGAGGAACTCTGAGAGAAAGAGAAGAGCCTTGTCATGTAGCAGTCTATCGATAAACAACGGCTTGCTTACGTCAACTTTCCTCCATGCGGCCTCTACGCAATGGCTACTCATTTATTAAACGTACTCGCCACCCTGATCGTTTATAAACACATCCGCGTCTTCGACGAGTCACGAACCACGGGACCTTCTCACTGTTTCATCTCCACGATTTTTAGACCCTTTAATACTTCTTCCTCTTCAACTACCAAACGAGATCGTTAGACTCCACTAGATATACGAAGACGAGATGCCAGGAGTCCTCCACAATATGGAGGTTACACGGTTGTCTCATTAGTGGCGTTCGTCAGTCACCTCCGTAGGCATTTCACTTCACTTGGATCGTTCTCCTCCTCCTCTTCAAGACTTCCTTTATTTCCTTCCTTTTCTTTTTCTTCTATGAACTATTCTTACTCCTGGGTCGCTTGTTCCTTTTGATATGTTTGCGCGACGTTCTAACATTCTTAATAAATTTCATATCATCCGTGTCAACACTGTATTTTCCATTCATTTCCAACAGGATTTCTTTTTACAAATGATGACAAGTAAGCACGCTTAAAATATACCCGGTGCTCGTGTAGCGTGAATCGAGTGTCTGCTTTCTGAAGAAAAGCTTGATATTCGAGATGCGCTTACGTACGCTTCTAATATTCCTAACCTCTTGTACAAGTTGCCCTGACGGATTCCCGTCGAAGCGTAGTTCCTTGGATGCGCGCGCACGTCAACGTGGCGACGCGAGACACTGCCTTACCGTATGTGTTTTCACTTATTTCTAATTCTAACAAATTGTCCTGGCTCCCTATCTCCTGCGAGTAGTCCTCCCTGTCAGGGCCGGGAAGCGGGCCAATCAACGCGTCACTAATTAAAATTCACGCCACCTTAAGCATCTCGGATCTCAAAAAGGACGGAACAAAAACACGTCGGACGTTCTCGGGACCGTTTTCTTTTTACTTTAGTTACTGATCTTACGTATATATGTAAGAGATGAGCATTCGAGAAGACTTCCGGTATCGTCTACACCAGGTGGTCTGTACTTAAACTTTTCATCCTAACAATATATACTTTCGCATAATAATTATGAAATATATTTACAAATATTTTGCAAAATGAATCACTTGAAAAATACATTTACAACTGCCCTGCGCCCTTGTTCCCTAGCAAACTAATTCCACAGACGAAGGACAGACAGTCGCCACCTCTAGACTCTTTCAAAACTCAGACTTCTCGTTTCAGACCATTAAAGTCATTTCCTTTTCCTGAATATAGCGTGTATAATAAACCACGGCTATAATCACACATGAGAACTGACTATTATATTTACTAGAAATTCAAGTCTACGCTTCCATTAGAATCAACCTTAATGCTACAATGTATTTGCACGTCGTACAATAAAGCCAAATACAGAAGGAGTTATAGCTCGAGAACGATTTACGATTTGGACGCGGAACGAGGTGCGTTGTAATCCTATAATATTTCTTGGTATAATTTATCGCATGGTGTAAATATTGCTGCTGGTAAATATCGCATCCACCTACAACCTACACAACGTGGTGGTACGTGGCAAGGAGCGGCCCCTAGTTATTTTCATACGTATCTTATTATAGCGAACCAGCGTACCGCAGGTGCATACACCATATTCTTTGCTCGTGCAGTTAGAAAGAAAGAAAGAGGGACCGTAGAAAAGGTATGAAAAACTAATGAAATAATAAAGCGTTCACTTTAACACGCACGTGCGTAACGAACGATGCGCTCTCGATCCGTCTGCCGTAAGGCTGATTTACATGTACGCAAATTTGGCTCAAGCCCATAGCAGACGGTGTCGCTTTTGTCTCTGGCTTTTCTGCGTCTACAATAATATCAAGCTACCCTTGTTTCACGCACCAGAGCCACGCCGTGGGAAAATAAAGGAAACTACGACACAAAGTACAATCGCAAATCGACCATAACAAAATTCCTTGCGTCTTCCGTCGCTTTGGAAAGCTACACCGTGCGGCTTAAGAGAACATGTGAATCGGACATAAAGTAAGGGCGTTTTGAGGTTAGACTTTGTTCAAAGGTTCGAAGAGAATTTTGATTTTTTTTAACAAAATTATTCTTGGACTCCAGTACGCGTTTCTATTAACGCGAGAATTATTCCTCGATCGTAAGCGACGAAACACGGATATCCGTCGGGCATTCCAAGAATGCCTTGCGGTAGTCCTTTAGGTTAGTTTTCACACGAGACCGGAAATGTATCTAGTAGCGACTCCGTAATGTACCAATGCCTTGTTTTTGAAGATAGCCGACAGTCCTTGTCCTACAATGTGATTCAGTGCTTAATGGCGGGACGGTGGTTTCCTTTAAAGGTAAACGCTGTCACTTATTTCAATTTGTCCAACCGAATGAACACGGGATACCATAACCGATGTAAATGAAGGAGTAAAGGAGCATCCTCTTTAAGCCAAGTCAAGAAGACAGTATAAAAAGAAAAGTGTCGAAAATTTAAATTTCAACAGACTAGAAGCCCAGCTCGATAATAATATACGTCCCGTATAAACCTTTTGAAAATTCCCGCCGTTCTCGCTCTACTGGACGATCAAATATTGTCAAGAAACTCTAATAGATATAGACCTCCTGTTCAGTTTGCATTACAATTCTCCTTTGATGCGAAAGTAACGATCGAAAAACAATATGATTTAGAATGCCGAATCCACCTTTGATCTTCCACGGTTCGCTGGCGACGCTACGTTCACGTTAGTCGCACCAAAATAGCGTATCGTAAATAAGTGCGATTGCGGTTACAGCTTTTAAAATGCTCGATCCTGAAAATACATTTAATACACCGGACATCTGGACCCTATAGTGAACCCTAAAGCCCTATAGTGACATTTCCATTACAAATAATGCATCTCCTAGCATAGAATTCTATTGAAAACAGCGGGTGTCTTGCCTTATAACGTCTATCCTGAATACGTTATAAGAGAAGACATAGGATGACTCGACCTGGGTCACTCTTATTACTATCATTAAATCCGATGGGTAAATTTTTTTAAAGGTGCAGAAGGGAGGGAGTGGAATATAAAAATAAAGGAAAAGTCAAGTCTTTTAAAGCAATAGAATACCAAGGCGGCTACCTGGTCAAAGACTCTTTATCATAATTACTGTAATTAACCATCCCCTTTATGGTAGACATTACCACTTAAAATGGCTGACCCTTCTCGGACCTCACGCTAGCTTTAAAATTATTCATTCCTCCTTCTTACCGACGCATAGACATTTATGCAGATTCTTAAGAGTCACCGAGTCGAAGGATCCAAGTGTCTTTGGTTCGGCTTTCTCGGTTGAAAGGTCCTGTATATACTACGTGTCCACAGTCTAATGCACTTATAGAAATGCTGCAGCTGGAAGTCTCAAGCTAGCCCAGGATTGCGCGGCTGAGTAACAGCGTGAAGTAACCGTTGTTGCTTCTCCGTAGAATCTCAAATAAACGAAACCAAGTGAAACTATCGTCTAAAAGCGGTGGTTGCTGTGTCATCGTCTGGCGACGCACTTGCCGTGGCCGTTTCGCGCGTTGTGAATTAATACGACATACCTTTAGGATTTACCCATTGTAGACTATGAATATGACACTGGATTAATAGAATAGACATATACAATAGGCATAGACACTAGGATAAATTTATTGATATCTTTAATCTGATAGCTAATTTCGAGTGTACATATAATATATAATTCATAATGATAATATTAATCGTATCAATAATTTATTATTCAAATATTCCAAGTTTAGATCGACCCTTACGGCTGGTCTGTTCAGACAACAGATGTTCGCCAAAAATTCACGGCGTGCGCTTCTGCTTGGTGAGCACGGGACGCAAATAGAACACTGCGGAGAGACGTCCAACTGTCTGGTGCTCTTGCAAAAATAGGATTTTCCATCGTCGGTGATCCTTGGCCGAGAGAGAACGTTATAAATTTACTGGTAAGGAATCTGATAAGCTGATGAAAAATCGTCCAATCTCCTTACGAGATAACGTACAATATTATACCACGTGGGAGGGTAGGGAAAAATAAAGAAGCTGCTGAACTTATTTTTCTCTACCATATATGTGTGTATGTGTATATATATATATACTAAATTAAAAGCAACAGTGCACTGCGGCCTCTCTAGAATTATCCTGTGGGTGTAGCAACACGTTCGTGATACAACGTGAAGTTCAAGGTGTAATTTATTCTATGGTGGTCAGTAGTCGACAGCCGGTCTTACACGAGTCTCTGCTCAGTTGGCCCGAGTCGTCGTGCTATAATGGTTATGAACGAGACTTAATGGTAGATCATGACCTGAGTCACGCGAATTCACTTTGCGTCACGGGGTTGCACTTCTTGGTCCGTTAGAAGTGAGTTAGATGGGACAGCTATAAGGAGCAGCATTATAAGGTATACTTTTAGGTGTCCGTTGTCGAATGTCCGTCCAAATCTTAGAATAGGGTTAGAAGTCGTTCCGTTTAGAAATGGGCGTTCATTCAGCCGGAACTAGAGGACTCTGAGGAGTAAACGACATTTCTATTCAAATGCCTTGATTCCAGCTGTAATTTATTCCATTTTAAATGCTGCCTGGGATCTAAATAGGGGCGTTACCGTCTGGGGTGGCCTAATACATCGTTGTTTAGTCACTGCACGTACGAACTAGAATGTTTTGTTTGATCCAAAAGAGAGTCGAATTTCAATTTTCAATTCAGATTCCAAACTGAATTTTGTCTCTGAAAAATGTTTCGTGTCGAATTTAAACGTAAATGCCTAGACTGGAATTATCGATTGGATTATTTAAACTCGATCTATGCATAGTGACGTATGTCGTGTCTTGGAATTTGGCGATAAAGCTTGTGGGGGAGATGAAAAAAAATATGATGAAAAAAAAACAGGATGAAAAACTGTGACGTACGTGCATCGCATGATATAAAAATAATGACCCTGACTAGAAGCCAGGAATACGCGTTTTAACTGGAACACAGCATGCAGTCCCAACTGTTTATTATTCAATCGCAAATTGGTCGAACACCAATTCGCAGAATGGCGTCGATCTCGCTCGAGCTAGTTCAACGTATATAATAATAACGAACGAGCAAAGAACATTAGCCAACGTACGTAGATAAAGAAAAAAAAAAAAAATATACAATTGGTCCAAATATCCCACAAAAAAAATAAAAATCCAATGGTCGTGTAAATAAAAAAAAAGTCACCCCGAAGCTCTTGAACTAACAAGGAACAACCCTTTATAGTAAATCAGAACCACCCACGAGAAAATCATTCCCGTATATATCACAATCAAACGACTGGCGTAGCTCTTTTCGCGACCCACACACTCTTTGGTTCCGAATGAAAGAAATAAAAAGTATCAATAAAAAAAGGAAGAACAGAAAATTCAGATATTCAGGAGCGTAACAGCGTGGCGCTCTGACACAGTGGCTCCCTCTGTACAATACCGACGCATAGCCATACGTGACTCCATCTGTGCGAAATCCCTTGACTCTTCGTATAACTTTATGAGGGCAGACATTTTTTTGCTGTCTGTGTTTGCTCGTCGGGCCGGTTCTCATGTAAACGATCAGAACGTGTCGAGGATCGTGGGTGGCATTTATCGTTGGAAAGTGTAAGAGAATTTCCAAGGTATAGCTGCTAGCACTCTATATAGAAATGGGTATAACGTTGACTGCACTTTGTACTACGATAAATAACAGTTCCTTGTACACGAAGAGATCTGATAAAGAGATGGTAACAAAAATACACAAACTACATACAGTAAGATCGTATGCACGTCTTATAGTATCGTGCAGGTTAATCGATGCATAACTATTATCTACGGATCAATATTCTACATAAAGCATTCGAAGTAACATGAACAATGGAATCACGTTCCCCAAGCGCCATTCGTCTTGCCTGACGAATAGAAGAAACCAATGGCGATGCGAAAAGAGCTGCCAGCTCACGTGTCCATCTACTTCCTGTAAAAACTATTCGATTCAACACGTGTATAAAACCTCCATCCTGGTACGAGGTATGTGCCATATAAATAATAATGCATATACCGTATGAACTTCCGTGAGTGCGGAGATCGAGAAATCGAGAATAAAAATACGATTATCGATGTCACGGTGACCATTGGAATCAGCGAGAAGACGCAGACGAGGATATGTATATAGGTATATGTGACTATGGTACAAAATGAATGCTGGGATCGATCGGTAGAAATATCGTTCGATTGGCCAGAAAGCTAACACTTGTTCTTGACGGTTCGTTATAAAGTTATGCCTGTTAATTTCAAAATTGATATTCAGATCCTTTGGACAGGTATCGATTTCGATATGTGATAATAGAAAGTCACGTGTGATTATTTAGCTTCGGTATGGCGTATGAGAAGGTTAGAGGATGAGAGAGAGAGAAAGACAAAGATTGATCGATTGAAAGTATTTTTATTTGTCAAGGCTCGTGGCGCCAAGTGTCATTTTTTATGAAATTTTTGACGGGGATTATTATGGTACGAAAAACAAAGTTGATTTCCAGTGCTTGAATTTCTGCCGTGGTAAAACAGTTTGCAGTATTTTTATCTACGTTTGGGTATAGCTGGGTATGTTTGAGCGCGTCATCGTGTTCTTCTTACATTCTTATATAATAGAGTATAAATTTAGAGGCTTTACATTTAATTTTATTTAATTTAACTTACAAACTACTAACATACATAGCCTAGTATAAGAAACACAATAGATTAGTATAAATTAGTATACACAGCATCCATGTATCGCACCCTGCCTCCGGATCCCCTGTAACCACGTACGATAGCCAGAGAGAAGGGGAAATAATAAAAGGAGAATAACAAGTAAAAGTAAAGGAAAATGAAGTCCAGGGCTATTCCTGCGATCGGACTGTGGCCAGTTGCTTGGTAAGTATCGCGAAAGATGGCGGATGTAGGTTTCTAAAATTGTATAGGAACATACGGTTATAGGGGATGGCGTCGCGACGCCCGGTAACCGTGTCCATTCTCTTGGAGGAACAGCTGCGATATTTACATGATCTTAATGAGGCGTAAGGGAGGAACATATTTTTTTTTTTTTTTTTTTTGGTTATGAAGAATCCATGGACCATCTCTCTTCGTCTTTATCTTTTTTGAGCTTGAGTAACGTCAGCTCTCATCGCTTCTATTTAATTATACGGGATCTTGTCCTTTTGCAAATTTATCCTTTTACCTCAACTCCTCTGTTTTCTGCACTCTGCCATTTTCACTCCGGGCTTATTCACTGCAATACATTTTGTTTCACTTTCTTCCTTCTCTGATTCAATCCTACTCTTCCTCTTACTTGCGTGATGTTGCTCGCTGGACTAATACGAATTTACATACGTATCTACATATGTACGTAGTGTGGCTATTTCTGGTATCGCAGATCCAATGCGTGAATGTACATTGGTACGTTTAACAGCGGCAGAAGAAGAAGAAGAAGGAGCAGCGTTTACCAGCACCCTGAAGGGGTGACAGGTGCTGAGTGCTTCTATAAATTGTTTGCTAGGGCCATTTTGGGAAGAAAAATCCCACGGAGGACCCTTTTACTATCTTTAGTGAAGAGGAGGGAAAGATGTGAATCTCACTCGAAAGGATCGATGGATGCTGTCAAGTTTTCTGGGATTTGTAAAAATGTGGTTGATTGGTTTAGACGATTTTTATATACTGATAAAAGTAAAAAATTAGACTTTAGTGTCGAAGGGATGATTTTTAATCATTTTGACATTCAAGAATCTCGGGCTAGATGATTCAGGGGATGAATCAAGAAATAGTATTCTGCGGAAATTCTGTTATTGATTATGAATGAGTTTCCAGGTCCATTCAGCTTGAACGTGACCCAGCCTTGGTCCATCCTCATCTTGTTGAGTTCTCTGGTCAGTTTCATTCTGCGACAGTTGTCTAAAGTTGCTGTTAGGACCCTTATGAAACGTGGAAGGAGTTACTAATTGTACACTTTTCGGGACGATAATTTATTATTAATAGGTAATTTAAAAAATGATTAAGTGACGTCATCTTTAATTTTCATATTGTTTTTATTTTTATTTATTCATATTTTCGAGTCATTATCGACCGATTGTATGGGTATTGGTAACAGCGATCAGTAGTGTATAAAAATTATATATGTATCGATTTTATCGATTATTATTAATTATCAATGAAATTGTCTAAATCATCCGATTATTTTGAGTCCTAACCGCACTAATGTGGTGATCTAAAGCGATTCTACTTTTTGCTCGTATTTTAGATGCGCGAAGATTAACTTCGCGTGTAGCTGGCGTACCGCGGATCGTGCCTGCTCCCTCACTATTTCCAGACGCGTTTAATTAATCTTGAACCAAAAACGTCGAGTGTAAAATGGCGTCGGTTAGTGCTGGCCACCTGGCAGAAATAGCAACGAGAAACGGTCCCCGGTTGCGCGATGCGAAATGAACGCACTTGGCACCTGCCATCTCCGATTCGTGTCTACGGATCCTTTACACCAGTTATACTTTACGCGCGAATTTTAAAAAATATATAATTTTGTAATAAAATTTTTTAAAGTTACATTTCTTTAGACGTTATCTACGCCAGGGTATAAAATAGCAACGGTTGTTGAGGATTTATTGAAAAATTGTATTTCATGTAAATCTACCCTAAGGATTCTTATAGACGCAGCTGCTTTCTGAAGTTGTTGCTACTCGTTACAGAAGTATCCGAGTCGATAAAGCGTCCCTTCATGAATCTGACTCTAATAATAAACACACGGGGATGAATTAATCTGCACGGTAAGACTCTCGCCGGAAACCGCTTCTGAAATACACCGGATTGCGGAAATATTAAAGGAACTCCGTGAAACGTCCGTCCAACTTATAGTACTTGGTTGATTGCGTCAAAGATTCCCACCCACGGGTATACGAATCGTGCCAAGTACGATTTTTCATGAAAAATCAAGCGAACGTGACATTTCCGGAACTGACCACATCCGGAAACGAGAGCGTCATCTAGGCTGCACCGGCCAAGGCGGCGCAGGAAATTTCGTAAGAACGACGATAATATTGAATTTCGTAGGAATTAAATAAAAAGAAAATCTAACCGTATAAACCAATTCAAGAAACCGTTTCGAATTTTTGAGAAACTTAATAATGTTTTTGACGTATTAATTTTCATGTCAAATTCCACGCAAACCATAAATGACGGCGAGGCAATCGGTACAGGTTAGAATGCGAAATATCAATTGACAGATAATGGATCCAAAAAATAATTAATTAGTGGACAGGGTGGGTGGTGTCAGAAGATCATCGAGCTCGAGACAGATACGTAAGAAGATAAATAAAAAATCTCCAGCATCCAAGGAATCCTGGCAAAGTCTCCATGATGCCGTAGCTCCAAAAATTTCGAATGGAAAATTTCAAAATAAATCTGACGATGGTAAAAAAATTTTGAATTCATTTCGATTTCGATATACAAACAAAAATTATTTCAGATTCATCGACCGCTTCTATAGGCGACATATGTCGTATCTGTCACATGGGCGGATTTCCACCCTTAATAAATTCACCCCCAATTTGGGAATGGCAGAATCAAACAGCTCGTTCAGTTGACAGTCAAATATCAACCCTGTCATCCTATGCTTATCTAGGTCCATTGATATCAGCGTGCAAGTAAGCATAGTTACGCAATGCAATCTAGGAAGTCACATCAATCAATCGATTCCAAGGAATCCACAACGCGAGCGACAAGAACTCACGCGCTCCTTAAGATTCCTTAAGAAAACCGGTCGGGCCGAGCAATCACTGTCATCGAACCTCATCCATCACACGACTCTCTAGCCGCTATTTTTCCACAAGGAGCATAGGCAGAGTCGAGGAAAAAAAAAAAAAAATTAAAAAATAAACCTCGCTACTCGACCACTTAGCAACCTTAAGGGTTATACTCAATGAACGTCACTCGCCAGAAACGCACGAATTGTCGTTATGCGTTAACTCACCGTCGCGCATCTCGCGAGAATGTACATAGAAACATAAGTCCAACATCCACATTTTACACCTAAGAAAAAGTCACGTGGCATTAAGAATTTTTCGAAAGGCAACATTTCTATGAAATTCCAGCTGTCGCGGTACTGTGGGTCTCGTGCATGCTGAATGCTTGGAAAGGTGGCTGACAGAATCTGGACACAGTAGATGCGAACTTTGTGGACATAAATATGCTACTAAAAGAGTCCCCAGGCATAGCATCTTGCGAAGTGTTATCATCTGGTTCAAAACTGTCATAGCAACGCGACAGGTAAATTTTGTATTAATAAATGAACTATTAGGATATTAATTGAATTCTTTTAAATAGATGCTACTGGATATCATTTATTTAATGGTAACTACGCCCCTGGCACTACTTTCATGTTACGTATGTGCTTTGGCCCTGAAGATGATCTTGGAGTCAGGACTGTACGAGATACCCTGGACGATAGTAGCCATGTTACCCACGTGCTCTCTGACCCTGGTAGCTTATTGGGGATGGTTAATTACACTAGGAAGGTATATCAACAGGTACTAATGAATTTCAATAGGAGTTTCAATACTTTCGACTGACTTAGACAAAATGACAAAATTTTTCATATCTTTATCTGTATTGATATTTTTTGGAAAAAATCCAATATTTTCACACTACTCAAACTTCACTGGTTATTCTCTAGATTACATGGACGACGCTGGCGTCGATTCTGGCGAAACAACTTCGTGGTTCGTCTATTGCCTGACAGAGGGTTGGTCTTCGTTAATGACGTCGGGAATCCTCAGCCAATTTTCACGCCCAGTCAGAACGAACTGCCAAGAAATCCTGAAGAAACGTTAGAACAGAATCCAGTTGACGATATGGAAGATTTCTTAAGAATACTTTAACCATTTAACCATAGACTATAAAGTCATGGATGTAGCAAAGATCGCTGTACTTGATTTCCATGAAGTCTTGTATACGTATATGTGCAACGTTTGAGAGAAACAAAAATTCTGATAGATCTTATCAACCGTATGAACATTTACGACGTCGTTACTAGACCTCGTTGAGTCACGTTTCCTTTAATCCTGCGAGGCAACCAGGAGTGTCTCTAAGGACTAAATAATTTATGGCAACCGTCGGAGAAGGGACTGCCAGCACACAGAGAGAGAGAAAAGAACCAGTTCACTGGGTGAACAAGCCGAAGCCACGATCTTCGCATAAATTCTCCTTTTACTTTTACTTTCAACTTCGATTCGACACATCCAACTGGAGATGTTCATTAAGTTCTTTTAAATGTCTTCAGAGTGTTTCTAAAAGCGTACTAGAAAGCTCAAAGTTTACCATATAAGATATAGGCATTACTTATAAGTAGCTTTGGCAACAGCTTTTGTTTCTTCTCATAGCTCTTTTATATACACTTCTTTTTTACAAAGAAAACAAAATTTCACGATCGCGTGAGAAGCCAGAGTGGGCGATTTGCGAATCGAATACGACTACCGGTTTGGCGGCTCAACTTAAAGCTTCTGCAATCTCATGTCCATTCATCGTTGTAACTGATAAGACTTTTAATTTGTCTTATCGATAGATTTATGCTTGAATCTATCAGTTATGCATATACTAAACACATATAGGCATGGTTCTTGGACATAACGAGCAATGAGAGTCATTATTGTTATATATTGGATATTTCTTATCAGTAATTATTATACGTGATAACTAAGTTAATGGAATTTTTTAAAAATCCTTTTTGCCGATAATACAACAAAATCTGACATTTAACCTAGGCTCTAAACTCACACGGTAGATGGTCCACGGATACCAAGACTTAAGGCGTCTTTCTATAGTTTGTCGTATGCGATACCTGACATTATCGCACATTAAAATGTAAACTGCTCTTAAGTTATGGCTCGATCAAAGTGATTCTCGGACAACATTCCAAGTCGCCTGATACCACAGGACCTTTTGTAACGTAGGAAAAAAGGAAGATACTCGTTAAGGATCCAGAATCATTAAATCAACGATCCTGCCGAAAAGATAATTAAATTAAATAACACCAATGGACTTATATAAGGGATCTCAGTACTTAACGTCATCAACTTACTAACCAATAATAATAATAACAACAACACCACAAATTATATATATATATATACATATAAAGAAAATTGTTTTCCCAACTGTCATTCAGTGGCGTCGCGTTAGACAACCAGTGATTAACCGTCGCCCACATGAATCCCGCAAGAACAATAATTGTTTGATTTACAACGACGTATTCGGTCGACTATTTCGGTATAGAAATAGTCGCGAGAGGGTTATGTCGTTTCCTATAGAAAAACCGTCTATTTTCGAGACTAGTCTACGAGAGTCTCGTTTCCGTCCACGCAGCATCTTCCTGCGTTTCAGTCACGTTATTTTTAATTGCTTGAACGTAAAAGCACGAGTATCCAAAGACTGTACGATTAATATCATCCAGCGTTGAGGATCCTTACGGTATTATAGAAAATTCACATGAAAAGTCGCCCCGAGGTATATTGTCTTCCGGCGCGACAAAACAGGAGGTTTAATGTGTATACAGCAAAAGGGTTGGAACGTAGCTCGTAGCTCATCGAGCGTTTATTGAGCCGCCATCTTTTCTTCTCTCTTGTGTTTGTTGGTATTCCTGTATTATACCGTCGCTCGGGACACGGAGGAAGAAATGAATCTTTTACGCGCCATCTCCAGAAATGCATCCGGTAGATCCTGCTGCAGTCGTATGCACCGATACCCGTATGCGAGTATTCGTACAAGTTGGTTGTGATATTTAAAAATATTAGCATTCCTAACAAAAGTTTACTTCCGACCGGAAGTCACATGAGAATTTAATACTGTTATATCAATACAATCACTACACTAGACTTATGACTATCGTCGTACTATGAATATACGAGTAATATATACAGCTATGAAATTACATGCATGAGAATACACATACAATACAATTCCCTTACTGGGAATTCTCAAAGTGCGATCTTTGTTACTCGAAGAGAATTGGCCGTAAAGCTATTTGTGTTTGCCGGCAGATTCTGTGCGCGAATCGCTCGCATAAATAATAGCAACTTTTTCTAATCCAGACCTACCAACCCGTCAAATCCATATTTATCGTTCTCCTGGTACAGGTGCACGCATTGTCGTAGATACCAAAATATATTTGTACACGGTATTAACGTTGACTCGTATTACTCGTATTATTCTAATATAAATTTTATAATAATTTTTTTTATTACTGTACCAATCAAGTTATTGTCTTTTACAACGATACTGGCAATTTTGTTATTTGTCGCTCTGACGAATATTCTCATTGGAATGCGCCCTGCCAGTGGACCTTTTCGACGTAACAAAATCCCTTTTGCCAGCCTGTAAAATATTGCCAATTACCAAGGGTCTATCCCAGTTGCCGAAATTTATTGTCGATGATAAAGGTATCTGGCTCGAGCCGTACAGCAAATGCAGCTTAACAAGCACCACCACCAGTTTCCAACACGCAAGCCAATAAATTCGCAAACATCTCTCTCTCGCTCTTACTCATTGTTTGTTCAGATATTTTCATTTTTTTTCTATACCCTTATCAACAATTTTCGCGAACCACGAAAAATCGAGGCTTAACGAACCACGCGTTTTTTTATTATCTCTTTGCCATTGCTGTAGGCACTGGAGTGCTGGAGTAGCTATCTGTGTGAAAAGCCCTTTAACCTTTAGATACGTTAGCACGCGTCGAAGATATATTAGAAGAAAGATAAGTAGTTCAGAAATAAGTATTAAAGCAGCGTTTAACCCCAGCCTTGCTCACGACTGATTTATATGTTTTCCGTCGGTTTAGACAGTTTCGAAAAGGTAAGCACGAAGGCTTGTGCCACGGATAAAAATATCTTAGCTGATACAACTTGACTCCTGTCTAAGGACCAGGGAAACGATGATCGCGATCCTAGAAGGTGCATCAGTGATTTAAAATGAAAAACAGTAATAATAATAACAATTATTATATTATATTTCCTCGATTTCTCAAACAATTAAGAATATCGTTAAGGCAGGATACAGTAAAGCTAAAGACTTCGGATCTCTTTCTTGGAGAAGTCAACGTGCGTTATATCGCTCCCTAGGGACTCAGTGGCCAGGAATACCAAAGATTCCTGTCTTGGGAATCGACCGATAGACCTTTCTTCTTAATGAATTTATGTTCTCACGGTGTTATCTATGGTCGAAGTAATAGTCAATTTGTTTAGTGAGTCTGAAATGGTTGTAGTTCCAAAAAAATTTTTTTCACCCACGCTGTTACGTGCACGTGAAAAATTTGATTTTGAGTCTAAAGAAAAATTCCCTACGTGACAACGCATTCGTGACACTGTGTGACACGTGGACATTACCATGGTCAGGATTCGAACCTGGGTTACCATAGCCATAAGATTATGGTCTTTAGTACTAGAGGCAATCGAGAGAATAAAGACAATTGGATCATGGCCGTAGTACATATAACAAGCTCAAGAGCTGAGAGTAACATGATAAATAAGTGCAGGACGAGATGTGATAACAGGGTCAGCCTACCATGTTACCTGAGCTTGCAACTTGGACGCGTATTCGACATTACATTATAATTGGGTGGATCATCAAGATACTAAGGCGCACTAAGAGACAAGCTGAAAGTGAATGAAGACACCCAGTGAGGTCTTTGCTATACAAGCTGGACACATATGTACATCGGTATCACCAACTGAAAATGATCCTGAGACGATTGAAGGAACTACCGGCGCCAATGGAAGCTTAGACGTCTAATCAATTTCTACCCTACTTAGATAGCCATAATTTTAGGACACCTATTTATATATATGTATAAAGGGATATAGATATAGAGGGACAGATATGTTATGTATGATATTAAAGATAGATAATAAATAAGAATTATGACGATCGCAGCTATCGGGGACCTGAAAATGATCTATGAATTACTGCCAGATCGCTCTAGATCTCGACCTAGATGATCAAGCGTGACTCGTCAGATATCTTTGGTCCTGCGCATGACACTGTGCGCAGCATCCATAAGATTACTTCATAACGATTTTTCTGTTTTGCTCTTCTGATCCATGGAACAGTGCGAATTGAAATCCCGCGGGGAAGCGCACGTGCAATAATATTTTAATCTCATTTTTTTTATTGGCACAGCATCAGTCCAGCATCCATTATTTTGGATATTCATAGCGAGTTGTAGAAGCCATCTTGCAAATATTGTGAGGACAAACACGCAAGGTTGCCAGAGAGTACGATAACAGCCTGGGACAATATTATTATTCGTGGTATGTAAATCGATCAAGATTTTTGAAACGTGCGAAAAAATTTTTGCAAAGTGCAGTCGGATGCATCCAGGATATTATATTAGTGCATTTTTATTTTTTACAGTCAATTATAATGTCAGGTTTTAAGATCGACGTTGTTAAATGGACGTTGAATATTCAGTGGGAATTTTATCGCGAATATATAAAAGTAAGCGGTGGACCATTGTGTCCCGTCAGATTCGCACCGCCAGCAAAAACCCAGTGGGAGGCGCGTGAATCCGCGAAAATACGTGCCCGAGTAGTGGGACCAGAGGGAGTAGGGAAACACCGTGTATTTATTGGTTTTGGCACAGAGGCGTCATTTTCGCGAAGAAATCTTCAACCGAAGCGCCAAATTAGCAGCGGCTCGTAAATTAGCAGCGATATATATTGAACGTTCGATAAACAACAAGCCTTCTTGCGAATTTATCGACTCTCTCTAATGTACTAAGCTTGGCTTCCACGTGATAGGAGTTTCCGCTACGTTGAGTTACGATCGTTCATCCCACTAGAAGCGCTGCCATTAATCTTGATGCAAAATAAGAAATTAATTTGAAATTCATTAAAGTGAAAAAAAAATTATCCAATTAACAATTTGCCATTTTTAGGTAAAAATATCAATTCCCTGTAACACGGCGTTACGTCACGCCAACTTTGCTTTATATGGAGCCGACCGTTTCCGTTCCATGACATTTAACATCCGCAACACGCTCGGCAATTTCTGCACAATGCAAAATACTTTTTTCGTACCCTTTTTATGTTTGCAAATTTTTTTTTGCTAATTCCATAGTTACTGCCGCTCCGTAAGCGTGGTCGGCGAGCGACTTCCTGGACTTCCTAGCAATTAGTAGTAACGGCCAGGAACGAGGCTTTATAGTAACGACCCTGGTTGGTCTCTATACTATTACTACCGGTCACTGGTGCTCATGAAGGTTCACCAACGTCCACTATGGTAGCTAAGCGTCTGGATTGTAAGTTTGGCCGTTTAATTGCCGATTACTCATGTCTCGTAACCCTCCCGTAATAAGTCGCTGATTGTTACTTCCGGTGCGATCCTTACGATCCTTAGTTCAATGACTTCCTTTCTCTGGGGTTCAAGAATCAAGATGATGATTTGAACCAGAAGGAGCAAAAACAAACGGTAACGCCGTCACGCTGTTCTAGGTGAGAAAACTGGCTGATAAGGTAAATGAACTTTGGTGATTAATCGTAGAGGCTGTCGAGTGAGGACAGAGACGACAGTAAGGTATCTAAATGTATCTTAGTCTAAGTGGTTCTTGTCGACCTGGGTGGCTGATTGGAAGTCTTCGAGAACCCGTCGAATTTCGACGTGGTTAACGAGCCAAGATATTAGCCTAGCGTCGCACCACAATCTCTTAACATATTATTTTACTCCTTGGATCATTCGGTGGTTGCGATTTAGACTTCTGTCTTATATGGCGACGTAAAATAATATTTTTAATAAAAGACAGTAATAAGTCTACGAACCGGAAGTATATCTTGTTCAGGACTCACCTTTAGCCTCGGGCTAATTATCACAGTAAAAGGAGCATTAATGCCAGGCATAATTTTCCTCACGCCTGAAGACCCATGATCCAAACTCGTCATCTATTTTTGGGACTTACCCCTTCTACCTTACCCTACTTCCTTTTATACCGACTGAACGAGCTTCTCGTAATTACGTTCGAACCAATAACCACTGTGGTCAGACCATTGTTGTTATTTGCAGTCTAAAGGAATTTTCAAAGAGCGACATGAACCCAATACCCAACGACCGTATGGAAACTTGAGAGAATTCAGCAACGTAAACGCCTGAACCGTTTTGCTTATTATTGCTATCAATAATCGGTTCTTTGCTCTCTTTTATAAACAGCACAAGATCCCTAGCCTCTTAATGCCCAATGGAAATAAATGCGAAGTTAACCTTGGATTGTGTAACATTAAACAGACGGAAGTATCCCACTCGCTACAGTTCGTTTCACATTAAAACCCTAATGTACCTATTTACATATTTTACCAAAAAAAATACTTCCTTACGATTAAGCCATAGGCGAACATTTTCCTTGTATCATACGCGTTCTCATTCAATGTCCCTAGCAACCTCGTAAGGTACCAAAAATCTAGGGACATTTGTTTGATATTTTAATCTCAGCGAACATTCTGGAACCGGCTGTTTTTCACACGTGTTTTTCGACCCTGTCGCGCATAACTGGCGTTGGATTAGAATTCGAATTATCATCGTTCCCTTTAGTACTACTATACTATAATTATAGTCGTATACACTAGTAATACTGTAGAAGAAACTAGATCGAAATTCCAAGCTTTTAAGTATGTTTACGACGAGTAAGGTTTAGGAGACGCATTAGAAAGCAGGTGCAGGTCGACGTAAAAGGATCCGTAATTCAAATCCAAGTCTACAACCATATCTATCCTACCTTAAATATTCTTTCCGACAAGTTTAACGTACCGATGGATATCCGATTAAATCAATTACCGGATCGCCTGTGAGTATGAATTAAAAAAATCTTATGCCACCTTCTATCTGTTACAGGTTAATAACTCACGGTTTAATCATAGATAATTAACAGGAGATCCTCGCGCACCTTAGGCAACCCATTCCGTTCGGTGCTGCCAGGTTGCCAGTCCTGTGATTTGCTCCTGTTGGCAACCGGTTCACAACCGGTTACAATTTGTCATCCAATTAATAGAAGCACGTCACCCTACCAGCTGTTCAAGCAAATTGACGTACCTCGCACGTGTCTTAAAGTTTGTATAGAAACAAAAAAAAATTGACAAAAATGAAAAAAATTGTCAATTTTGAAAAATTTATTCCCTTCTTAGCTCTCACCCTTTTTTTTTTTTTACGTTTTTGAGGTTACGTTACATAATTTCGTGGCTCGTATCACACTCGGTCACGAATTTCTTTAACCCTTTACCTCGACGTTTACGTCGCGGCCATCTCGTGTGGCGCATTCGTACAGCCCGACCGTCCAAAAATACAACTCATAACGTCGGAATATGAAACCAGAAGTAACGTAAGGGTGGGCATCTGGCACGGTCGACAAAATATAATAACAGCACGTGCGTGTGCTAAGCCTATCCTCGTACTTGTACGTGACACGTGCTTACGTATCACCCTATATAAGAACAATACCTAAGAACCCGATAAACCTTATAAAAGATACTTACGCAAGACCCCTATGATTCCATATAAAAATATTAACCCGAAATTTATTCCGATCAATAATATTTAAAAAATTTTATTTTTATTCAATCTCTTACATACTATAACCATATATGTCATACGCGATACGCGATGCTTTCGATCTGTCAAGTTACCACGATTATGTTTAGGCCGGAACAGACGTATAGATGGCTAACCACGTGCACCGTGTTGACACGTGCAACATAAACAATAACTATGCACCAGCACAGTGCACGTTGCACGCGTGACCCCACGTTAACACGTGGCCAACACGCGTCTTGGACATTGCTGTTCTTTATCAAAAGATTATACTGTACACGTATATTAAATATGGAAAGAAAAAAAATTATCGTTTACCTAACTCACGAGAAATCTAGTCCATTATAAACCCTTAACGCTAATGTAAATCCATACGCTACATATGCTTCCTATAAATTTATCAAAGACTCAGAAAGAATCCAGACTACGTCACGAGCTTCTGCTTACCAGAAATTATGTCGTACATTCTCGATACTAGGATTTCCACTAAGCCACGTATTGACGTTATCAATACCCCGTTATCTTACTCTTGAAATTTTATTCGAACCCGCTCTCGATTAATCCATACTCTAGACCCGCATAATCCAGTACGTTCCAGCATCCACAGTGCCGTCTATTTATCTCGAGTGGTCCATCGTTCAATTTATACTCGCGCGAAATTCTCCCTTGGGATACCAACACTCTATACGTAAATTCCTTCAGGGATACATATATATATATATATATATATATATATTCGTTAACGAGGTATCCGATGCTCGCATTAATTAGTAATAATCCTTCATAGTCACTCGCGAAAGATACGAATATTCAGCTATCGTGTATCTAAATAACTTTTTTATCGAGCCTCCTACACGTACAAAGATTCATTTATGCCAATTAAATCGACCCGGGCAAGATGCTACTTTTGAATTATACAAGATTTCACATAGATCATAATCCTAATTTTATCAACGAGCAAGCTCTTGGATATTTTCATCAAACATTTTTCTCAAATATCTTCGTCCATTGACCTCGCATTACAAATAAGCACACGTTTCACTCAAGCACTGGACGTTCCTAGTGACAGTCATTATGCTAACTGGCAATCACAGTAATACCATGATGGCGTCGGTTACCACGCGATAACCATAATACCGACCATTATCGTGTCGTGTAACGTTGCATTAGCCAAGAGATTCTGGACTAGTCGCTCTGAACGCCATGAAACGACTACTACGTGAACATAGGACATAGCGTGCGTAAGATTCAAAGGTGATCTTATTACCTGGTTTGGTTAAAAAAAATGGTAATATTATTAAGACGATTAACAGTAAACCCTGACATAGGTAAGTGCACGTTTAAATCCCGTAGGAATTCTAACTGTTGTTTTACAAAGTAGCTAAACGATCGGGAATACTATACTGTTATACTGTTATATACGTTAGCCATTGTCTAACTGCATTGGTCAAGTATGCGTCTAGCATAGTTAATCAAGCGAGAGCCGTGACAACGAAAGTCAATTAACAACACCTGCAATTAATACCAGTTGTTAATTTAGACTAGGTCCTTAATCGATACCGGATATAAGTACAGATATAGACTCTGCTAGTTCAGAGTTACTATAAAATTTTTTTTTTATACCGGAAGTCACTTTTTTTTTAATACGTCACTTCAATGGATACGCAAAGAAAAATATATTGCGTGTCATCTGTTATTGTCAAGATCATTTCTGGCGTCATTTTTGAAATTATTTAATCGCTCGTAGCATTTTGTATAGATACAGCTTGCAGGAAGTCGACGTAAACGCAAGTTTGCTAAAGATAGGTGTAAACATTAATATTCCATTCTGATCTAATCCGCTGACGCGTGGGTCTAAGCTCAATCACATACTTCAGGATATATTAATGTGTGTGTGTGTGTGTGTGTGTATGCTCGTATGTAAAAACACGACAGGCTCATATAGGACGACACGCACGAATCGCGCTTCGATTGTAAATATATTAACGTTACTTCCGCTTACTGAACTGATCGTGTCGCCACATCCGGGGACAGCTGTACGTTACGTTTTACGCATGTGCATACGTATAGATACTTTGATACGTGGCTGCTATGTATATATATATATCTTACATCTATTCCAGCCATTCTATATACTTGCCAACCCTCTGCGCACAGGGATGCACATATGTGCACGATGCACCTACTTAAGACTATGCTTAACGCACCTTGTCAAAACAGTGGTGCATTCCTGTTGAGGATTCTTTTTTTCCCTCATATTCCCTCCTTACTCCTTCCTTGTCTTTTTTTGCTTTCTTTTCTTGACGTCGAGTAAATTAATCATCATTAAAAGATGGCGCGTGACGCCTGGCTTTTCCTGTTAGCGAAAGGAACGAGCTTTTCTCAAGACCAAACAATATTTTGTGTGATGCCTTTTGGTTGCTTTGGTCTGATGAATTTTTTGGCATTAATAACTATTGTGTGGATCGATTACGTCACATTGACTTACGGTTCGAATACGTAGGCTTGGATTGATTTTGGGGGATTTTTGGTTAACATGATTTTGAATTCAAGATCCAAGCCTTTCGTACTGCTTTAAAGCAATGCGTTTCCGAGTCGGCAAGGGCGTCTCGAAGCTCGAAGATTAATCGCAATCAACAGGATCTGACGCAACGTATGCGCAGGATTAATGAAGCACCGCGCATGCGCGACTATCCCAGGAAATGATATGTTACACCAAAGTAGCGCTGACAAATACAGCCCAGCCGATATAGCCAAGCGATACCGAAATAATGCGAGACTGTGAGACACCCCCTTCCTTTCCTTCGTCTCAGATTCTAATCGTCGCGAGTTTATCCTGCCGTCGGAAGGAGTTTATCTTGACTTGTGATAAGTGAGGATTCGTAGCCACGCGAGTCCTTCGGGACGTTACGAAAGATCAAAGAGAAGCCCAACCACTTTCTTTTTACCTTTATCTTGCTTGACCCATGGGTGTTCAAGGTGGTAATCGAGTCAAGAATCTCAAAAGCATGGTATCACCTACCCACCTTTATTACTTATTGCTTGCGACATAGATATGATATCAAAAAGACAAAAAATGGGTATAAAGTTGAACATGAAAAAAAAAAAAAAAAAAACTGACAACACTTTCCATTCCCGTCTAGAATTTGGTTCCCTTATCCACTCTCGTGTGTTTTCTTTCAAAGATCTTCTTGTTGCTCGTTAGGCAGCATCCAAGCTGGATTTGTAACGTCCTCTTACTTTTCATCGTTATCACAGTTCGTCTTTTTCTTTTGGTCTCAGTAAAAATAACGGCTACAACTTAAAAAAATTGTTTTCCTCTCTTTTCTCATCTCCTCTTTTATTTTTACCTACCATACCTTGTACTCGTCTGCGGTGCGGCCATCTTTTTTTTCAATTTCCGACGAACTTCTCGACATCATAAAAAAGTTATATTTAATCTCACCAACTCCGCTGGCTACTACACGATTTACTATCGGGATTCATTTGATGCGAAAATTTACGAGTGAACCGAGCTTAATCTTACCGCGAATATTTGACAATATCCAATTCGATTGATTTATCGTCGCGACGTCCAATACAGGAATTCTAGTCGGCTTGTAAAATCCAATAATCATTTTTTCATTCGAATGATCTTCTAGCCGTACGTCTTACACTCTCCTGTATCACGTATCTGTTCACACAGCTTACCACGAGTCTGTATACAAGTAGAACTTGTGAATCAATCGCAATAAATCTCGATATTTACGATGATCCAAGCACATTCGAATGCCACGTGCTCTGTGGTTATATATATGTATATATATACCGCCCACAAACCCCCATAGAAAGCAGCCTCCTCTGGTACGACAAGATTCCCATACGTTATTTAAACCAAGCCTATACCCAGTCTCCTTTTGTTCCATACCAACAAAAATTCTTCCCTATATTTTTTATTAATAAAAAATTTCACAAAATTCATCAAAATCTCTACAAAATGTACGCAATAACCATCGATCATAATACTTGTTATCAATTAAGCCTAAATCAATAAAATAATCCAACACCTTACCGCGCACCATATAGCCACTATAGAAACTCATGATACATAAATCGATTCATCATCCTATATTAGTCATTATTGTTACGTAATAAGAAACTGAACATTTCAGTTACACGTATCAACACCTACGTTGTTACTGTCAAAATTTTAATATTAATAAAAATGATTACTATGGTTGAAAAAAAAAATCAATCATCATCGGCATGTGTATTTAAATAGCCATTAATTTAAATAGAAATAATAAAACCTTCCTTGACCGATCTGATATCAGATGGCGCCAGTGTCGCGACCCTTGAATCTTGGAAAAATGAATCGCACGAAGAGTCGAACGCTCGTGCAGTAATGTTCTTCGCGGTAGCCATAGACTGCATAAGTAATGTTGGCGGTCGAGGGGAAGAGGGTGAAAGGGGTAGGGAGTCGGGTCGATCGAGTCGACCGATTCGAGAGAAATCGTGAATCGTACGAGTGAGCTTCGTATCTACCTTGAGTCTTGCAAGACCGTTACGAACCTCGAAGGTTCACAAAGAGGTTAGTTCGAAGTAATAGGTGCGGCATGAACTCGATTCTAGGTACTTGAACTACAGATCACGAGGTATTCATGGTTACGTATCTTCATGACTCTCATGGATGGTCGTAGGTAATATTGTTGGCGAAAAAAATATTTTAAAAAATTTAAATATATCGCTAGAAAATATCTATGGATGAGAAATATAATGTCGTGGGTTGTTCACGATAGTACAGTATGGTATATTGTGTATGTATATATATATATATATTTATGTCATAAATGATTCTCTATCGGATAGCGTATAAGGGTGCGTTCACAATGCGGTTGTAATCGCACGCCTAATTTCTAGACTGGAGTAAAAATTGCATTGGCAAGAATCCACCTACTGGTCTGACACACTGTGCTTACAATGATAATTCATTCGGAATGATTTGTGACGGTAGTCAGGGACGGCTTGTATAACGGGTGTAAGAAAAATCCGAGAACGGATACGTATAGGTGTATAAATTGTCCTGACTTGACGTTCAAGGCGTTTCCCGCCAGTGTGAAATACGGCTATGCTAATTTACAAGGGTGAATCCTGAAAATTGCGTTATTTAAGACTTTACGAGACATTCCTTAAGTTTGCATATATAATTGCGTGTGTGTGTGAAAAAAAAAAATATATTAATAAATAGTAACGTTAACAAAAAATCTACACGGTGGTCTCACAGCGAATTCTTAAAGAACCTACATCGTTAGAGACACACCTAGCATTTCATGGTCGATGCGTTGTGAATAAAAATCTGCCATTTTCTCTATAACGATCAACCGGGAATATTTGCGTGGCAGAATAATCAGCTGTTCGTAGATTCCCCACTCGTTCATTACTTTACTTGACTTTTTTGTAGTAGATAAAGACAGTAATAATACAAGCCCACGTGACTGACTACCAAAGTCAATGAATTTCGACGTCGTCGAAATGAATGAGTCTGTCGACATACCTTTTTTTTTTTTTTCATGTTATTAGTATATATTCTGGCGATCACTGCTAATAAATTCGTCAGTAGCTGTCAACGGTGCTCATCCTTCCGTTTCATTATCCCGCTTATTTTCTTCCTCGACAGAAAAAAAAAGTTTCTCTTCGTCCTCGACAAGAGTCCACCAAAGGAAGAGTACAATCACCGGAAATACGAAGATGTTAGCGAGTCTCACAGCGTTCTGGGGGTCTTTTGCTACGGGCCAGACCGTTCTTTATCTCGAGGGTGTCCCGTAGGCACGACTACAAGGAATTCTAAACAGTTTTAATGCAACGAAGGACCAGCGGCCATTTGAATCTTGGTAGTAAGTCAAATCAGCAACTATTTTACATAAGTTCCAAGTTTCTCCGCCAGGATCGCATCGATCAAAGGGTATAGAATAATATATGGAAAATAACTTGTCCCTAGGGACACCCGTTAGCTCCAAAACGTGACTGCAGAAACCAGTAGCTGCAATCAGCATATTCGCATTGCTGGCAAGTATAATGACCACAGGGTGCAGCAACGTTTCTCTTTACAGTGCAAACTCCTTCGGCTTGGCATAAGGACGCTACTTCCAGGAAGACTTCCGATAATAAACAAAGTGCGAACATTCGTATGAGCGACGCGCAACCTTATTCCCCATTGTCGTGTATTTTCGGATCATATTCAATGCGTACTTGACTATAGTGGTTTGGTATCTGCTGACTGCTACCAAATTGGTCGTATGTATTCCAATGGACACTCATTCTCAATTATAGTTTCGTGTTAGTACTTTGGTAGTTATATACTGGTTATATATATATATATATATATACAGTATATATAACGCTACGACTCGTTAGTATGGATTTAGACATTAGCTCGGGTCGCGGCCAATGCGTAGTCGAGGGTCACGTCTTCGAAAGGCGTGTTGTACGCAAGGAATAATTGATTAGCGGCATTCGTTTCGGCAATCGAAAACAAAGATGGCGCTGTATCCGCCGAGAACCTAGTAATACGCATCGCGAATGACAATTAGTCCTACACGACGAGCTTTACCGATTGTTTCACTGATCTCTCAGCTTCTTCACAGGCTCCAAGGACTTCCGGAGATTTCTTAAGGATGATACCCATGAATTTGAGAAATTTTGCCACAAACTTTTTTCCAACGAAAATCATCTTACTTCAATAAACCCATCTAAATATTCAACGACTGCTTGGTACGGTTGTTAAAAATGTTTGAAAAATATTTTAATTTTTTATTTAACGACGATTTTTGATTTTTAGAAATTTTACTTTTTCAGAATTTTACTGTCTCGACACAGCAGACACGAATGCCCGGGTTACGTGTTGCCCACGAACTTGACTAAAGCGACACCCGAGTATCGAAGAAGCTCATAATCAGCTGTTGAATAATTCATAAAAATTTCGTCCATGAAATAACATTAGTATCGCTCCGAGAAGTAACTGCACAGATTTCCCGTCAGTCACTACGAATAAATTACTATGAAATTAGTACAGACAAATTGTGAAAAACGCGATCATCATCCAGACCTAAGTTACACGCCAAGCAAGAAACACGTGTTCACGAGTATGAATAAAAAAAAAAAATAAAAAAATTTCGTATCCGCTGTCATGTAAAAGGATTCCCATCGGAATCTCAAGTAGGACTACACGCTGTTGACATTTTGATTTTCAAAAGTCCTGCGATCCTTCCCGGCAGCCCTTTCCCCGAATCGATGAATTTTCATTTAAAATTCGTGTCGACTCTAGAGACGTAGTCCTGCGAAGTCAAAACCCCATAGAGAGTTCTTATCGAATGAAGACACCTGAATCCTTAATATGTCCACACGTTATACACACACGGTAGCTATGCCAAGGCGGCCATTGAAAGGGCTCAAGATCAAGGTATAAGAATACGAAGGTCGTCGCAAGGATGAATAAAAATCTAATGTATTATTAATGAGCCAAGATTCTTTCCCAGTACAAAGGTCCTAGTATTAAATAATTTTTTTATTCCCCCAGTCAATAATGCACAGTTAGTAATTTGACTAGTCTTTTTTCTATACCATACGTTATAAGTCCCATATAACCTATGCTTGACTCCCTACAGACCTAACCTAATTAGTGTTACCGTGGGCAAAGAACAAAACGAAATATTTTATTGGTTCATAGAATGCCACGTGTTTACTATAACTGCAGTCTGACTTTACGCTTTGGGACTTCCTGTCCTTTTCCTCTATATTTACTACGACAATGGAACCTTGTGCTAGTTGCCACTCAAAGGCGTCGGACGAGTATCGTTCGCTAATTATCACCGTCACGGCCTGCCAGTAATACGATTCCGCTGTGCACGGTGTGTGATGGTGCTTAAGGTCAGTTTATATAGTGCAAAGTCAAAGGACTATTATAATATAAGCAGATGTAGAACTAGATAGTCTATAGTGCTACTATGTGTGTGCTTATATATATATATATATATATATGACATTAAGTTGAAAATACAGTTGGCAAGACTGGTCCTAGAAATGTAAAAGGAACAGGTCTATATTTTAGGGCCAATCAGACGTCCCATAGAATTACAATGGACGCTTTGAATACAATGTGGTCTATGAATGAATCCTTTCACAATAGCCACCTTCCTAATGGAGATGCCGTGCGCAGGGTATGTGTACACGCTTTAAGTTTTGCGTCTGGCTCACTGGGCTATTCGAACACCTTCGATATCTCTTTTAGTGGTGTAAAGAGCCTACGAAATGAGAATAGACTATTTTTTGGTGACGTCACTCTTACGAGAATCAGATCCCTCTAGGATGGCTCAGGCACAGCATCTGCTTCGAGAGTACGTTTTTTTGTGTAAGGGTTCGAGAAAAGGGGGATCTTCGGGGAAACCTGCTCGTGCAAAATACAAGGGATTCTGAATTGTCCAATAGGACAATTGATCGGGTTCTTCGGTCTTTACTCGAAACACGTGAAATTTGGTAAACTCCTTTTTCTTTTCGTCTCTTATTGTCCATAGACCCCTGACCCGATTCACACGAATTGTCAATGGGGTAAAACGAAGGGAAGGGAAGAAAAGCTCTAAAAAATATAGTCGTTAACGTTAAATCATTTTTGAACGAAAAAATAGGATTTCTTGGAGAATCTATAGAAATTGAGATATCACGAAATTTCTATGACTCCATACGTACCGTGTAGGCAATCTTACTTATTTACGGTAATGCATGTTCGGCGTGTACAGTAACTACTAGAAGTTTACACGATATCTATAGATATACGTATAAGGTACGACGCTCCTAATACATAGTCTGTACATAACTACGTCGGCGACTCTTGTAGTTATATATATAACTACGTACATAGTAAATTCCCAGTGCGCACGAGCTGCTATTAAACTTCATAATATATAAATGCCTATGCATGGGGTGTGCAAATTTAATATATATATATATATAGGTGCAGTATAGAATTGTAAAAAGCAATTCTTTGAGATTTGCGATATTGCGCGGTATAAATTCTTGGCTTAACCAATACGCATATATATATATATATGTATATATATATTGTGCGTCACCGTTTTTTTTTAATTTTCTAATAAAAAGTAATTTCGTAGAAAGTCGTTTTAGAATTTGACAGGCGAACCTGTAGAGATGAATAATCACAATATGTTATAGTACGTTTGACGTGACTGTAGGAGTTTTCTAACTGCGTAAATATGCTCTTGGTTATTACACGCGTGCTTTGTAAAGCAGGTGTAACCTCGAGAGGGCAGAAACCGTGACAGGATAATTAAGGGACCTCCTGCCTGTTCCAAGTCCCTAGGGAACAGGGTGCTACTGTTTCCAGACAGGTGCGCTTGGCTCGTCTTTTAAAATTCAAACAAAATAGAACAGACTGAATTCACTTGATTCTTCAAAAATATCACGTTCTCTTTCATTCCTGACGTCGTTAAAAAATCCAGTTCACATAGAGCGCACTATGGTAGGTTCTATGTGGAATGGGTTTTAGGGGTTGAGAATAGTGCGAAAGAAGAATATGAAAGAAATATAAAATAAAAAAAAATATTGGGAGATACAAACTTCACGAACCGTGCTTTAACCTCGGTTATTATTAACTCCTTCGAATTTAAATATTTTCGTTTGAAAAGGCGGCTTCATAGAGATCCGCGGCTCAACGTTAGAACAGACTAAACACTGATTCCAGGTACCGCATCATGGATATTATACAGGCTGTCTACTCCTGGGGCTGACGCGCAAAAGCATGTACAGGACGAGGTTACGTCTGTGTAAAAAATGTTTATTCCGCGCAATATCAACCCACTGGTTTCGTGTTACAAAAGTGTGAAATAAAATAATAGAAAATTTTTGAAAATTTTTACTAACCTGTCACTCCGTCGATGATGCGTAAAATCACTTCCTGGTAGGGTGGAGTCCGAGTGAAATGGTTTTGTGGCAGTCGATCTGAAGTCGATCGTGCAGGAAATGAAGTTGGTAAAGGTTTTGTGGAATTTTTTGAAAATTAAAAAAAAAAATTTTTTTCCCATATACTCATGTGTTATATGCCGAGATAGGGAAGGGGGCGCGAGTACGGCTAGGTCATTAAGGATGGAAGGAAGTGGTGACCGGAAGCCACGCACGGAGATGTGACTGTTTGCTTGACTTTACCGCCCCCTGGACATCGGTCAACAACCGGCGACCGTGCGTGTGACGTGGATTTAATGGGATGCTTATAGGAGGATGAAAGGAGATGGTATTAAAGAAAAAGAGAAGAAAAAATAAAAATAAGATGACTGTATGGATCCTTAGCGTATGTAAGATCGTAAAGCGTAATGGCGACTGTCGCACGCACGCATTCCGCATTTATGACGAGTGCCTAACTGCAAACGTGGAAAATGTATTTTAGATAGACGACAACGTCAATAATACATTTCCGTTGTGGTTAAGACTTTCGTATTTCGAGAAGTCGTAATCCTTAAATTACGTCCCAATGACCAATTTGAAAAAACGAAACTACTGTTTCCACGATATCATTAAATACGTACGGAGAATATTATTTAGAGATTGATGGACATTGCACGGATGTGAGTTGGTATTACTGAATCGTAATTTACTCGGATTCGTTATTCCGATGTAAATTTGGTAGGTCTGAAAATTATTTTATTTTTAATTTTCCCGCCATCGCCTTATACTCCAAATACTGGTTCCGGGTGTGAATAACATATTTTCCTGTCACAACCTCGTGTCAACGGAGTTCCGCCACGTTTCGCTAATTTCCCACTTGATTTTTCCCGTGGGATTTTTCTCCCAGTCTCACTACTCCCACACAAAACTGTCATAAGAACCATTTTCCCATAAAAAATGGCGAGCTCCTTTCTGCCTGGATGACCAACTGTTGCTGCACACCGGGCCGGAAGACAGTCTCCAGTTGCCATAATACCATCCTAAACAACCCTTAGTGCTAAAGCGAAGAAAAAAATACTAAAAAAATGTATTATTAGATTCTCTTTTTAAGTAATCTTATCAATGACTTACGTTGTCAAAATCAATCATTTTTCATATAATGTCAATAAGATGACAAGTGACAGAAAATAGAACTGAAGTGACTGTTTGGATTTCTTTACCAGTGGTGGGTTTATACAGTGTGAATCTCAAGCCTCGATGACACTGGGTATCTGTCACAACATTGAACTGTCACATCGTCGTCCACGCCTGGATATACATATTTCTTTCTGCGGACACGAAGGACACTTGCCAACTGTCTCGAAACGTCGGCGCCAAGAAGATGGCTTCGCCAAAGACCAAAGTCCCTCGAAGATTCATTCGATTGCACTGTTGGCAAAGATACATTAATAAGTAACATAATATGTATAAAGCTATGAATAAGTAAATCATATGTGAAATTATAAAAAAAATTCTAATAGACAGGCAGTGATTATCAATGAAAACATTGCGGAAGGTAAGGAATGTCTCATGCGGTTGAACCGGATGATATTTTTTGTAATTTACAGTGTAGCCAATCGGGAGGCGTCGCGTGTCTAAATTACGGGACCCTCGCTATCTCTTGGTAATTCCTTATTTCACGGCTGGACGAGTTCAAGCGTTCATCGTGAACGGTCCGGATTTCTCTGTCGCGAGTTACGAGACGGAGACTGAGGAAAAATGGTGGAAAAAATAGTAGAAAAGTAACGAATTCTGTGCGCGTAGGTATGGAATCTACGAAAGGTTTAAGGGGACCTACGTGGCGCAGGAAACGATTACTTAGGGGTGGAAACCGGCCGGAAAACAATGTTCTAAATTTATGCGAGCTCAAATGGTTTCCTCATTGACTTGGTGCTAAGGCAGGGTTGCTGAGTTGAAGGATTCGTAGCTTAAGTGTCAGGTCAGGAATAGTTGTTCAAGTTATTGTCAACGGGTCACTGATGTCGCGTGCTGGTCATTGGACGTGGTAACGTGGATGAATCCATTGGAATGACATATAGGCTGCTATTTTCTTCAGGAAGGTCAAGTATCTTTGCCAGCTGTGGTATTGCTGGAACTTCCCTTGCTGACTCCGGTTATAGCATACAGAGAAAGATGATTTTTAAGACGGAAGATTCTTTCACCAATTGGAGACATTTTCCATGACGAAAGTGACGTTTCTGCGAAAAAGGGAATCTGGAAATAAAAATTGCGGATGAGCGAAGAAGAAATTTTGACATTGACAATTCTTTGTGTACAAATGATGACAGAAAAATTGTTGAGCAATTCGCGAAATCCAGTGCAAATTTTTTTTTTTATTTTTAAGTAATTTTACCTCGATAGTTCACATATGCAAGCGCCGTCCTTCCCGGAAGACATAACGTGTGCATCTCCAAAAAATAGCAGCATCCGCAACGGTACGATTGGCAGAGGTTCAAGACGTATCAGTAAGGTCGAAATTCGTGGGATTCTTCAACTGTAAAGCAAAGAGAAGCGTGAAAAAAAAAAAAGAAAGCGATAACAGCGGCAGATGGACCGGAGTAAATATTACGTAGTACGGCCCTGATAAGATCCTTGCCCTCTGTTGATAATTTACTGCCTACAGAGATATGAACACACACGTGACACCAAAGACTAACCTTTCCCAACAAGTTCAAGTGCGTGCGATCCAGTCACAATCTATTGATCCACTTATCAATAACGTTTATCATATTCGTTTACACTGAATTTCATAGAAAAATAAACAGTCAGTCAGTAAACTGAAAAACTTCTTCTCGTCACAAATTGTACTCGACGCCTTGAATTGCTACCAAGAAACAATATTGATTCTAATTACCATATTATATGGAAGGATTATTCGACAAGGTATTTCCTTCCACAAGACGAGTTTCTCCAGGAAACGAGAATAATAACTCCGTCAACCAGAGGCATTCGGGCGAGTTCCCAATGTGTATACACAGTGCCGGTATAATTCAGTCCCGATTGAAATAGCGTAAAGCAGCAAGTATGAGAAGTCAAATGAAATCTCTTAGTTCGTTCACGAGCGTAGAAACGAGAAAACCGGAAGACGGAAGTGTCGAGGATACTTGTTTGTTTTGCCCTGACTAATTTACCGAAGTTGCTTCTCTGCGTACCGACGACGACAACGACGTCGACATGGAAACCGCTACTGTACTCTAGTCCTGTTAGCCATAGCGGCAAGCTAACCTCTAAAAAGAACTATCCCTATAGCTCGCACGTGGTGGACGGAAAAAGGTGGAGCAGTCAGAAGAAAAAGTGCCGGTAAAAAGTGAAGAATAAGAATACGAAGAAACAGAAAGTGAAGCCTAACCTTAAGACGTGGATAAATTAATAACCGTCTGAAGATATGCGATCCAGGCTCTCCTGTGCCTCGAGTCTCCTGAGAAACCCTGATAAAACTAACCACTCGTAATTCATACAGTAAGAGGGACGTGAGACATGGATAAATTGCTATCCTTCTGAAACGTCTATAGTTTTGAAAGATCTACTGTAACTTGATAATAGGTAATATATCCTGGTACTAGGTTAATTATATACTTATATTTGAAACAGTGTAATTATAACCTAATATATTTTTGTAATCTGTGCAATTTAAACTAAACGACTCATAAACCCGTACCTTTAGTGCTGCGAGGATACCTTTACGTGGAGACTGACGAATTGAGTGAACTAAATGCTTGATCACTACTGGAGCAGCGGACGATGTGAATCAGCCTTTAGTGCAGCCATAGACTACACAGTGGGCGTGAGCGAACGCTCGTATTCCTAGTGAATTTTAATGTAGAAAAATTCTCTTCGCAATGACTGACACACGTGAGGCTCTTAGTTACGCATCGTCAACATTGACTGTCACTCGCCTTCCGAATTGCTGTAATGACTATTTATAACGTAGTCTAATTCGAAGGTACATTGGACCGACTAAATGTGAGTTTCTTGTGAATGTGTCGTAAAATGTTTGCTATTAGAGAGCTGATACGGTATCTATATTTGATTTATTGATTTGGGATTCTCTCCAATTACGTAACTTGTGGCGACACAGAGCCACGTGATTGGTCGTTTCGAAAACATTCCGTTGGAGCCAGCGAATAGCGAGACTTTGTGTCGACACACGTCGATGTAAGTTGAATAATTGAAAGGTTCTCTCGATTAGATGCTTGTAAAGTAAGAAATGGTATGGATGTGAATTTTTTAAAATGTTTTTGTCTTTTAGAATTTACTTCCTTTTCTTTCTCTTTGCTGGGATCGAGAAAAACAGCTGTAACTTGTAGAAATGTGGTAAAACAATACTCGAGCGCGTTAAGGTGGGTTTCGAATAACCGCAAGCATAAAGCGACGGAACTTTTGGCCAATCTTTCTTTGAGTCGAACGTGGGGCGAACTTGACTTATGTTTCCCGTCACTTCCGGTTGAGGTTCGTAACAAAAAAAAAACTTTGCCTTGCATTCTTCGACCTATCTTATATTTTATACCAGCTTACTAAATTTCGAGTATCTAAAATAAGTACCCAGTATATCTTTCTCACGATTTTACGTATTTTCAGTATGTGAAGATTCAGAATGTGTAATCCAATATGTCGCTATGCTTATGGGACTTTATACCTCTCCGCAAATACCCCATAAACATCTCTTAACGGTCCATCAAACTGGTAACCAAAAAAGAATGATGGTTGAATCGGTACCTTCAGTGTCAGAAGGATTGGATTTCTCTATGGCGCTGAAATGACATTAAATAGGTATAAGAACTATGAATTTAAAAAATTAAAAACCAAACTCGTTAATCAATGATTCTTCTTAAGTCACACAGATCACAAGAGATGCTCAGAAGATTCCAAACGGTCTGTGAGGATTGACTGAACTTCTTTCCCATGGCAACCATACTATCTTCTCGAAGAACACCATAAACCTACATGGCAGCAAGTTTCTCACTTAAATCCCATAAGCTTGGGCAGTCGTATTGTCTTACGGCATAACTAAAACCAAACCCGCTGACACCATCAACGTATACAGCATCGCTTTATGGATACCCCATAAACATTTAAATTTAGCTGCTCCTGGTACAATAAAACCATTACTTAACCGGCTTTCCAGCAAATCTTTTCAACACCTTTTAAAACCACCATGACACCCACGAGCATCCTGCAATTTATTCTACAAAAAATAATAATGCTTAACCGTAAAACGAGATAAAAATATAATATTCGCAATATTAATTATACACAAATAACCATCGACTAACCAATCTCACAAATGAATCCCATACACGTCTGTATATGATTAGTAGACTCCATACAATTTCTATAAATATGACAGAGGGTTGGTAAAAGGAAGAGAAAAATCAAGGGTGTGTTCCTATAGGCTAACGGTGTTGAGTATCCTGAGGGGTCGCAGTGGTTGTACTACGCATCAGCAACACATGTCCCAAACGTGTTCCTATCCCAGAAAAAGGGAGTGCCAAAATAAGGGAGGAATAAAAGAAAAGCAGACCAACCCTCCAAGGGTGTAATACCTGCGTACCCCCAAAACCTACCGTAAGTTAGAAAATTTTGAAAGAGCACGTACTTTCAAAAATTCAACCCTTAGTGTAAAATCTATTAAAATCCGTATGAATATACCGACCATTCGTATACCTATATATATATATATATATATGCAAGAGAAGAAAGAGAGGAAGTAAGGAAAGTAAATATAAAGTAAAAAAAGATAGAATCCCGAGCGTGCGAGAGTATCTCAGCAAAAATGCATGTCGCGAGTGCCAGAAACTCCAGCAAGCCAAAAGACGTACAGCAAGCGTAGACATCAGTGGGCACGCATCGTAGACACAGCATGCACGCACGGAGGCACGCACGTGTGCGTTCCTCCTAGTGGTGGGGGCATTTTAACAATGGTGGGGGTAGACGTCTTGGTCGGGGTTGGTGGACGGGGAAGAGAGATCAGCCCGAGCGGTTATTTCAAGCTTCGCTCTAGCACTTCGCCCTGAGCTCCCTAAGCGCATCCTTCCATCCTATCGTCGTCGGTCAGTGTCGCTGATGTTAGTTCGCTCCTTGCTGCTGTTGCTGTTGTTATTACTGTTACGACTCGCCGTAGTAATCTTGCGAGGACTCAGTGACAAGGTGCTTATTTTTTCGAAATTCCCTACAAAGCTAAACCAGGGAGACTCGCTAGAATCGTTTGTAAGCATCAAAGTACCTGACAGCCAAAATCGCACATTGGATATTAAACTTATTGGATCGTCATCGATTAATCGGGAGAAGTGTCTAACCTCAAAATTTGTGTGAATACGTAAAAGTGATTTTATAGAGATATTTTTTGGATTCGTATAAGGTGAAATTTGTGGATGGAATAATTGTTTGGAGGTTAGGAAAGACAGTGCCTTTGATTTTTGTGATATTCATAAGTGCCTCCTGGATTCTTGAGAAGAAACCTGTTGACATCTACGCAGTCTAAAGGTTAGACCGTATAATACCGTGAAGTGTTTTTCGTGAAATTTGAACGTGATTGGTCGAGGAGTGTCTGTTTAAAAAATTGGGTTACTTAAATACTGTGAGACTTTTCGCATGTTTTTCTAGCTGTCCGATCGCTCGTTGACAGTGAAATATATGTATACGTAAAGAGAAAGAAATGGGTGAACCGTGAGGAAGACATCAAGACGTATCCAATGGATGAGGGAACGGCGTGGAATTCGCATGAAAAATTTATCAGGATTTATACGAAAACCGTTGCCTGAAATAACAAGGTAAAAGCCCAGACCGCCTAGTGAATCAGTCCGTATAGCAAATCTGACAGCAGCCACGCGTACGCCGCTCGTCCAAATCTTATTCACCGTCAGGCAACGCCGACTGGATAGCCCACAGCTATTATTGCGTCTATCAACAAAAGATAAAGAGAATATAAAAAAGTGAAAAATCGTATAAATACAAAAGGAAAAATCATCGCACTATTCGATACTCCAGATAGAACTGGATGAGTCAGTTCCTGCAGTGCACGGGTCGACTGAGAAAAACCAGAAGCTCCTGAGACTAGCTGTTCTAAGGAAGAAGAAGAAGAAGAAGAAGAAGAAGTCAGAGTAGAAGGGGAACTTTAAAGAGAAGCTTAAAGGAGCTTTCCCAGAAACTCTACGATCTACGTCTGAGTAGGCGTCTGGTAAGTAAGGCGCAATTTCCTATTACGATGTCCGATCATCAATACAGTATGGGATGCAACTACTAGTGTGAAAGGATTATTTACTGATGTATTTATAGAATCAATTAATTAGCAGCTAACGAATCGTGAAATACCTATAGGCAATATACCTATATATATAGCTCTCATTGTATAGTCTACCCTCTGATACAAGAATCCATCGAAAAACATTGATCCTTAGAAATCGGCCAATTAAAATCCAAACAATATTACGTTTGTACATTTCATTTTATTTTACTGAATAATTGCATAAGAATTTATAAACTGTCAATCTCTTATACTCTGACATTAAATACAATTCAGCTACCGTCATCCACTCCGAGATACGTTTTAGGAGATACTACCGGGCCATATTCTATTGTGGTCATTCGTCCTTTCATTTATTCTCAACGGCACCACATTCGAGGATCTCGTGAATGGTAGTAAGCGTGGGACGAGGATAATTAGTACAACACGAGACAAAACCTGATGTAATCAACCCGCCGGCTAGTTTACTTCATCTGACCTTAAAACACGAAAGAATCAGACGTCCACCTGGATCCTATTGGAATTAAGAGGAAGTCTTGTACCAATATTTTTCTCTCTCTTTACCTTCCGCCTCTTTCCCTCGGCTCTTGCATTAGCATATACAAAGTGCCGGAATTACTTAATTTATATTCTTAACGAGAGCAAAGTGTCTTACAAGAACGATACGTCCAACTTACCAAGACATTATTTACCTACTAGTAACATGGACTAGGTATCAGATACAAAAAAAAAAAATAGCTATAGTCCAAGCAACTTAAATGACGTCTATAGTCAGTGTACTACTGAATCAGCCAGTATGACTCATTTGTTTAATTACACGCTAAACATTATAATGATACCGTGACTGGTTCTTATTGCTTTTGAACACGTGAGAGTAATCACGTGTCAATTAAAACTTGTACGACCCTACAGACTGGTACCAGACTACTAAACTAGTAACCATAACACTAGTTAGTCTCTTCCGGTATTCATCCATAGCTCGTAGGTGTCGACCTTATTCTATACCTTCGACCCAGACTCTTCACTCTTGAGCAATACGTCCTCCAAGCTTGGCAACTCCGATGGCTCAACGGCTGCTTAGATACTGAATCATAGAGCGTAGGTTTGTATATGAACAGTCGGATTCCTACCTTACCGACAGTCTCCACGATTTTCACACGATTCTTACAGATCTCGTTAATTCGTACAGTCTGTATACCTGTATAGGTATGACTGAAAATTGATCTCAAAGGACTTGACTCGTGTAGCGTGGGATTTAAATCTTTTAATATCGCGGACAACAATGGCGGACATTGTATTCACTCTGGACTCTTCTTCAGGATTTGTCATACGTAGACTTTCTTGCTGCCATATGTAACAAGTGGGTACGGCGTTTACATTCGTTCGGTAGTAAGTTGTAAAGTCGGCTGACTTCGTATAAGAAGTCGGACTGCGATTTGTTTGATAGATCGACACGGTCACAGTCGCCATGACGACGTAGAGTGGTTTCATTTTATAAGACCAGATTGCCGGCTGGGATCACTTGAACGGAATGGAATAATGGATGCTCGTCTCCTTCTCTTGGTTGTTGCTAAGGGTCGAGATTGCGGGATTTATTTTATTCAATTTTTTTTCTTTTTTTTTTTTCCTTTGCTTGTCAGTGCATACGAGATAGCCACGTGAATTGACGGTATCTTCGTGTTGAAATCCTTCGCAGAGAAACTTCATCCCTGTCGATTATCCCTGCGACAATACAGCGACCAATCACGCTCGGATTATCGTGACAATTTCGACCAGTCATCCGCGACGAATGAGTCGATTTGCATGCACAGGACCTGGACGGGATAATCGGACACGGTCGTTAGAGTTGGCGATCCTTGTAAAAAGAAGATGGTCTCAAAGACCGCAGGTCCTTGATTCTATTTGCATTTAAAAATCGTCTGTAAATCAGTATATATATCAGTATACATATATATATATATATACTGATTTATTTATTTAATCAAAAATTGCTACGTCGTCGATTCTAATGGGTACGACGCATTATTAATTCCCAAGTGAAATTTTATTCACTTTCGATTGCGAAAAAATACACTTTGCTCCTCTGATTTATAGTATTTGGCTCACCGAGCTCACAACTTTTCCTATACTATACAAACTCCAGAACTCCTCCAACTAACAAACCGTGTTATCGGTATCCGGCCTGAATCTTATTAATAACCCACCATATTTATATATTTATGATCGCGGCCGGCTTTTCAAAATGGATTCTGAGAATAATGGTGGGGGTTACCCATATCTTGCTGCACTGTCATCAGGATGCTAAGTTTACTACGTATACACCAAAGGGCCAGAACTACTATTCGATCTTAAAAACCTTACCGTACCACATAACCCATTGCGATGACATAAGCAATAAAAATACATAATACACGTATAACATCACTTATCGTAGTACCCGTAGCATCCATTGACAAGGTATGAATTAAATGATAGTAAAAATTCAAAATTAAAAAAAAACTAGTAGTCGTCACTCTTTTACTTCTATCGTACCATTAACCCTCTAATGGTCCCTTATACACATTCAATATCTATATATACAAGCGTCGCGACGCTTCCCATAGGGCGCTTTATCGTAACTCAGCAGATGATTGCACTAATTCTAAGGTACCTGAGACTCCCTGGTAAATACACGTGTGCGTCATGTACACTCGTTCCAAAAAGTCTGAGCACAGTAATATGGACTAAGACGTGCATTAAAGAGATATTAATTTTCAATTCTTATATAATAAATCCAGCAATGTACATTCCAGCCCGGTATATCATTTACTAATAAAGCAATAACTTCACGTTAGCATTGAACGAGTCAATTATTCGATTAATTAACATACGAGGAGTTTATTATTCAGACCAAAAAAAATCCTACTTCGATCTAATTGAGTTCGCATCCCCTCGTAAAAAAAAAAAAAAATTGTGGATAATTAATCAAGACGTTGTGGAAGGAAAACAGTTAACGAGACAGATGCGCCAAGTGAATGAACGTTCTTGAGGTAACAGGTTATTTGTTTAGCGGGAACGTTACGCTCTCGTATAGTCCTTCTCAATACATTCCTTGTCCAGGTGGGTCTTGTCCAGGCGCCGGCTGCGTGAGACACGCACGAGACTCCACGGCGAACGCGTGTTCTTCGCGCACCGTGGCTGACCGATATATATATATATATATATATATATACTCCCATGAAATTTAACTTTAATACGTGTTTCGTTAAGGAACCAACCGCAATAGTCGGTTCGCGGAAACTTTTACGATTTTTAGGAGGTATAAAAAGACTTGATATGCTATATTTTGTGACAGGCTTGAAATATATATATATATATATATATATATATATTAATAGAGTATAGATATACTATATAGGTATAGAATGAAGAAAATAGTCGGATCGGTGTTGAGAATTATACTAGAACAATTGGGACATCTTTACACTGTATCTTTAAATCTTTAAACTGTCGGTTGTTCAATTCTTGCGAGTAATCTTAACCGGTCTAATATTAGCTAAGGGTTAATTCCAGTGAGATTAAAGCTGTCCATGATGCGACCGATAGACATACTCGGTAATAGTTTGATTGCGTAATAATGGATGCAGCTGTAATGCGTCTGATCTTCCGATGTCACTGAGACATTGTGTGTAAGTTAATAACGTTTATAGGGATGTCAAAGTGAAATGACAGCCGTATTTGACAGCTGTCATGCGAGCATATACCCCTGATGGAATTTGGCGTCGGAGAAGAAAGGTTAGAGAATATTTTGCGATTTACTATATACCTGCTGCGAGTGCGAGGGAGACGGACTTATGGGGGATTTACGTGTGTAAGACAAGGACGTACGTACTTTTTACTCCAATCCTGGGTAGAGATACCCTTCTCGATTTTTCTACGTTACCAATGTGATTTTGATTAGACATAATTCTTTAATTACTCCAAGTGTCAAGTCGATTCAATTAATATTTTTTTTTTATTATAATATCTAATGCAGTCTCTGCGCAGAAGAAAAATATACAGCATCCGTCACCTGATCACTAAGATCCGTATGTCCTTTCTCGATCCTTACATGAGTTATACCTATGTCCTCTCTTTATGGGCTCCTATAGGAACGCATCCTGGGCTTCGTTTACCATGCTAATCCTCAAGCACAAGGCCCATCCTCAAAGGACCTTACAAAGACTCGCCAATCACTCGACCTCGTTGCGCTCGTTTCGTCAATTAGCGCTGAGCGACTGCGCGTCCCGACGCTACTCTTCTCTCCCTGCTCTCTCACTGTCTCTCTCTCTCTCTCTCTCTCTCTCTCTCTCTCTCTCTCTCTCTCTCTCTCTCTCTCTCTCTCTCTCTCTCTCTCTGTTTCACTCTTGGGCGCGGAAAACAAAAGCTGACGCGGAATTAACGGGGGCTTCTGGGAACAAATCAAGTCCGGCTTCGTTCAATAGGGGGACGGCTTTACGTCTCCTTGATCTTTCCTCGAGTTCAAGTGACTGGCGTCGCTCATGAAAATAGAGGACGGGATTTTCAACGTGGGAAACTTGCTGGAACTTCGTATCGTTTTCTATGGGATCTTATGGGACTATATGGTCCATGGTTAGGAGAGACTTGACAGTGACTTTATTATTTGTACTTTTTACCAGCACGTATCTACGGTGTTGACTTGGATTTTTATATCGAGATGCAAGAACATTGAGAAATTATTATAAGCACTTTTTACGGCTTTTAATATAACGAGAACTTTCTTTGCTACAAATTGGTTCATTTACATTGAAATCTGATAGGGTGTCTACCGGGTCGGTTAGTTTTAGTTGAGATTACTTTAATAAACAAAATCAATGAAGATCGTTATCGGGGAGATAGTAGGAGGATTGTCTAATTTTATTTGGACGGTATCGGTCAAAATTACTTTAATCCCATGTTAACATTTATCGTATCTATCTATATATCTTAGGCTAGCCTCGGTCTGGTATGCTAATTATTAGCTGCTAATTAATATATAAATAATCGTCAACCGTAGCTAATTCATTTGTATCGCCGAGGTATCTTAGCGATCGCAACAGGAATTTGCTGCTCGGAGTGCATGAAAGCAAATCTTATCTCTATCCTTTGGACGAATTTCCATTGAAGCCACCCAAGTAGTACTACCGAAAGTCGTACGTGTACATCTGGCGCTGTTATCGCGATACACGCTCGACTTACTCAGATGGAATCTTCCTTACGAGTCTCACGATACATTGGTATAACTATATCTATCTACCTTGCGTATTAATGCCCGTGCTACGCGTACGCGCTTATACAAGATATCCCATGTACGACATTACTCATCGTAAGAGTAACTTGGCGGAGACCAGTTTTCGTTACCACGGTGGTCCATCTGGTTGAAAGCAGCGATAAGAAATATCGATACAATCGATGTCCCAGTAGCCAAATCATTGATGACGTAAGATTGAATTTATGAAAAATTTGTTTCAATTATATATTTTGAAGTTTTGTTGGAATATTTTTTTTTTTTCTCTTCAACAATTTTACGCCACCAAAATACCATCTTTACTTTGACATCCATCGTAGATGATCTTGGAGAAAGGCAGAAGCCAAGTCCGACGTTAATTGGAGGGAAGCATCTGTCAATTAAATGGACGATAGACAGGTGTCTGACCTCCCGAAAGATCTTCCATTACCCATACTCCACCTGGGTGTGTCTGCACTCGTGATTTCTTCGGCAAGGAGAGTCTCCGTGGCGTTTCTGTCTTTTTGTCCTCGTAAATCCTTCCAAGACTATTCATCGGGAGTGGCTCTTAGTTTTGCCCCGTTTGCGAGATCGTCTTGCCTTACGATCCGAAGCCGATGGAGAAGCTGCGACTCGCAGGCGGATATAAGAGTGAGATGCGAATAAGAGATTTCGAACGGAATCCGTGATGCAGGTTTATATTAAAAGCACTCGGTCTATCCTGTTGCAAGGAAGATTACTAGTGTTTGTTATTGCGGCGAGCGAGACGCGCCGTTCGAGTGTATACGCCGGGCTTCGGCTAGCCTCGTATTTCGACGGGCAATTTTTGCGGGAATTTTAAATAAACTTCGATCCCGTCCGACTCGATCCTTCGATAAGAATACACGCAAGGTACAACGTTAAACGAGATTGATTTACACTGCTGGACCTGTGTCTATCTTTTTGATGTTTTTTTTTTCTTTTCTAAGATGGCCGATTTGATTTTGAAAAAAAAAAAAAAAGTCAAAAATATAAATCCCATTTACTGAAACTGTCGGAGAATTTAATGATAACGATAACACTCAAGTTTTCGTCAGTCAGTTAAGAACAAAGGATTCAGTCAGGAGTTAATGTTCGTGTATTACGTGTATATATATATATATATATATATATATATATATATATATATACTATAAAATGTTAAATCTCCTTGTTATTAAAGGCACCGTGTTCTGTGTCGTCTTGGCGCCGGAGTGGAATTCAAAAATATTTCAAGTGATTTACTTTTCTGAGAATTGATATATATGTATATATCTCAGGACTATTCTTGCACTCCTGCCAACTTATTAGAGACGAATCAATTAACATTAATGCGTAACCCTTTCTGGTAGTGGACTAGTTAGAAGGTTACGTGTAATAGATATGTCTTGGCATGCCTGATTAACTATATAAATCACCATCTCGAGCTGAGAACGTGCTAACGATACTGATGACTGGATTGACGACACCGGGCATATGCTTTATACGTTGGCGACACTGCTACGACGAAAACCGGCTCAATGACAGTGACGAGAGACTCGTTCTTATCGAGTCTTGGGGCGAATAAAATCGCGACCTTATACGGGGCGAATCGCGGGGATCAGTTTATTAAGAGCTTAGTGCCAATTCCATTTCTAGATTCGGGCTGGTACGCAGTTATACGCGTATATATAGAAAAATACCCAGCATGCCTTGGCCACGTGTATGGCATATATGGTTGCTGTCGAGCAAATAAATCAGTTTATGTAATAAGACGTCGCGCGAGCTTTGCCGGGTTGCGGTTAACGAATATTTTACCACGAGTCAAGGTGGTCTTTGTCAATTGAGTTGAATCTACTTGAAATTGAATGTGAGTCATTAAGAAAAAAAAGGAATAGAGCGGAATTGAACCGCGGTAAGATTTAACGATGACTGCGCGTGGCTTAATTTGTGGATGGTTCAACTCGGTCGGTCTGTATTACGCGAGGGATTGATTATTTCGGCGAGAATAGAACGAAGGCTGCAGCTAAATACGCGAGTATTGCGAACAGGCCTTTTGTTTTACGTCCGTTTACAAGCCGCGATGGCAGACGGGAACACGGGGTCGGATTGTAGCGTTCGATTGGTGGCGGTAAGGGAACGTGGCTGAGGTTTTGCATGAAAATAATTTACTGGTTAGGAAGTCAGGGAGTCGCTGCGATATCGAGATTTGTCTGTTTGAACAGAGAGAACAGAAGTGTGGTGTATTGGGAGAGAACGGACTAGGAATATCAAAAGTAAGGTTAGGGACATTCAGACATTGGAATGCCGTGTCGTCGTGGTACAACGTGCACGCCGCCATTTTGGTACGTGACGCTCATTTCGCTTGGTTCGAAAGTTTTATAAATATTTTCTCACGTACCGGACGGCTGACTTATTACGAATCACGGCAACTCGGAAACTGTTGCCGTTTGTTCTTCGTACTTGAATAATGGACGTCGTACATTGTCGCCTGCCTGTGAACAGCCAGTCGCTCATTGTGCCTGGCGACTGTAGAGCCGTTACATGTGGGTACATTCTGGAGCTCTCAAAGTGTGGCCATTGTCAGGAATCATGCCAACAACACTCATGGGAATGATTGACTGAAGGAGCTTGAAAAATAGACCTTTGTCAATTCATTGACTGTACACAGAACCCCAAACGCCTCTTAGACTAGGTTAAGAATTTTTATATCTTTCTCTCTTACTTCGACATGCCCCTTCGTTGCGTCACAGTCGTATATCGTGACTGTACACGATGACTATAGTAATATCGACAATGGATACCTTCTTACTTTATTAGGTCTCTATATACGAGTAGCTACGATCGAGAAGGCGCATCCGCATAAATAAGCCTCGGAGTCGCTCCAGTGAAAGGTTCGACTATTGTGCGTGATTTTTAATGCTCCTACATAGATATACCGGTACTCTACGTCATCATTTGCATAAACGCCCACGATAGTCAACACGTGGAAGTTATCGCGTGTCGAGCTACCTTAGGAGAAAGTACTGCTTAACGACCGTTTAACGAGTTAACATGGCCGTTTAACGGTGACGTGTCTTGACCTTACACTCCGTACAGACTCTTGACGTGTAACGTTGTAAATACAAATTTTACATAAATTTCAATGATCTTTATAAAAAATCATCAACTTTGTCTCCGACCGTATAAGACTGGAAGATACCGAGGCAGTCGTAGTATAAATTGAGAAAAGTCATGGCGTCCTACTGGGCGACGTCACACGTGCATCGCTTCCGGCGTCAAAACAAATCACAGTGAACTTCCGCTGAGTGGCGAACATCGGGACCGACTACGAATGACTATGGCAGACTTTGTTTTGACTCTACGTGAAAGTTTTCGTAATAGCTCGAAAAAGGCGTTCGGATGGTAAAGATCGGATTTATCTAAATGGCCCATCATTGTTTTTCGGACGAAAAACTAACCAAGAATTTCGTCCAATTTTACAGTCGACACTGTATACAAATTGTGTGGTAGATTTTATCACTGTATAAGGGGTTATATACTGTATGCTGTTGGCGTGACGTCAGCGTCGATACGCATCTCGACGTCGACGTTGGTCGCGTGTCTCAGGGACTTTGTAACAGACAGACCCAAGTACTTGGGAGGATTTCTAAGAACCATTTTACACCACGCTCCAGACCTGACTTCACTGTTACGGATGGACTCTTGTAGCCATTACCGGAAAATCATTAACAATGTCACGTGGCTTTAGCCACCCTATTCAAGAAGGAAATCCTACTTTAACAAAGTCCCGCTTGTAATGTCGAGCAGATGCTTCGATCCTAAGAATTTCAATATGGCCACGTGCCATTCCGAAAATCGTCAGGTCCGCCATTACGATGTGACACACGTGTATTAAAATCATCGTTATTAAGACGGGATGTGATCCTTCGTTAGTCATGTCCCATGACACTGGCCTTTATTGCCATGTCCATATTATGTCCCTTAGCGACCATACACTTGTTCCTATATACTTTTATGGCGTCCGTCATCGGCTGCTTCATGGAAGATAATAAAGATGGTCAGTTACGCGTCTAAGACGTTTCGCTATCTGGTTTTACGACGCGGACCGACGCGTAACGACGTCTTCTTCCATGTGGCTACTACGCTGTACTTGTATGTACGTTAGTCGATACGTGACGGGTATCAAATAAACGTATCGCGTGCCTTCTTCTGCTTCCCTTTCTACAGGTCTGGGGTCAAGAGACCAGGCGTGGACGTACGTACGTACGTACTTCACTCTGGAGTGAGGACTGTCGTCTGCTCAGGAAACTGTCCATTACGTCGATCAGACTCCGACCGACTGCACGTACGTGCATTAATCTTGACTAATGTCTGCGGTCCACTGAAAATTTGACGTCTAAGGAGATTTCAAGGTGGATTAAGAAATTGGGTCTGCGAGGCTAATGATATAGTTGAAGAACCGTGCTTTGGGATATATTTAGATTTTTGGTAAACGATGTATAATCTTATGTGAATTTTCAAATTTGTTTATCCAAATTATGTTTGTTGTTCGAACGTAATAAAAAAATATTTTCCAAACTGTGGACTACCGTTTTGAACCCGTGTTTGCTCGATTTGGAAACTCGCTCGTGGTGATATATGCTAATGCCGTGTCTGGTCCTATCTCAACAGGGCTAAGTGTGGTCTAGATAAAGAAAAAAAAATAAGTAACATGACGTAGATATTATCCAGGTATAACGTGGGTTGGAGGTAGGTGAGATAAGTTGTTGCGGTGAAAAATTAAATATTTAAATGCATCCATCCATCACGTGGGTCTGCGATTGGCTTTTGTTTGGACATCGAATTGTGATTGTCGACGTGACTTTCTTGGTGGTTGCTGATCTGAAAATTTTTCTAAGGTTATTCAAGCCTGTTAATTGTATCGTCGTGTAAGTCACTTTTAGCAGGGACTGTATTAGTCTCTTGATTTTGGTTTTTCAAACTTTTTAGGCTATATGAATTTTTATCACTTTGACTCTACCTATATCTACTACCTACGCTTCTATGGCAGCTGCTGGTATCCTGCGAGCTGGACCCATTCCTACGAAAGTGGATCTGTGCATCCCGTATGAATTATGGATGTCGGAGATCGGGGCGACGAAAGGCAGACCCCGTGTTCAGTGATGCCAACTGTCTGGGAGAAGTTTTTCAAAAACTATTAACATCCTCTGAACTTTCAACGCGTATACCCAAAGCGTCATCTTCGTGGGTTGCCAACCTTACGACATCAGTGTCATAAGATACCTACTGGGAATCCTTGGACCGTACTGGAAAGACTCGTAGTCCTCTCGGACTTATCCCATTACCAAGAAGATTCATCTTGAACTTCAAACTTCTCAAGTGATGTCAGTGGGAAGGTTAGAGGGAACGAAGATAAGTGTTATCACTATAAGTGTCTTCTTCATATATTGTACCTGTAAACGTTCGGCTGGTACGATAAGAATCCGATAAGACTTTGTTTACCTAGAAACGAAGGTTAGAACCTGGAAGCTGATTAGAAGCTAATAAAAATGATGCTTATCGATTTTCTTAATATTTTTATGAAAAAAAAAATAATATTAAAAAAATTGTTAAATCAATCACAATCGCAGTGATTGATTTCGTATTTTTATCTGTCACGTGAAATCAATCGGGAACATTGAATTTCGTATTCTCCATACAGCTTCTCCTTAATACACCCTTGCCAAGTTACGCACCCCATGAATATTCCGTGTTAGTTCGCACTGCTCACCTGTCCAGCCGCTGCGCGAAACACACTGAATGACTCGATGACTTGAATGACAATTTATTCGATATATATTCGTCATTCGAATCACGGTCTTTTCTATTGTCCTGCCAATTCACGCGTGGACGTTATATGGCAGGGCGAGTCCATATTTAGAAAATCTGATAGATGCTAACATTTATCAAAAATAGACACGGACCTCGATAAGACCCAATAGCCAGTCCCATAAAAAGAATTGCATAAGACCCTCACGCGTAGAATTGAACACAGACCCACCCTGTATACCAATAGTAAACCATATAGGACCCATTCTGTATGGAAGTCAGAAAAAAAAAAATTGGTAATTTTGAAAATTTTTAAATGTACTAAAAAAAAAATTAAACACCCCTTTTTTTCATTTCCTCGTTGAACCCTTTAAGGTCTTCGGGCCCCGCGGTACACGCAACAGGCGCTTAATTTAATGCCATTATTTAGTCTACGCTTGAACACGCGCCACAACGGGGTACCGGGCCCTTTCCTGGCATCCCAGAGCCCCGTGACATTAAGGCACAGGAAGTCGGAACCCCGCCGAAACTCCGGGATCCCTCTAGGACTTCTTTTGATTTCCTCGGGGCTGACGTGTGTACCTACAGTGAAGGTTAGGGAAATAGGGCCCGATGTTTGTACAGGCCCTGGCAATGTTGTGCATGCGTCGGCCCCTAAATTTTCGCGCCTTCCTTTCACTGAAAGGGTCCCTGAATTTTTAGGGGCCTTACGCCACGTACCATACTTGACTTACAGTCCCGTACCCTGCGTCTCTGCTAGAGAAGATAAAGCTTGGGCATCGTGCAGACACGCACTTATACGACAAATATAGGTATAGTGTATATATGCATAGGAGCATGTCAAGACGCATTCACATATGTACACAAGGAACATGGGGCAGGGGGCTAGGGGGCCATCTGGCACGGCGCGAGCCAAAACAATCGTCAAACCTTGTCCACATAGACACGAGTAGGTAACGTCTTTACGACGGCCATGACGAACTAGTCGACGCTCGCATGGAATATACCAGAATATTTAATGGCGACAGGTTACCTAGCCTGAAAGCGCATACAAGAAAATGGTAAGACGAGTATTGGGGAAATTTTGGTAGAAGCCATGGTGCATTCAAAGTGCCTAAGGATCTTGTTGAATGACTATTCTTTATGGCCGGACTAAAAGCACTGAAACGCGCACTAAATTAAACGGAGGGTTTTAGGATTCTTGTGGTTTCAGCTTAAAAGGATTTCGGGTCTCACATGACTTACGAATTCTTCGTTAACCTCGGATTGTCCCTGTTCTTCGGTACCTAACGGCACAAGTGAGGACTTTTTAGCAGATATCAAATATTTACCTGTTAATGGGATACGGAGTGATTTTCTTTTTTTTTTATAATAATAATTTTTTATATTGGCTGAAAATTCATTTTTCTCAAATAAATACTTACTACTAATCATATTACATGTAGGAGTACCAAGTACTTCCGGGAGCTACTGATCGTCCTTACTCTATCTGAACGTCATTTGAACGAGGACTGAGTGGATGGCAAATAGATCCTTAATTGTCATGGTAAACAGAACTGGTCATCGTGATCACTCAATGATTTTCATAGTCCTCGGTTAACGCAGTTCGTATTCTCCCTTGTGTCAGCTGGATTCAGGGACGTGAGTATAATTACGGTAAGGTTTTGCTTGTGACTTGGCCCACCCACGTGCGTGGTACATATATGTTTTCCTCGTGGGACTACTATATTAGGACTACTGGAACGGATATCATGGCTAAGCTGATTAGGGTTCGCACCCTACAGTCCTGACCTAAATCGTCGACCTGTTACACAGTGATCAGCTATCTAGGTACCAGGTCAAGATCATCAGCAATTTTGAACAAGTTAGTCAGGGCAATTTGGTACCCTGGTATATTTCATCCTATACAAATTCATGGGGGACCATTCGAGACCCGTTGGGTTTGGGATCGGAATTCATGGATGAGTATAAAAACTTGAATTCACTCTTTGAAAATATCGCCGATCCAGTAGGCAGATCAAATTTGATAGGCCGGGTGATGAGTTCAGATGCAATCAAGACTATTGTGTCTGTTGTGAATTAAATGAAATAAAAATAAACTACCCTTACACAAGTCCCGCAGTCAGACACCATTAACGACCCAACAATGATTTGGCCCTTGTCTTCATTTTTCTTTGTTACGGTTAATCCTGTATTATTCTCATTCTCTACGGTACCACTCGATCCGGTCAACGGAGTCAGTGAATCCAATCATTGATTAGAATTGAATATTTTTCTATTTCTTTTTTTTATAACGCCCTCCTACAACAGATTCTTAACTAACAAGTCCACAGGGTCGTGTATGGGTGTAGAAGAAAAAGGTCATGAAAACCCATGAGAATCTTTTATGGTCAAACCAGTGAATATCGCACATATTTCTTGGAAAGCCGCCCAAAATTCTTTGGCTACAGCTAAACCTTAAACCTTATCCCATTAAAGGTTTCCAGGGGTACCAAAAAGCCAAGGCTCGCACCCCACGAACAAATTGAATAAAGCGTACCGACCTCGTTTATGGGGCATCCCATAACGTTGCGTAACGAAATTAACGAGCCGCAATCCAGAATATATTCCACGCTTAACGAAATAGCCGTTTTATTTTCGTTCCATATATTTTTTTTTTTTCCATCTTTTTTACCTCGCCAGACCACCAGATCACGATTCACACTTTAACCATTAAACTCACGTACTTTATCGAGCGTCCATGAATACAACCTATACCTTTTTTTTTTCTACTCTTCCCCTTCCTTCTCTCCCTCGTCGTTTTCGTCTGCTACCATCCATGAAGTTCTCCAGCGTCTCAGTACCATGGGAAGTTACGATCTAGATGATTTACGGGCGAAAACTCCTTGCGACTACCAAGGTTTATTATCTGGGTACACTCGTGCCATGGGATTCGTAACTCGGTGTCTTCTTGGCAGTCCTACGGGGTTGAGGTCGTCGATTCCTATGCTTATAACGTGGGATGGTTTTCGTTACGAACTTACGACGCCGACGGCCAGAATCCCAGCCATGTGTTTTCCTCTCCCAAAAACATTCTCTTTCCCCATGGGACACCATATATAACCATTCTGCCAGCTTTCTCGGGTCGTGTATCTGTACGGGGTACAAAACATCGTAAAAAGTTCTTCACCTTAGAATTTAACTAAGATTGCAGGTACACGTGGCTTTTGTGACGTCAGACAATTTATAATTACATAAGGCCCACGTGCTTCTATTCTGGGTCCCATTAGTTAATATAGCAAAGTTGCAAATATTTAGTTCTGATAATTTTAGAACGTCTGTTCTATAACCGTGTGCTATGTGAATATGTATGTGTACCTAAATCCAACCTGCGGAAATACGTACAAACTTTGCTACCAACCTCTCGATCACGAATACAACCGGAAACGGTTAGAGCTTCTTCCGTCTCGTCCTGAGCATTTGTGTCGCGGCCCACGTAAGACGCGGTGCACGTTGCATAATTCATTTTTCTGTTTATATTACTCGAATTTTAATGCACGCGCCTGTGTCTTCGGGATCGGACTGGGTGGATTTAACGAGAGGCGAAAAGATCGTTTACGTACAAAAAATTCATTCGCCGTATGTCTGAACGTTACTAGCAGAAATTTTCGTTCTAAAAAAGGCGTATAGACCGAGGGAAAAAATTTATGAGATTTTTCTAGACATTGTTGCACGACCCCTTTTTTTTGGGACTCTTTGCCGGTTCACTTTTTCCTCGAGCATTCAAAGCGTGGCTAAAGCACGGCTGGGTGTCGGTGTATTAGAAACTTAATTTTTGGGTCTCTGGGCGACGTTTATAAATGAAAAGGGGACTTAGTGGATGATCGGGCGTAGCATTAGATATATTAGGGACAATAGAAATTGTAATTGAATTACATGGCTAATCGCACTGATCGGGTGGTACGGGGCCCTGAGGTCTTGTAGGGAGTGAAATATTAAGGGGCCTTTTCTCTACCTGACTGACTCACGAAATTAGGCAGGTATATACCTACTGGAACAGGTATCAAGATTATTCAGGTAATCCTGACTGGTAATTTGTTATATTAATATTCCAAATATTAGGGTGGTCCATCCCTTTTCTTCAAACAGTCACCCCTATACCGCCTCACACAAATCGCATTAAGGGATTGAACTAGGAAACCTTTTTTCCGGACTCGGTGATCGGCGACCTTTAAAACTGGGCCCAATAGTGGGTCGCGTCTGGTGACCAGACTTTTTTCTGACTTGAGTCCTACTAATGAGTCCCATTGTTTTGCTCGAGAAAAATTTTTTGGGTCCTGTCAGGCTCTTGATGGGATTTGCACATATTTCGAAAACACTCAAATTCTGTATTCACGTCAGCAGTACTGGTTTTTTTTTTTTTTTTGTTTCTGTGCTTGTAATAGTTTTTTTGGGCCAGTCCCACTCGTTATGAGGGTTTTTGGATGAGTTATCGAGACTATACGAAAAACCTATGAAAATACGAACTTCACCCATTCTCTCTGAGAGCAACAGGTGTTTTGGGTCTCCGAGGGAATTTTTTAAATCGAAGTAAAAAAAAAAGGCCCAAAAAAATCTGTGAGATTTCTGAGGGCTCTTCCCGAGGGACTCGGGACATTAATTGCCGCCCCTCGATTTATATTATCTGTCGGACTCGCCTCGTATATTTTCTTAGGCCGCGTTAGCAACGAACCCAACCGCCTCGCAGTGAACAGACCTTTAAGAGCGACAGCGCGATCATTCGAAAACTAAGAAAACAAGCTGTCGCGAACTTCGTATGCGTAGAAAGCAGGCGTTAAGTAAAGAAAGGACAGAGAAAGAAAAAAAAGAATACAGTCGATCTCAAGAGAAAAACGTTCACGAAGAACCCGCCAGAAAATCGAGCCCTGTCATCGTCATTATCGTGAATAAACACTAGCCAGAGTTACGAGGGGTAATTAAGTCCTGCCAACTGTAACAATCCCCGAAACACAACCCTCAGCAACGATTATTTATAACCACTTGTCGTCTCTCGTCGAGTCCCCGTGTTTTTTCAGTCATCGTGAAAACCCGCCTTTTTGCTTTCAAGACCCACTAAAATATATTCGACTGGACCAACCATTAGTATCGACCACCCTTCGACCTTATCGATGATCCCAACAACGATTATCTACCGTCCCTTTAAACAGGTTCCAAATCAATTTTCAATCACTTTGCCGGAAGTCTCCAAACACCATCCGGAAGTCCCCTCTAGAAAGTCCACAACGAACTTGGAAAATCGTTATGTAATATTTTTCACTATTGACTCCAATTGTCAATGCCAAAAAAAAAACAGCTATAAATTCTCATAAACACAACAAACGTGGGTACTGCACATGTCTAAGAGCTAAGGGATGCAAAGGAACGTCGTAGAACGTAAAACCAAGGAACGCGAACGCATAACTGTGAAACGGCCGGAATACAGTCATATATATATATATATATATATATATATATATATATATATATATACCTCATACAAAGACACAGGGTGGGGGTGTATTTTAGCAAAGTATCTAAAATCGTTAGCTATCCTCGACAAGTGCATTTTCGTGTGCTGGCGCAGTGCCAAAAATTTTTCCAGAAAAAAGTCTCTCGCCAAAAAATGCGAGTATCCATGAGAGGCTTACAGCGTCAGTTAGTACCGAGCGTACAGTACGGAGATAACTGAGGACGTTTTATTTCGCGTATTTTTTCAGGGATTACCCTGCCAGCCACGCCGGTGTCAACTGCCACTAGTATTGCATTGCCGACATTAACAAGTACGATAAATATATGCTTTTTCTTTCAGAATACACTCATGTGGAATACGCAGTAGCATAAGCAGTATCGTCGACAAGATGACGACGACGCGGGGCTGCCTGATCCTTGGGTTCCTCGCCATCCTGGGAATCGGCTTGACGTATGGCCGACAAGTTCGTCTAGGTGAGTGTACATGTAATATAAATTTTTTCCCCATTAGACACATACACGCGCACACCATGTAGTACACAAAAATTGTCGTTGGACCTCGATTTTTCTAACCCTTAAAATTTGGTATGTAAACAAAATTACTAGAAATCGTTACCGCCGGAGTATAATGGCTACCTGTATACGAGAATAATCCAGACATTTTTAAGAATGAATTTTGTGTGCGTGTATATATATATATATATATATATATATATATATATATATATATATTTGCTCTTTTTCTATCTTGGAGTCACTCCAAAAATATAATAGAGGGGCAGGAGGTTTAGGGAGTGTAAAAAAAAATATATGGAATAATATGTTCTCGCGCACGACCGGAGACACGACTCGCAATTAGGTTGTCAATCGAAACATACTTCTATGCTTTTCGTCTCTTTCCCTAGTCTTTTTCTTCTCTCCGTCACGAATCCTTATTCCGGCCGCTCGGGTACGAGTATGTTGGTATACGAGTGAGAGCGGAGGCAGCGTGAAAAGGAGAGCGAAGAAGGCGAATAAGACTAAGAGGAAACTGGTGGATGATGATGATGTCGCGCGCCCCGGGCGTTCCGCCCGCGGCAAAGCACCGAGATTTGTAAAGAAAGCTAGTCTTGTATATTTTGGTAACAGAAAACGACGACGGGGCGTAAAGGAAGGAGCCATGCGGCGGACAAGGGTAACGAAGAAAAAGAGAGGGACAAAGAGAGCCAATGTATATGGAAGCGAGCGATACGAGAGACAAGGATAAAAAGGATGGACGAAAAAGAAATTTTCGAAACCGATAGAAAACAGTGCCGATGTAATCCTGTGGATTAACTGTATAAATCTCGTGGGACTTATACTGCTGTTCCAAATGTAAACTTTCTGGACTCGATCCTCACGATCTTTTAACATTGCCTCGTCGCCACGACACAAAAGGCTACCAGCTGTCCGATCGTACCAGCTTTGCCTAGTGGATCTTATTGATAGCGTCGTTGGAGATTTTTTCTTGACTTACTTCGAAAAACCTGCCAAAGTCTATTGTACGATTTTATTTGTTAGAGGATCAATCTCGAAGAGGATCCATTCATTGGACATGTGGGACAGCTCATGATTCTGCGACTGGCAGCCATTATTGTTCGTGGCAACTTTTTGTGGCATTGGGGTAAAAATGACGAAAGGGTTGGTCAGCTGTGACGTTCTTTGTAAAAATGTATTGTGTTAGAGTAGATTAAACGTATGAGGATTGTAGCTACGTAATGGCTAATTATCGTTTGGGAAATTTTATCATTGATAATAATAATAACTACGTGTATTTTTTAGATTGGACACCATATAGATCGTGGCGAATCATGACGAGCGTGAAATCTCTGATATCTTCTTACCGCGGCCAGAATTCCACGCACGTATTTCGCCTCGACTCGTGTTACGTTTTAATTAATCCGAAAGTCAACGACGAGAATCAGATTTGGTATTCGCGATTGTACTTTCGAAATATTCGAGGGTTCTGTGTTACGTGCTTTTAGTTCTTGGTTCTCTCGTTGTTGTCCTTACGTTTAGAATAGCAGTCGCATGGACCGGGAAATTAACGCTCACCGATCAGCCTTTCTTTCTTGTACGAGGAGTTAACAGGTTCCTGGTATTTCCTTCGAAGTATAACCAGAGTCCTTCGGTTGAGATCGGTTTACTTCGTGAATTAGGAAAGAAACGAGAAAGATGTATTAGTGATCGTCGACTTAGCTGAAACGTGACTAAATCGGGTATTTTTAAATTATAGTTCAAAGTACGATACGCCCATGGGATGGCGGACCGAAAATAAGAGTCGCGACACACTGTAAATACGTGGTTCGAAGAAATCTTGCCAATTCTTCGTATACCCTCGTATTTGCAAATTCTTGAAAAAAAAAAAAAGAGAGAAAATCTTAGAATCATGCAAAAATCACGTATTGGTAATAAAATGTAAATTTTAGTTTAAACCATTGATCAATTTTTAAGCTAAGCAATCGCTGCGGCATATGGACAAACCTTATTGTTTAAGAGACCCCAGCAGGCTTGTAAGTCCCGAAGTGACACATCTGGTCTGCAGATCCATCCACGACTCACTTCACAACTATGGCCTACAAGCATCGGTCGTTTTCGTGGTACGAAACTAGAAAATTTCCTACAAACCTTAAGCCCGTTTCACATATCATATTTCCGTGCACCATGCGCATCAATGCATCCGTATTATCTTGCCAGGATTCAAATTTCCCGCGAATATTTTCTCCCAGTCAGAAACGTCAGATATACATAGAATTTCAGCGATAAAGAATTCCGACAAGTGAATTGAGTCTAATCAGTTTCTCTATCGTTAACGAACCCGCCGTCAACATTACTGCCAATTAGGCAACTGTCGGCATCCATGCGTACACGCATCCAGCAGGAAAGCATACGCACTCGTACCAACTGACTTTGTCAGTCAAATGTAATCAATGCAGTGCTCGACCTACATGGCAGCACTTCAGGAGGGAACTGTCGTGCCATATCAGGAAGTCCTTGTCCGTTCCAAAGATACTTTTGTCATGTCCCACTGAACGAAAAAGAATATAATCAAGTAATATATGTTTCAATGAAACATCATTCATGGCAATTACCTTCAATTAATATCCAATGAATCATTTTTCTCAGGATTTCGATCACTTCTATTAATATGTACCACCCTGCGTACTGGACTTACAGTACGGTGCTTATATGATAACAAGGTACAGGGTCACGTAATATATATATATATATATTATATATGTAAAATTTATCTCTATTCCTATACTGATCTGTACTTAGACGTAACGGGGGCCAATAAATATATATATATATAATACGTCATGAAATACTACTGCTCGTAGTAGCGTTATTATGATTGGGCTCAATTGTCCAATTGCTCGGTCATTGAATGCCGCTGTACCATACTCGCCATTATTAACAAACGCTAACAATTCTCAATCCCCTAAGCAAATCGCAGTGCCGTCTGGTCCGTTCTTCGACTTCCTCGCTCGATACGTTGCCAGTGTCATTTAAATGAGAGCCACTGCAATCTTTTGTCTATCAAACGTATTCAACAGCGTAATAGCAGCTAATATACCAATTGGACAATGAAAGAAATGGCAGGGTGCGATTTGTCGACGATTGGATGTGCTTACCGGGACAATGGTTACGCGCGACCAACACGCGAATCGACCTACGACCTATAGAATCTTGTAGCTACGTTTTCAACGTAAAGATAGATAGACGCGAGATATACCTGGTGTCGTAAAAAGACATGTAGAAGAATTCGAGTTGGATGAACGTCAGGATCAATTTTAATTACGGACATTATGTGGGATGAAAGCGAAAAGCGATAAGAGGTTAGAAGAAAAAAGTTAACGAAAAACCATTCGTTACCCAGGGGGATTCATTAAGATAAAATACCAGCTGGTTTTACCTCTTAATCTAAAGTTCCTTTGAGCGACCTGTGTCGGGGGATGATCGTGTAATTATGCACCCTGAGTGGTTCCTATACCTGAAAGTCGTTCGCCGTCCTCGGACAGATGCGTCAAATTGAAACGTCTACTTTTTCCAAAGGGTTTTCAACTCTTGCTCCTTTTTCATACTTTTAATAAAGCTAAAAGAGTTGAGGAATCGAGAGGAATTTTAATTAGACTGTCAACCGTACCGGATCATTTTTCAGGGTGATCTTTCGTCAGGCTTGGACAATTTCACGTCCGCCATCTTTATAATACCTAGGACATATTTATATCCCTGATAATTCCATGCTTGAAATATCATTAAATTTTGATCGTTAGAAAGGATTCAAACTAGAGTATACCTATAGAGTGTATATATGTATATATACATATATATCACCAAGAGAATAATAAAAAGTCAATCTACCCAAGATCCCTTGCGAGAAGGATTAAGTTTCTCCTTTTGTGGAATTACCAGCGTCCATTTCTAAAGCAGCATATAGGATCTAGATATCATCCTGGATCCTTCGAGAATTCATGTCGACGGATTAGACAGGGACATGGGTAACCTGATTCTAAGCAGGAACAGATTTGAGAACGATCCACGTCCACCATTTGTTGAAAAGTTAATTCGACCAATTCTCACACCTCCATCTTGGATATCCTATCTAGGATCTATTCAGATCAGTTCACCATTACCAGATAGGTGTGTTCACGGGATACAGGATGGAGCGACCTGAAAATATTTCACCAGGTTAAAATAAGGTATACCAAATCTATCGACGAGATGCTTTACCTACGTAAATGCATATAGAGATCTTCCACGAAGCTCGTTATCGAAGCGTCTTCTTTATTTCATCCCGCCAGTCACAAATGTCTCTTATAAGCGCTCACGCACGAGTCTCACAATTAAAGGCGCATAAATCACCAGCTGTCGTTAGGGTATCTGCCCTGGATCGACCCTTATCTCATTCCGCTACTATTTCGAGCGTCTCCTCGCCGCCGCATTTAGTCCTCGTTCATACGTACTTCTTGTTTCTGTTTGTGAGCTCTAATGAGACGAGCGACCACGTCTTGCGTCGCTAATGTCGACCTCGTTTATTTGCTCAGTGTATTGTCGCACGGTCTTACCAACCTAAACGGAGAATCACCGTACACAAAAATAGTATGTATTATTTTCTATTTACCCCATAAAGTGTTAACCACAATGTTTCTAGTGTTTTCTATCGAACGAACTAATTGCCAGGATTCTTTCGCTTTATGACTCTTGTAATTACACTGGTTTTGGTATCGGTACTAAGGCAGGACCAATGCTTGGAAAACATCACGCTAACCTTTCTCTTCACTCTAACGATTTCGGACAGTGTCACGTGACGGCGTAATTCAAATAAATTGCGTTCACTATTGTCACTTCGCATGTCCAGTGACGTTTTTATGTACATGTGGCATACTATATATATATATATATATATATATATACATTGTGCATTCATTCGCGCCATATTTGACGAGATTAACGTCCCTCCTGCTTCTGGTAATTCACGGCGAAAATGAATTTATCGCTCGCCCACGTATCCTCGGGTTGTCACTAGCTCGTTGGCACCACTTACAGACAGAACTAAGACGGTCGCGCCTTGACTTCACGGCGAAACGTATTACAAATCGGAATGAATTTACGGCGGGACCTTCGACGAATATTTTCGGCAGCGTTCCAGGCAATAAACCTAATCCTACCTTATCCCAGAAAGCGTCTTTGTGTCACGGTCCGTTTCTCTGTATTCTGGTAATCGACTAAATAACCATTCGTTCTAGTTAAATATCTAGATGGATGGATGGTATCTATAACGCAGACTTCGTAAGCAGTATTAATAGTACGTAATCACCTTTACAAATTGGAAAGCATTATATTATGTATTATATATATATATATATATATGCGTATATGCCAAACGTAGGCTTGCCAATTTTCATTATTTTGCCTTACGGTCACGGCGCCCTGCATCCTCCGGGTAAGGCGCACCGCGTCGCGGCAAAAACTTTCAAATTAATTTACGGCAGGCGCGTGCCCCACGAGTAAGCTGCACCCTATATATAGACTGCTGACTTTCGATATACAGAGACGAAAAATCTTCAAGCTCCTCGACTTTGTTTCATCGGCTATGAGATTGTCTCTATACACGGTCACTCAATTCGATTAGAAGTTTCCGTCTTTCCTATTAATATAAGAAACAGGATAAAGATTTCTCGTGCAACTTTCCACCTATGCTTTCTCTCGTTCCTCCTCCTCTGTCTTTACAACGATTCCTCGATGATACGCAGGAGGTGAGCGATACCGGGGAACCCGTGAGTATAGACTGGCGCGTCAAGCGTTGACTTGGAGAAATAAACACGACGAGTCGATGTCGTCAGCCCGTACAAAAGATGCGGCGCAGACCCACTAACTAATGGCTAATGGTACCGATTTATTCTGTTTGGTAACACGAGGCGTATAGTTTCGTTTAGACAGACGTTGTTAACCTTCTACGACTGGCGAAGCTGGAGTAGTAGAGGAGGAGCCAGAGAGGTCGTTGAGGACGCGCCCTGAAACGATTACTTCTAGAGACCAGTAATAACGAATGCGACTCTGTCGCAGGATCAAAACAGTCGCTGGATTGTAAATGGAATTTTCAATATTACCTTCTGTCCAGGCAGTTGCCCACGCACTTTTGCACGGGTGCAAAGGCGCCTGCGTGGTCGTCGTGCCGAACGACGCCGGACTCTCGAAACTATTCCTGGACGTCGGCGTCGAACCAGATGGCCCGTGACGTCATGCGGGGCCGTCCATCTTCATCGAAGGAATCGGGCGCTTATCAATTTAAAATACAACAATTCAGAATCTACCCTTCGTACAGGAGAGACACGTGCAACCTCAGTTCTGTTCGGTTTGGCTTGTGATTATTTTCATGAGGCTGTGAAAGCCTGGCGGGGGGGTCGGTGTCTCCTTGAATCTGCCAGAGCGAAAAAGGTCCTTGTCGAGACAGACAAGATGGAGGAAAAAGAAGCGTTGGGAAAAAAAGAATTAAAAATAAATGACTGCGAGCCACGTGCCTGACAGATGACGCGGATCAGAGGAGAGGAAACGGAACTAGAGTCTAGCGACAATAAACGCGATTGATTTCCGTCGAGGGGGGTTACAACAATGGTTGGCCTGTCGTGTGCGTTTCTCAGGATGTTTAGAACGAGTCTACGAAAAGCTCTCATTCTTTAAGGGATACAAATTCAATGTTACCATACCACGCTGTAGAGCCAGATTAAGAGAGCAGATCAAGCAAAGCTTATAGTGCTTACAGTAGAAGATCATCGAAGGAAGTCGTGGCCGACTAGGTTGACGAATCGGTCGCCTCGTGTGAACGATGATAAATTCGGACCACGAATCCATAGCCAATTACGTCCCCCGTTCACAAATAGCTCATTGACACCTTTATTGCCGACTGATTATTCGTCATGACGATCAGTCGTCAGAACGATCAGGTGATCATACTCAGTCTGTAGCTACTTCATCCCCGTTGATCAACTTCCGTTACATTCCAGCCACAGGACTGGTGGGTTCAAGTCGAGTAAAGAATATCTGCAGGCATGTTACAATTATCAGTGCATACCTTGGGGATGGTCATGCGAAAAATATTCGAATGGAAGCAAATAGACAGGAAGCAGAATAAAGCGAGTGTACCTAGTGATCCCTGGCCGGTAATTGTAGAGTACACGGTTCCACCACCTAGGTCTCTATATTTAGCCAGATGCATTCTGGGGACTCTAACACTCTAAGACGACACAGTAGCTATAGATATAGACTGCGGCAAAAGCTCTTTGGTAAGCGTCGTCGAAAAGGACAGTGTCGCGATTCAGATTTGGCGCATCTCCAAAGCGACGGAAAGCCTGAGTTTCGTTCTCATGAATGAGCGAAGGCGCGACTGAGATTCGGGACTGGTAAACATACGCGGATGGACTTAATAATCGAGTAGCTTGGTGATAATTTACGCGGGCATTGTTACACGAGGAGACTAGTCTTATAAAAGATGGCGGATATATTTATAACGATGATAATAATAATCATGACTACCGTAACGGGTATCTATGGTATAGTACATCGACTGTTCTGCCACGACGCGTTATCTTGACGCGAAACTTAAGACCAGCTCGTCAATGTCGGAAGACACGAGGTCAAGAAGAAGACAGGCGTTGATTCAAAAAGAAGTGGCATTCCTGACGCCTAGCTCGTGCTTCGACCACAGCCCATTTGTTATCTCTCTAGCCTATATATTGGCGTCCCACGCGAGGACCAAACTCCGACCCTGATTTATGCTCTCAGCGGCAGAACAATTTGTTCAAGATGATCCACGAGACGTGTTTTAACTTAGGTCACTTTGCTATCTGGCCAACTCGCTCTTTCTTTATTTTTTTCTTTCCAAGGTTTTATCTTTTACCGAGACTGTGATAGATATTGCCATCTAGCTCACCTAGTCGTGCTACCATTTCCTCTTACTACTACTCGTTGTCTTATCGGGACTGTTTAGCCCGTGTTAAAATGGCAAATAAATCTTAGCCATTGCCATCTGCGCCACGCTAGGTGTCGTATATACATTTAAAACAGCTTGGTTGAGACACACAAGCACGAGTTGGACCGATTTTCAATGCAGCTCGCGTCCACGCGTACGACGTGAATTACAAAAGAACTCGCTCGAAGGCGCCGCGCATAACAACACAATGGCAGATTTATTTCGGCGGACACTCGTCACTCCTACCTAGATTCCTTAAAGCTTCTTATGAATTCGCCATGAGGTTTGTAATTACGAATCGAGGGATGCGCACCGTGGTGACTTTTGTACGCCTAGAGAATTGTATAGATTATTCACTCGTTTCATGAAATATTCCATAGGAAATACTGAAATTACACTGAATTCTTTCGACTGAGTTTACTGATATTGGACAATTTTTTGTTAATAAAATTTTTGTCTTTTCTTTTCAGAATTAATTAATCCAAACGTAATCGTCACGGTAGGCGAACGTTTGAATCTACGCTGCACGCCTAACTTTAACGCTGAGACATCGTGGTACAAGGATAACGAGATTTTTCGTTCAAACACGTCGCGCATGCGCGTGATGAAACAATGGATAAAAATCAAATTCCTTGAAGCCAGCGATACCGGAAGTTACGGGTGCCGCGTGGAATCTGCCCAGGGTGTAGAATGGCGTAACGTATCGGTGAGCGTTGAAAATCTACAGAATGACGGTGTCCAGGAGAACGAGGAACTTGGTAGCGTCCTGGGAGCTTTGAGACCCGAGGAAGAGACGAACGAGCTCGAGATCTCCGCATCGAGAAGTAAGTAATTCATTCTGCAAATAAAAGTAACGAGTCAGTGAGATAAATAGAGACATGCGTGTACGTTACGCACGCGTTAGATAAGTCAACGTACTTTAGAAGTGTCCAGTTTAATTAATGACCCTCTCCATTTGTCTTGGTGGCTGGAACAGATCTACCGGAGACCAGGTCCCTTCACCTGGATGCAGACTTGGACAACGATAAGGGCGAGAATGAGAACGCTGGTGAACATAATAAAACGGCGCCTGCGAGTCCTCCGGCTTTTAATAAAACAGACGAGATGCATAGTTCAGTTGTTAAGCCAGCTGGGAATATGCTGAGATTACGTTGTCCTAGCGTCGGTAATCCACGGCCCAATATCACCTGGTTGAAAAACAATGAAGAACCAAAAAGAAGCCTTGGAACTGTCATACGTACCAAGTGGACTCTTAGACTGGAGGATCTCGTAGTTCAAGATGGCGGAAATTACACGTGCATAGTCTGCAACTACCTGGGCTGTATCAATTATACCTACAAGGTTGACGTTGTCGGTAAGTTCATGTCAGATACATATTTTTCATAGAGGTACATCGATCTAGCTTATTGGTCTTCGGTCGGTAAAGTAGATTCTAAGAGGCAGGACTTGCGCAATGGTATTCTCAATATAAGACGTAACATCTAGAACGATTCCCGCACAAACCGTACATCAACGAGGACTTCCCCAAGAATGTGACAGCCCTGATATACAGCACCGTGACGTTCAAGTGTCCAATCATTTCGGATTTAGAGCCTTTCATTCAGTGGCTCAAGGTATCCGAGTATCCTGATGAACGAGAGTATTCTCCAAACGGCACCTTGCTAGAGGTAGAGCCATAACCAGACTACGTCCGGTGGTGGTTACTAGAATCCTTCCTCATTGACTCCTGAAGATCTTTGGGATTCCTCTTTTTTTTTCTCTCCTCATTCACAAAGCAATACGAAATTCTATTTTTGTTTTACTACGGTGAATGGTCTCTGTGTGCTGCAGACGATTTTTCTCTCGCACTCACTATGTTTCTCGTTCTCGTCATCCTCTTTACTCGCCTTGCGGATCCTTTCAGGGAGGTGGAATTAATTCTCGTTGCTGGATAAAAAATCAAGGAGCTGTGGCGTATGACGTGTGGATAATTTTTTAAGGATATCAGTGTAGAGAACAATGTGGCGAATATCAAGCAAAATTTTTCATTCTTATATACCCTGTGGCTAATTCTTATTTTTTATCATAAATTTAATCACTACTGCTATATCACTATACGTAATATATATTTGTCACTAATGTAAGCGATTCTACAGGGTGTCGGTTTATTTCTCCATCTATTTGGTGAATGGATTTAAACATTTGTAATGAGCATTGTCATGGTCCGATGAAAAATAATAATCAACCCCCATGACAATTCTCGTTACTTTCTACACTTCTTGTGTCTAACTACTGTATGAGAATTCTGTAAAAATGGTGGTTGGGTCTATTTTACTATAGAAAGCGTCAAGCACCAACCTATCCTGACCAGGGCGCCGAAGAACACGACGGTTCTCATAGGGACGAACGCAAGCATGACCTGTGAGGTCCTTTCGAATGCTCATCGACATCTTGAGTGGTATCATGGCTACCATACTTCCTTTGACACGGTCAACAAAACCGAACAAAGCTTCCGGGTTGAGGTTAAGGTGGGCAGTTGCATGCACTGGTATCTGTATTACTAAAGTATCATTCTTTCCTATCCTGTGTCACTTATTTATTTTTACATCTAACAAACACTGCTGTCAAAATAAATCCATATTGCATGATAAAGCCCAGTATGTCATATTTGATATTTCTTTTTCATTGATGTCTTTCGTCCAATTAGGCTGAGTCTTTAGAGAATCCGGAAGTACTGAAATTGTATAACGTCACGGAAAAGGATGAGGGCTGGTACACGTGTATTGCCCAGAATACACTTGGAGAAACTTTTAGCAGTGCTTATCTGCGAGTAGTGGAAAGTAAGTATATTTAGTGTAAACGAAAAATAATCTTATCTTCTATGAGAATTAATTAATTCAATATTTGTTATTATTTATTAAATAGCTCTGGACGAACAGCAAATACCGTTGACCGCACGGCCGCAGACTCTCCTAGTAAACGTCCTGGCAGCAGTTTTGTTCGTTTTGTTCGCCATCGGTGTGATAGTTGTTATTTACATATTCCATCGTCTGAAGCGTGAGAAGATGAAGAAACTCTTGGCGATCAAAACGGTACGCGACGCTGTGATCATACAGTGGACAAAGAAAGTCATCGTCGAGAAGCAGAACATGGTGAATGGTCAGAACGTGCAGGAACCATTGTTGATGCCGGTGGTAAAAATCGAGAAACAAAAATCCACCGTCGCAGCAGAGGATAACAGTGGCGGAAGTATATCAGAGTATGAACTTCCGTTGGACAGTGCTTGGGAATTACCTAGGGAACATTTAGCCCTAGGTAACACCCTGGGAGAGGGTGCGTTTGGCAAGGTAGTCAGAGCACAGACCAATACAATGAAACCAGGAATACCCAGTGTGGTAGCTGTAAAGATGTTAAAGGGTGAGTAATAAATAAAATTGGCCAGAAAATGAAAGTTATAAAAAATTTTGAATATCCCAAAACAAACTTACATTTTTCCAGAGGGACATACCGATGCTGAGATGATGGACCTAGTTTCGGAAATGGAAATGATGAAGATGATTGGCAAACACGTCAACATCATTAACCTCCTAGGTGCCTGTACCCAAGGTGGTCCTCTTTACGTAGTCGTGGAGTTTGCACCTCATGGAAATCTTCGTGACTTCCTGCGGGATCACAGGCCATCATCAGGATACGAACCTACCATTGGTCAGGAAATGAAGGAGCGCAAGACACTCACTCAAAAGGACCTGGTGTCCTTTGCTTATCAAGTTGCTCGTGGCATGGAGTATCTCGCCAGTAGACGATGTATCCATAGGGATCTTGCGGCCAGGAACGTCCTGGTGAGCGACGAGTACGTTTTGAAAATCGCTGATTTTGGACTAGCCCGTGACATCCACTGCCACGATTACTACAGGAAGACTACGGATGGCAGATTACCTGTCAAATGGATGGCTCCAGAGGCACTTTTCCATCGAGTCTACACCACACAGTCCGACGTGTCAGTAAACGTTTTGAGACATTTACCAAATTTGATTATGATAACACTTTGGTTGCTGAAAATCATTATAATATATTATCATTGATTTGTGTTCAGATGGTCGTACGGAATTCTGTTGTGGGAGATCATGACATTGGGTGGTACACCGTACCCTTCTGTACCTTCGGTTGAAAAATTATTCCAATTACTCAGAACTGGACACAGAATGGAGAAGCCGCCATGTTGTTCCATTGAGATGTAAGTAGATCTTGGTCCATAATTCCTGTGAAGTACAATAAAGAATGTTATCATGAAATTTCATTTGGTACTTATTCTCTATTACAGCTACATGCTTATGAGAGATTGTTGGAGTTACCAACCTAACGAACGACCAATGTTTGGAGAATTAGTCGAGGACCTCGACAGGATATTGACAATAACAGCAAACGAGGTTAGGGTCTTTGTGAAATTTGTATTCTTTAAAAAAATACTTGGTATGAATAACATACAAAAATATCGTTCTCTTTGATTTATAGGAATATCTAGATCTTGGTTTGCCACAGTTGGATACACCGCCGTCAAGTCAGGAGTCAAGCGAAGCTGAAGACGACGACGAAAACGGCGAAGAGAAATTCCCTTACTTGTTATGAGATAAATTTATCCTCAGACATGGGACCGATAAAGTCCTGGTTTTATATGAACTTTGAGTTGAGAGAGGAAAGAGAGAAAACTAAATCGGATTGAATCCCTATGTACTAAAGTACCCAGATGGATTTAACGCGATTATGATGTAAGGACGCGTGTGAAATATCTGGAAAGGATTTCCGGCAGTGTGTACGTGCGAGTACGTTGGAGATGTTAACCGACTGATAAAGCGAACACGCCAAATACATAATACAAATCAGTATTGAACAGTAGTGCGTATTCTGTAGAGTATAAGTAGCCACAAAAGGTAATAAGAGGCGAGAAGAAATAATGAAGAAAATCATGACAGGCAGAAACGGACGAGAGTATGAACGTGGAAGAAAGCAAGATGGAGGATTAATCGACTAGAAATTCAGAAAGGATATTTTTTTACAATATATCTATCTATATTTTCATTTGCGTTTTAAAGAAATGTGCCATGAACCACAGTGCCTACGTATCATTGAGATCTCCTCGTCGATGCGTTTAACGAAAGAAATTTAATTGGCACATTTGTGGTGCGTGTGATCCGTCATATTGTTTATGATGGACGGTAGGTTGGATATCTTGATAAACACTAATATGTCCATGATGGATTTTTATATGTTTGATACAAAACGGCGTCATGATATTGTGTTTGTAACTAGTCAATTTATGGAAATCTGCTTTTTTTTTCTTTTTTTTTTCCTTTTCCTTTTTTTTGTATGATAGAACGTAGCGTTTTGTCTTAATGTTTCTACGTGCGTAATGTTTATAGCTTACGATTCTCACCAGGACTTCGTTATATTGACAAAGGAGACAAAGAACTTTTGTGAAGGAGGAATAAAATTGAGAAGTCCTATAGCGTAGAATTGCCTATATCAGTTTATTCAAATGTTATGTAGAATCATGGAGTTTTCGGGATAATTTTTATTTTGGTGACTTTCCGTCGAGGGAAAATAAAATGAGAGTAAACAGTTTTCGACATAATTTTCCCAGGATATACGAGATAAAGTGTCCCGGAGCATTTAGAGAGCATTCAAAATGTACAGAGAGTGCGACACGTAGGGAGGATATATAGTTTTTAGATAATTTATTCTTTGTAAAAATTAACTTTTCGAGAATTCTTGTTGAGAACTCTATTCTTTTTTTGTACGTTTACCTTGGCAGGTATCGTTGAACGGAAGGACCAACGTCTATCTTGAATTTACGATAACAAAGGACAACCTGGCACTTGTAAAAATACAATCGTAGATTTATGTAACATAATAAATACGTATGAATAACAGTAGCATATCGATAGGAGCGCGAAGATTGTACATATAGCGACGACTTTGTTTATTATTTAAAAAAAAATTATCGTTACTCAGCACCTACAGGTAGCCAGTAAATCAGCATTTACCTAAAATACATAGAACGTATAATGTGTATACTCTGTGTAAACCAATTGTAACGTGAGAGTTTCAACTCCAATAAATCGAATCTGTACTCTATTGAAATTAGAACCTTTTGCATCGGTCTTACTCTTCTTTATATTTTCCTCATAGAATAATAGAAGAGAAACAGCACAAACTTATACGCACCTCGTGTTCGGACATTTTGTCGAAAACATTTTATCAAGTTTATTTTATCGAAAATAGTGGCGACTAATATGTAAGCTACGAAATTTTCGATCAAAGGTTCGATAAAATGTCTTTTCAATGAATTGTCTAGAAATTACGGACCTTAAAGATGCGTTACTGGTTACCGCACGTCACTCAAGTTTCCAGTCAATTTTGCAATAATTTATTACGATACACGCGCACCTTGTGACTGTCAGTAAACTTGTTTCAAGATAATTCATAACTCAAGAGTTGCTCGAGCGATCGCCTATATACTTAAATCGAAGTAAGGCGCGTTGCGATCAGACTAATTGAAATAAATGATCAGAGGTATAATGAGGCCATTAAGCCATGATTGATACGATGGGATTTAATGTCAACCTTTTAGTGTTTTCCAATTTTGCCGCTACGTTGCGCCACTGTTAATCCGTTTTGTTGTCATCAGCCACATTTACAATAAGTTGTTTTTACCAGATTTTTAGTGGAACCTTTAGTTCTTTTTTATCACCAACCATTGTGCCGCTCAACGAAGGAAAATGCTGGACCGAACGGGAAATGATTACTCGGATTTGTACAACGAGACCATCTTGTGAAAGTCATATCGACTCACGTTCCAGATTAAGGTTAGAATCCGCTAACCCACTTTTTCGTCAATCTTATTAAGCTAATTATTATGAGTGAGGTCTTATACATTAGTGTATAATTAGGGAGACACAATCTTTAGGCTAGGATAGTAATGTTCATTTTTTATACTGTTCGTTCTAGTCATCACTTCTTTATCAAATATTGATGATTGTGACAGGAGTAGCAACACAGCTGCTTTATGGCTTTGTTTGTAGTTCCTGCAATTGAAATTGATTAAGGGTTATGTTATCGTTTGTTTTTTTTCTTTCTGCTATTTTGTCATTTTCTTTGTACTCCAAATTCGTTTAATATTTATTATGCAGTGATTTTGGATGTGTTTTCAATTGTTATTAATTTCCAGGTGGTGACACCTACCGATTTAAATGGTGCTTACTGGTGCCATGGAGAGAAGGATAAAATTGAAGACCTTAAATAGCCATATAACATGTAAAATATGTCGGGGATACTTAATAGATGCGACCACAGTGACAGAGTGCCTACATACCTTTTGCAAGAGTTGTTTGGTGAAACACCTCGAAGAGAAACATACGTGTCCAACATGCCAAATAGTTATACACCAGTCTCATCCCTTACAGTATATCAGTTTCGACAGAACTATGCAGGATATTGTCTACAAACTGGTTCCTGATCTTCAAGAAAGTAAAAACGTTATGATTTTTATCAATGCCAAATCAAACTTATATTCCCTAACTAATACATTGTTTCAGATGAAATCAAAAGAGAAAGAGAATTTTATAGAGCACGTGGTTTGCCTTGTCCTAAGGATGTCCTCCCAAATGCTGGTGAGGTAGAAGAAGAAAAGGCAGCAGCAGATGCACATGCAGAATCAGATTATCATCGGGCAGATGAACAGGTTTGTCTACAGTTCCAAAGTACAGTATCATCAATAATACACCTACATTACAAAACCATTTTATAACGAAATATATTTCTTATAGGTCAATGTGTGTCTGGAATGCATGAATGCAAGTTTGAAAACGTTGAAACGCAGATTCATTAGATGTTCTGCTCAAGCTACTATTACTCATCTGAAAAAGTTTATAGCCAAAAAAGTCCTGAATGGTATGGAGAAATATCGAGACGTGAGTATGCCGTAATGTCATTAAACATTATCAGAATGTAATGGCATCCGTAATTTTGCACATTTATATATTTTTTCTTTGCAGATCGATATTTTATGCAACGATGAATTGTTAGGTAAGGACCACACGTTAAAATTTGTGTATGTGACAAGATGGAGGTTCCGGGACCCACCTTTAAGGTTACAATATAGACCACGTATAGACATTTAAGGCTAATCCTTCCACATATAGGATTAACAATAGGATCGAGAAAAAAAATGCGCTATTTTATTCCTCTCTGGTTCTATTCACCTGTGACCTTCTTGTACTTATGGTACTTAATTCTGTGGTACTCCTATATATCGCGTTTCCGCTAATTTTAGCTAGCAATGCTAATCTCGCGAAACAAGTGTAATTGAAGACGAAAAATGACGAATAACTTTTAGCAAGATGATTATATGAAAAAGTGTCATCAGAGTATTTTAATGCACGAGAAATGACAGCCTACGCCATAATGGAAACTTTAATAATCCGAGTATTGAATTTCTTCCTAATTATTTTAAAACGACAAACGTATTTTATCGCGGTAGTACGTTTTTTCGACATTTTCCGTAATTTCCCCTAAGAATTCGTTGCTCAGCAACAAAACTAACTCTATCCAAAATGCTTATAAAAATCCATTCTTGCATTATGATAGCTTGGCATCGATTAGGTCAATTCAATTTTACTTACTTACATGCGTAAGTTTTTAATTGCAAAGGCGAAGATGAATGACGGTTCTGTTAAATAAGAAAAGATTTTAAAAAAGGGGAGTGGCGTTCTGTAAATGTGGCTGGTGCAGGAAAGTATTAAAATATCGTGGGTGGTTTTCAGGTACCGAAGAAAAGTATAATAATGCAATTATCCTTAGGAACGACGCGAATGGTTTAACTTTTAGTTTTGAGAAATTTTGAAACAACAAATATAGAACTCGATTAGTCTGTTTTACAGACAAACGAATGAAACGAAGCGCGTCGCGACACTGAGCGCACGCGCGGTCTTTTCAAACGGTACATTCAACTTTCGTACCAGAGATAGATATTTAAAAAATGGCGCTACCAAAAAATCTCCCTTCCAGCCGCGTCCTACTGTTGACGAGGCTGCGCTTGCTGTATGTACATTGAAAACAAAAGTAAGATAATTAAAGAAAAGACAGTAATAAACGAAGAAAGGCAAAAAGAAAAAATGAAAAACAATATACCGTACCTTGTGTTGCTAGGGAACGGAAGTCGCAATAAACGCGAGTTTTCTTATAATCTATCCGAGTGTATATAGAATATTTTTGACAGAAGACTTCAAAACATAATACCGCTTTGAATTAGATTAACGATTTGAAGTAACAGAACTAGGCCTGGACGTTGTGACTTTTTACCTTTATATGTTTATGCGCCGTACGTATTGTGGTCTTACTGTGAAATTTCACGCGTCAACGTCACTCAGGATGCAGATTTGAATTTAGTAGGAGAAATATTTTGAAAATAAAATAAAGAACGCAAATAATTTAATGACGAGAGATGATTTTCGTCAACTAGCCGTTTTCTAAGAGATCGTATCTTGACAGTGACACTCCGAGTGAAATTTCCAGTCAAAGTTTGTCGCTTGTAGTAAATGAACCTGTTTTATCCAATGTTAAAGAAAGCGTGTGATTGTACATAATATTTGAATTTTTGCGAGAAGGAAATAATGAAAAATATTAAATTGGGAAAAGGGGAAATACCAATTCGCAAAGTAGCAGCATACGAGGATACTATGGCTTGTACGTTGTACACTGTGTATGTACCGCTATAAATTATTGAATAAATATGTTTTGTACAGTACAGACTTGTCCCATATTGTAAGGTTATGTTAGTTTAAGGAGGAAAAAAATGATGAAACGAATTTGAGTTCCACAACATTTGCACAGACTATGGAATGCAGTGATAACATTTTTTCTTGAGACGGTTAATTGGATTGGTTAAATCGACTTGAAAGCGATTAAAACAAACAAGACAGATGAGTAAAAGTAGAAGTCGTCGTCCTCTTGAAACGTGAAATTCTCATTTCAGTTAACATTATAAATCACTACAGACAAAGTATTTGAAACGAATGGTAAAAGTTTTTCCTATATTTATTGGAAAGTTAAACAGGAATTGGAAAGATTCAGGAATGCTGAACCTTTCACTGAAACGTAACTCTTCGGAGCCATCAGTTATGAAATTCGAAGGATAATCAAGATGCGTTCAGTCACTAAATTTAACTGAAAGTGAAAAATGGCATTCTTACGGGGAATGTCACAGAAAGTCTGTAGACTATTTCATTTTCATTTCGTTCTGACATAATAGACAAGCTGATATAGAATAGACCGCAAGGTTTCTGTACAGAAGACCTTGCCTTTCACTTTTACATACGCTCGACAAGAAACGAGGAGCGCTTGGTTGGAGTAATAACGAACAAAAAATAAAGGAAGCATACCGACCTTTCTTCCGTGCATACAAGACGTTCTATATTAAACAAAAAAAAAACAGCAAGAACAAAAGAAAATCATATTAAAAATTCCTGTTCAGTGCTATTTTTGTTCCTTTTCTGTTTCTTGGCAACTACGGGGAGATTTACTGTAATCTGGCGTCACCTTTTGGACACCGATTACGTCGTCATTCCACTATATTAGAATTTCGAATTGTAATACTTAGCAGTAGGGCGATAGGTTTCGAATTACATAAGATTACGTAAGTTCGAATTCGCGGCTCGTCAACGTGTCTTCCAATTGGCTACGTGATTCGCATTCCCCATATTTTAAACGGCCTTGGACAATTGCGCCATCTGGTAGTGAAGTTTGTTTCAAGATATCTGCGCAGTGTACGATTGCGCACTATAGTTAAAAATGTCTGCCCGCAGCAGATCGGCAATAAAACAATTAATGTTTCATACCTGTAGAAGTCTGTTTCAAATTACGTCTTCATAACAATCATTACAGTTACTATTGTCGGTATCTTACCTGTTAAATCTTTATTAATTTATTAATAACATTTCTACAGTATCAGTTCGTTTTAAGAAAATTCTTGTCGTTCTGTCGGTGATAGTTTAAACACTACTATGCACAACCGCCACCAGGCGTCTCCACTATCACTTCTATACGCATGTGCAAAGGCAACGGAGAAAAACAACGTACAGGAATGTAGAAGTGTTCGATGTGTGATCGCCAAAAGCTATCGGTGGAATGGGGAATGCAGGAATTACATAGCTAAATATCCCCAATGAGTTCAACCTGTTTAATTACTATTTTCGTGCGCGGAATCGACGACCGCCTTGCGCGATAGATGAGTTTACAAGATAGCCTCTTCTCCGAGGACGTGGAGAACGACGTGACGCTCTTTACAAGCGACGCTAAGCGTAAAAGGTAGGTTGCCAAACGTGATCATATTTCTTTTATACTACATTGACGTAACTTTAGGTTATACCTAATGTACCTTGACACTACTCCCACGTATCATACATGAATGCTACCTGTTACTGATACTGTACTTCTCTCCTAATATCCTTGCTACAGTAATCATTGATCGTTCTACCTTATTCGTATTCTCTACTATAATAGGATTAAAAATGAAGTTGCATAAGCGTTCCTTTATATTGGGAAACCTAAGGAATACAATGACACTGTATCAAGAACGTCGTACGAAGCAGATGGCTTCATCCATGATGTTTTCCTCCAATAATTGTCTCAAGCAAACTAACGTTATATTCTAAGGAAATAGTCTTCCTGTATTGTTTTTACTATATTTTTTCTATTCTCCTCTTTCAGTATTATCTAACGGCATTCCGCATTACGTTACTTGACCCAGAGCATCATTGAGTCATTGGCCATTTCGCATACTAATCATCCCAGTCTCGTTACATGCTCGCTTTATCGGAATTTTCTCACGCGTCTTATATATTTACATGCCAAGATGACATGCTCGTCACGTATTCGAATGATTACATGATTTCTCACTGATGACAATAACAAGTAGTTTAATTTTTTTGAGACAGCCCCTGAGTTCCATTTCTTTCTATGATAATGATACAATGAAGTGTTGATAATTTAAGTCTAGTCCTTGATCGATTTCTTTGATTTCATGTAATACATATATGCTTATCGACCTAGGCTCGGGTTGCGCAATTAATTATTTAATAGCTTATCATTTATTACCACCGTGCTACGGTTAAATATAGATCATGAATTATGGTATATGATCGTATAGCCAATATTCAGCAGTGCATGGCAAGCTACTATGATCCGTATAAAGAAAATAATCACCAGCTCGATTTGCCTCGATTTACGGTTTGTTCCACTTGGCTGACTGGAATGCAATTTTCCAATCGCGTAATGCGAAATCGAAGAAGAAAACTATGAATTCTGTTCAGTAATGATTGCATAGTTTCATGTGACTTTTCCTTCGGAATTCAATGAGTTTTTTTTCAATCGTACGATTACTTTTTGTATTCACAAAATTCTCCTGGGGTTCTCAGTGAACCTGCTGTGCATACGTTTTTGGCTAGATGTTTCTTCAGATATAGCAAATCTTATTTTTTATGGTGCAGTTTTAATTGGATGTGTTTTTGGGGAATTACCAGCAACTTTTCGACTTCAGGAAGCTGACGAAAGAGAAAGTTTCGTTATGTAAAAGTTAGTCGGTGCTTAACAGGAACCCCACTTGTGGACCCCACGATTGCCTCTTGTATTCATGTTCTTCCGTTCACTTCTTCCAGTTCGGTTTTACTTTCAGACGCAATTAGACCGGCTTGTTTTCACTTTCAGAGTGCTCGTGTTTCCACCTGTAAATAACTACAGGCGATTCCTGATACATCAAATCGTGCAGGATCGCTTTTCTGACCTTTTGCACACGTTTTCCATTGGTCAGGGTCTTGCAAGGAGAACTGTCGTGTGTTACAAGACTGATCTGATCAGGTACAACGAATGATCCTAGATAGAAATTCAACCTGTGTTCACCAAACATAAAGAGAAGCTCTAAAGAATGCTTATTCATGTGAAATCCGTGTAATTATTCTCTTCCGATAGCTTAAAAAAAAGTCCATGACGATAATTCAAGAAAATAAAAAATTTATAGTCGTTTGAAATTTGTCTATAAATTAGATATTCATGTCCTCAAGCATTCTTTAATGGCTACATAATACGCATCGACTCTAATCGTAATACATTGCTTCTCTAATTGAAAAGGGACCCAAAAGTGAATGGTGGCCAATCCAAAATTAGCAGTGCTACGAAACTATCGGATTCAGCCTGTGCAATGGGTGTTGAAGGACAGCGTTCCCTGTCCGTGTCGCCGGAACATTCACGGCAGAGACAAGGTGTGTGATTTGAATTCAGTGCGTTTTCTGAAACAGACTATGGGATAACAATGTGTTGAATGACGGTGTGCTGGTTTGTGTTATTTTAGTGAAATCAGTTCCCACTGTTGAAATATATAGACCTCCTGCAGCCAGAAGACCCAAAACAGAAACTATCGTGGAAACCCAATCAGCAGATACACCTACTACAGAAATATCTACTGGGGCCAAGTAAGTTCCTAAGATTTAAGTATCTGTTTACGTTTTATAGTAGCGAAAAAATTACTTCGTGAACAAGATTTGTTATGTAGGATTTGGAAACTGATAATTGTTTATTATTTAATAGATCTGCAAGGCAAAGGAGACCGGATCGCGCGGTCTATGTTCCTAGGCATCGAAGAAGTACTGAAGCAGAGGGTAGTCCACTACCCCAAGAACCTAGTCGTCCTGTACGTTCAACACGTCAATCAACTCCAAAATCTACAACGAGTCCTGTCTTAAATGAATTAGAACAGAATCACAAAGTTCAAAGTATTGAATCTTCCAAGAAGGAAGTTGAACCACGTAATTCGACTAAACACAAAGAAACTACAAATGTCGATCACAATTTTGAGTGCAACGAAGAAAAGAAACGCGATCGCCTGACAGAATCAAAGTCTAAGCAGGTGAAAGAAAGTGATCGAGATTACTGTCATAGTTCATTGCTAAAGATAGACAAAGAACAAACCTTTGAACGGGATGGTGTAAGAGAGAAGTCTGTAAGTGGTGTGTCGAATCTTGAAAAATCTGAACAGGAAGCTGTTCCTACTATCATAGAAAACCTTGAGCACATACAGAGGACGTGTGTGGAATCTGTACCTGAAGTATGTGAACGTATTTCTGAAGGATTTATGTTGAGTGCAGAAAGGGAACAAGAGGAATACTTAGCCGTGTGTGAAACTGACACGAGCCTAATAGTCGAAAGTGGTGTAAATAATTCTGAAACAATTGACAATCCCATTAGCATAGAAAGGAACGGAGTCAGTGATATCGAATCGACAGTGATCATGTCGTCATCAAATGTGAAAAAGGATCATAAAGCAGAGGAAGATCTTATAAATCGCGAGGATGTTGTGAATCGCAAAAACCGACGTATAGTGCGACAAAACGTTGTATCCGACGTTCTTATAATTTCTGAGAACGAGCATAAAGGCGAAGTCGTAAGAAAGGAAACACCTGTCGTAGTGCCAGTTTCATTACCTGAGAAAAAAGTTAAAAAGATAGAAAGGCCTAAGAGTAAACCTGCACCGCCGCCATCTCCGCCACTCAAGGTAAATCGTGACGAATGCGATTGGGATAGTCTTTTTGATGACAATGGAGAATGTTTAGATCCAACTCTCATCGAAGAAGTAAGTATCATGATATAATTGACCAAATTAGTTATTATTTATTGATCAAGCCACTTAAATATTTCTTGTGTTCTGTTGACAGCTAACCTCAGCAGTCGGTGAAGTCAGTATAGAGCAGCCAAAGAATGACTATAAACCATACACTAGACCTGTTGAAGTATCGAATGATGAATTTGCCCATGTTGTGGAAATATATAATTTTCCATCGGACTTCAAAACCAGCGACTTGGCAGCAGTCTTTAGCCCCTTCAAAAATGGAGGCTTCGAATTGAAGTGGGTGGATGATACTCATTGTCTTGGTGTCTTCAGCAGTCCACTTATTGGTGAGTTCCAATGTAGGATAATTAATTCAAGAAACTAGCGCACCTATTTTCCCAGCTATCAATTCTATTATGCAATGTTGGTAAGGTAGAAGTTGTGTTACATCCAGAAAGTGAAAGTAAAGAGCTGTACAGAGAGGGCGACTATTATTACATCAGACAATTCTGCTAAGGGTCAGGTATAGTCCTGACTGCCATTATACATCAAAACCCTTTTTGACTGGGACTTTTTTAAAACATACACATATTTCATTTTAATTTCATCTCCTTACGGAACCTATCTAGCAACAATTACCTGAATCACATTCCGCAGTAACTAATCATGAAAAGTATCACGTTACTATTGCATGCTGTAAAACAGTACACTGCTGAGATAGTGATCTTTGGACTTCCTCATTTCTCTGGGAAGATTTAAAAATCGAAGGTGATTTCTCCTTTCTTAAGTCACGATTGCGTGTCATTTACCTGTGGAAAACTTTCCACCTACTAGTCTCAGGTGTCGAGATGTAATGGAGCGATCATTATAATAAAAAAGGACGTAAGAATTTAATAGTCCATCGAACCTTTACAGTTGTTCTGCAGCCAATAAGTCAGTCAATTGATGATAAATGAAATTTTTTCATCGATAGGATCAAAGAAAATCATTGATATTCTAAACAACAATTAATTGTATCTAGCTTTCTTTTCCCATTAATGTTAAACCGTGGTATCATCTGTTACTTACAGTAATTATAATACAAAGTAGTAAGAGTCTGTCTACAACCTTTATGAAAGTAATATTCATCCTCAGTGACGTATAACTGTAATGATCCAGATAGGATAAATTTCAATCTAGTACATACGCAAAATGCACTGGAATTGCATATAAGCTTATCTATGATAAACGAATGAGCAATTAGCCTAGCATTCCAATTATTCAATAAGTTATTACAAACTGGATATCGAAGTGCAGTGCACAAGTGCATATATGTATTCATAGGAAGTTTCTACCACGTACTTTCTATCGCTAATCAGAATCGACCTACATTACGCAATTCCTGGGCTTATGCATGAATGGAACCCACATAGTTATACTCTACACTTATATGTGCTCATAGAATAAATTGAATATTCTTAATGTTATCATTAGCTGCCGAAGTCCTGGCGTCGGATCATCCTTTTGTGAAGACGCGTTCTCTCAGCGAAGCCACCGCCTTGAGTAAAACGAAAGCTAGAAGAAGCGCAGAATTTCTGCAGCCATACAGAACGCGTCCAGAGACTTGTGCAGCCATAGCCAGAAGACTGGTTACTGGTGCACTTGGTGTCAGATTGGTAACGGCTCGTGAGGAACGGGAACGAGAGAAGATTGTATTACAAGAGGCAAAGGGTGAGTTTCTTATTTAGAATAGCAGAAAGAAATACAAAGAGAGAAAAGCAGTGAATGATTATTTTCGTGATTTCTACGTTTTCTATTTTTCTTTTTCTTCAGAAAAAAGAAGACTCGCTAAAAAACAACGAGAAGATGCCTGGGAAGGTGTGATAGCAGACAAGTAGCACCAGTATCGTAAAATAAATTATGTTAAATTGAAAGGACTCCTAGACTACGCATGTACAAAGCGTGTCTATCCGTGTCTCGCTCATCTAGTCTTTTACTTTTTTTTTTCTTTCCTAATACTCGTTCCTGAACAAATAGACTATTTGTTGAATAAATATATTGTTTGTTCAGCTGACGATGATGATACCACTGGTAAATGGGTTTTGGGTCTGTACACGGGATTTCATGATTATTGATGAGCGCGGCATCGGAAAACAAAGACAATTGTGATTCAACGACGCTCTCGAATTTCCATTGAAATTACGAACGCGCGCGCCCGTCTTATCACTTTCGGAGCGCAGGACGATTTCGTACGACACGATTGATACGACTCTATAGATTTAAGTTGATTCAAGATATTCATTCGCGTGCATATCAAACGACGTAACATAAAGAGTTATACCCACGCGCACTTCGCACGTGGTCACTTATTTTGTACGATAGCATAATTAACAGGATATCTGAAAAATTGTATCAATTATTTTCTCCTCAAAATTTGTATTAACTGTGACAATAGCTTTTATAATGATATTTATACGTTTTGTGTTGCGTCACTTTGCATCTGTGCAGAAGGTCATTGCGCCTATGTGTAATAGACAGGAACAGTTTTGTTATCGTGCAATTTCTAATGCGAGACAATAAGATAAGCTTAAGTAAGAATCAGTGGGTCTTGTTCAAAACTTTTTACTTGTTGATGCTTTCACGAAGGAAAGCGCAGAGAACGAGATCGGTTCTTGAATTAATTGTAAAAGAAACTATGCAAAAAAAGAGAAGCGTCCATTCTCTTGGCATTATCGTTGCTTTTGTTTATCCTCGTGTGAGATGTTTAAAGGATGATGATTAGGTCGCATAACGTAGATCGATATAAACGCAAAGTAACACGAATGTTGTGCCACAATATCTATTATTATATATGTTTACGTAATTGTTAAGATCTGACGCACAATCAATTGATGAAGTGTTGTATCCATACTAGTGATTTAACGTAAAACCTCAACGCAGATTGTATTTTTATATACAATTGTTACCAATTGGGAATAAAAGTATGTATCGCCAAGCCCTAGTCATTACGCAGGAGGCATGTTACCTATATTCAATGTTACGTTGCAATATGTAATGAGCTAAAGAAAAAAAAAAAAGGTATTTGTCGGAATGACTAATAAAGATATTTTATGTACTGCGCACATATAATTTCTTTTGTATTCTATATTTCATATACCAATTACAATTCATTTTCAGGTAGCTCTCGGAAATGTCAATTGAAAATACATGGGTGGTATGATTACGATACGCAGTTTTAAATTTGCATCCGATGACGCAATTGCGTATTTACAGGTCTTGGTAGAAAGTAAAAAAAATGCATTAAAGTTCTTTCACTCTTATAGTGAAAACGACTTTCTATTACTTTTTTCCTAAGAGGAAACACTGAATTTTTATTTTGACGGAATATACTGTTTTTGACTTTCTTTTACCACTTGCCACCTTTCTTCTTCTTCTTTTGTTGAACTTTCCTCTGTTGTTGTCTTGGTCCTGACGATTCCACTGCCGGACTGTGTCGAGGATTCGGAGATGGCTTGGCGTTTGCCGGCATCTTCGTGATGTCACTGAATATATCAAATTTTGTGTTAGGAATACATATTCTTTTGAATGGGTTAATTAATAAAAAGACTTGATATTCAAACTCACTAAAGATCACTAGCTCCAGCTGCAGCACCCTGAGTTCCTTTCATTGCAGCATCCCTATTCCTACGATCCCGTTTCTTTCTGAAACCACTTCTTTCATGTCTTGGTAGCCATCTTTCAGGATCGGGAGGAACATTAGGATCGTAATTCTTTGGCAGTTGTCCCTTGCGTTTGCGCTTTTTATGTTTCTTCTGCGTCAGATCAGCTATGGGTTTTCTGAGGATAAACAAAAGAAATTGGATAATTGAACAGATCAGAATTGGAATTGAGGTTTCGGATCTTCGGCATTAATTAATGCTTACCCAGGAGATGGTTCCACTTTACGTTTCACCACCTTGGTACCGATAACCCAATTGCTGCTTTCCAGAGCGTCGACGTCTGTCGTTTCCGCTAGGTGATGTAAAGGCGGCAGACGTTTTGACAAAAGCTGTGCTCTGGCAGGATCAAACTGGGCGTATGCTATTACTAATTGCGCTAAGGTTTTAGTATCAGTTGGAGATGCGGCGAGTAATTCTTCCAAACTGGCTGCTGCTGCATTGACTTCACCTCCGCGAAGATGGAAATCAGCTGCTTGGCGCCATAATGTTCCCAGATTGCCTGTATTTTCCTGAACGATTGATAGAGAATGTATCAATAAAGTCTAAAATTTGAACGATGTAAACGTACCTTATTTTTCTTGTAATAATTTACAGCTTCCTTCAGCACGGCTGAAGCCTTATCACGATTGTTATCTGCCAGAAGAAGAGTAACAAGGGCACTGACTATTCCAGGAAGTGATCTCTCTTTCTCGTTAAGATTTTCTAAAATTTTTACTGCTTCTTTTCTCTCATCCTGACTCAGCAGTAGCTGCACGCACGCTAACTTTAAGGGCAACTGTTTATCCCCAACTGCGTGAGCGCTCAGTAATTTTGCAGCTTCCTTTGCTTTGCCTTCCTTGCTCAACTGAACGGCCTTCACCAGAGTAGCGTCTGCTGCTAATTCCGGATGCTGGGATGCGAGTTTGTTGCAGAGTTGCTGGCAATGTTCACCCTGATTGGTGTACATTGCTAGTAAGCACTGATTGTAAGCAATGCTTCTTCTTTGTCTTGACGTCAGCTTGTGCTCCAATCCGTCATGAGTAGCACTCTTCATTCGCTTTTTACTGTCAAAAACATTTTGATCCTTGTTCAGAGTGACCAAATTATTACTAGCTACTGCAACAAGCGCAATATCATCTGGTTTGGCTTTGAGAGCTGCGGCATATAAAGTTTGAGCTTCCTTCTCGCGACCCTGGATTTGTAAACAGTAGCCTAGCTGCACTTTTATGATACCAACTTCATCTTCTATTTCTTCCTCTGTTACTCCATCTTCTTCAAGAGCTTCACGACACATTTTTTCAGCGGTTCTTAACTTTTTCTCAGCCTCTGCTAGGATGGCTCTGTCACCGTTGCTACCGTGAGCAACTAGTTTGCATGCAGCATTGTAAGTCAATTCGTATGTAGTTTCCCTTAGGGTTGGAACCTCCAAATCCTGTGACAAAAAATAATGTTCACATTTTTGGAAAGTTTAGTTGAAGGTATTTATAAAGAAATGTAATTACTGAGCCTTCGATGGCCAAGTTGACCAGCACAGCAGCCAAGTTAGTTTCCCTTTCATCTTCATAGTCATCATGTGTGTTTTTAATAATGTCACGGTACACTGAGAAGCAATCTTCATATTTTTCAAGTCTGTATAGAATCTGTGCTTTCAGCTCCTTAAGTTTTAGAGATGGATTCTGTACACTTTCAACCACCTTTAGGGCTTCCGGTACTTGGTTTAAACGGTATAAACAGTATGCCTTTTCAAATTCCAAGTTTCTAGTATGCAAATAAATAAGACAATATGGTACTAGCAAGATTTAGGTACATATCATATTTGTACAATTCTTACGCAGAAAGTTTGGGGTTCTTGACAATGAATTGAAGTGCATCATTGAATTTGGACAATTGGATAAAACAAATGATTTTGCAATGGAAAGCTGCTTCTTCGTCCTGAGAAATGCCTAAAACTGAACATAAGGGAAGTATTTAGATAGGAAAAGTAGGACATATGGTTTCATTGCAAATCACAACCAATATCTGAATTTAAAAAATTGTTCTAGTTAAAAATATATTCATTGTGATTTGCAATCAAAGTATTTCAAGCTAATTTACAGTATTGCCTTAATATTTAATTAAAATTTAAAATGTCCTTGCACAATACTAAAAAAGAGTATGATCTTAGAGATCTGAAATAAATGGAGTTCAAAATAAGTAAAAATAAAATTGGGAACATGAATCGAATTTTTGGAGAAATCTATATGAAAAACATACTTCTATTTGCGGTCTTCAAGGCTCTTTCGTACTCTCCATTTTGTCCCAATTTATTTAATTCCGCGTATAACGCAGAAAGGTTAGTTTCCTTCGAAGCCATATTGGCCACTGTCTTCTACATCCAACTTGTTCCAACTGTACACTTCGACAGTGACAGTCAGATTGCAGTCATAGAAGTACGAAGCATAGATAGATTTCAGGGGTTCTTGTTATTCTCATAACATTAAAACAGAATCAGATAAACTATACCATACGCATAAATTCTTTATTTTGAAATTTACGTATACACAAGACTTCGAAAACCCAGTTATGGATGCAAATACATGTCAATCAATCTGAACATTTCATGCAAATTAATTCATCAAAAGAGGAACAGTTTTATGGTCGAGATAGCACTTTAAGATTTTTCCCGCAGTTTCGCAAGCGGTAGCACCAGCTGTAACAAAACAAGTAAATTATTTAATATAAAAATTGTATAGATCCTCCAAAAAAGCACGTGCTATCCTCTTAATAAGTCAATCTCGAAATTACTTACTGAGTCCCTTGCAATTATTAATGAGATCATTTGCCTGTTCCTTTGAGACACTGGAAGGAATTTTGGAACGAGTTACTTCTTCATTGATCTTACCATCAGGATCCATCTAAAAAGAACATAAACGACGAAGGCCAAAGATTAAAACGAAATTTCAAATTTTCGAAGAGTTCATAACTTACAATTCCAATTTTTTTCAAGAGACAAGCAGAAAAACACCCCAACTTTTCATCACCATCAGTGTAAGTACCTTTCTTGGCAGCCTCGATGACCGCTAAAGTAAATAATGTCGACTGCATTACTTACAATCTCATAAAAAAATCTAATTGTCATATAATAATATCCATTGAATATTCTCTCACCAAGATCAACGCCAGTTTCCTTAATACAGGATTCTTTATAAGTCTTCAATTTGGCGACTTGTTCCTCGGAAAGTGCAGCCTACAACATTAAGAGAGTCATACATAAAATTTCATATTTTATTCCTAAACTGTATGTAAATCTAATACAAGAAATATTTAATTCTCCTCAAACTTACCAAAGTACCAGCAATGCACAAAGCAACTACAGCCAGGAAGGTCTTCATATTGACAACTATAAAATAGCTGATAAACAAGCAAGTGGTCCGTTTAAACAGTTACTGGATGCAGCTTCTATGATTCCTTGTCCTTTTATACGTTACCATCTACATCAGCGTCTAGAGATCACATACGTGAAGACGCAGTCGACCAACACAAATAAAAAGTCTCCTACCGACTCAACACGGCTGATGGCCATCAAGAGGCAAACTTGCGCCTTCTTAGCGTCTGAGAGGCAAATCTAGCCAATTTATTTTGATTAATATATGCACATCTTTACAGTTGAAACTGGTCGTAAGGCCCTCAGGTTATTGTTTAATATGGACATTTATGAATTTTCGACCCGGTTCAGTAAATGTATTTCTCGTTACTATTAACGTGGTATTTTTATTCCTAAAATATTTCGTATAGTACAGATGTAATGCATAAATTTCACTTTTTATATCTTGCAAATTATAACGTTCTTACGCAAGTAAGTCGTATTACAATAACTTTTATTACTTCCGTGACAATTACCGGTGATATTCCTAGAAATATTACGTGACGGCCAATTATATTACAAAATTGTAAGACATACATGTACTTAGTGATTATAGATGTATCTATTACGCAATTGTATTTTTAAACAATTCATTAAGTCATTCTTGACGCAGTATTCGAATAAACATTGAATCGATGAAAATATAATACAAAATTAACTCTGATCGTATCGCACGTAATCACAATATTATAAATATGAAGGATGCATAGAAAAATTATGGATAAAAATTTGGAAAAAATAAAAGATTATTTGTTCCAGGAAATCAATACACAATCTTGGTATCAACAAATTATAATTTCATGTTACCAAGAAATAAGTGAGAAACGAAAAGGCAAATACAGAGGGAGTCAAGGGAGGGAGGCAAATCACAGTTAATACTGGTTATCGTCAAGCAATTATCATTGTTTCTGGCGGAACAAAATCATGTGTACATCATCATGTCGTAATTGCATTTCTATGTGATTCTGTAATAAAATAAAAAAAAATATATATATATATATATATATATTTGTCTCAAGTGTATTTCAAATTAAAATTATACTGACTGTAACCTTGCATCATTAATATTGAGACGTAATAATTTGATTACATCATTCTGTATGATACATTTCAGCATTCTCCTTAATTTTTCATTAAACTGCTGAACGGACTCCTACAGGACACTGAATTTATCTGATTAACAGTATTTACTAAAATGACTAGTCTTTGCCAGGCAGACACTTATTATGTATTATTCGACAATGCAGTGGTGATCACGTGGCGGGAAGTCATGGATTAAATGACAAGTCATCACCATTGTCAATTCGTAGGAACCTCACTTGGTTAGCACAGTATTAACGAGCTTCCTATGATTTTGATAAACCAGAATATAATGAGAGGATGTGAATTTTACATTCAATGACGATGATGCTGACTCAACTAATCATTTTGTATTATTCCACAAATTATGGTAACACCCACATGATAATGATATATATAAATGTTGACTGGGATATATATGATTAAAAAATGCAAGACCAAAAGACTGTTTTTAAGTTCCTTTTTTCCTTGTTTTTTTTTAGTCAAGCATCATACAACACTCTGAGTTAACATTACCTCGCTACCTGATTTCTGTCTCTCATGAGTCGTATTTATGTTTGTATGAAATTTTATTTATGATTTGATAGTTTATTATTATATCATTGTAGTTTTAGTTCTCTTCGATTTTTATCATATTGATAAGCCGCTAGGTGCGGATCAGTTGACGGAAATACGTCAAGTTTTTAATCAATGTTTAGTAGACAAGAACTTACAGAGTGTATTAAAATTGGCGAAGTTGTGGACTAATAATTTTTAAAAATGAAGAATAAAAAAAATTTTATTAAAAATTGTATTAAAAAATATTATCTGATTTGACATTCAAGGGTATTATACTATTGATCATTTAGTAGCTACAAAAACGATAAATAATAAAAAGTCGCATTCGGCATTGTACAGTTATAGTGAATTACTCTGAACAATAATAGCAATTTTTAAATTGGCTTCATCAGCGCGAGTTGCGGATGTAAGAAAATAATAATAAAAAGAAAAATAAATTAAAAAATGTGCGTAAAAAGTAAATTAGTATTATATTCCAATTGGCGAAAGTCGAATTCAAGCCAGTTTGCATATAAAATGCGACTCTCTGTCCAAGGTTCAACATTGCTCATCAAAATGAGGGTCCAGGTAGCACTGTTCTGTCTACTTTTGATGATCTACGTGAGTTTGATTCGATCAAAGCTTTGTATTATATTATATATACCTTGTATTTTGTATTTAGGCCACTTATTTAACTTTGGCATTGAAAATACCAACGCAAATGCGTGAACATCTGGAGTCCTGTGAAATAGAATTGAACCTAACTGAGAGTAAGTGTATCTTAAGAATTTATTATTGATATATGAACCATATTAAATATTTATATAAATTCTGTTAAAATTCAGGCACTCTCAAGGACACCGGAAACGCAGACGAGAAAAGAGAATTACGATCGTGTTTGGGGGCCTGTATTCTAAGGAGGGAAGGAGTTGTAAGTTTTTTACCAATATAAAAGTACTTTCAATTTTTTAGATTAAAAAAAATCTTGTTTACATAAATCAATAGAAATAACCACGTTATATATATAATCATTGTGCAGCTTAATGCTAACGGGACGTTTAATAAAATGAAAGCCGTTAACATAATTGATCCTGGTGTATCAAAAGAAAATGTCTATAAGGCTATTGATAATTGCCAGCATGAGGGTATGTAAAGCATGATTGATTCTGATTAGTTGTTTTTTCTAGAAATAAATGTATAAATATTTCGTTTTCTTTCATATAGTATCCGAGAATATATGTGAGACGGCCCAACTACTTTATAAATGTTTCACGGTAAATGAACTCACCAGATTAATGATGTGGTTAGTATTTAGTAACACGTGTAACACTCCAATTTACATTTCAGGCATACAAGGTGTTGTAATCTGTATTCGTTTTACGCGAAGAACAAGCACTCCTATAATAAGAAAAAAAAGAAGTGAAAATATTAGAATTCAGTCGAACAGCATAATGTGAATTTTCGATTAATAAAATTATGAATATATATCTTTTAGCATCTGATTAAATAAATTTACAATCGTATCAATGCAGAATAGAATCATATCAAAGATATTTATATATCGAGTTATTCAACCCATACGCACTATTTGAAGTTAGTACAGCCATTTGATTCCGATGATAGAACCATTTCGAGTAGTGCGTTTCGGATGAATAACCGGGTATATAACTGTAGCAGAAAATCATCCGTTATAATGAGTTAAAACTGTAAGCAACTTATAAGGTTCATTGGCTTCTTTGAACTGGATATGCAAATAAGTATTTATTTGGACTTACAACGTTCGAATGAAATAACATACGGTAATAGATGGTGACAAAATTTGTTGCCTTCTTTAATATTGCGAGCCACGAACTACGTTCTCTTCCATAATGTCGAATAATTTATAGTACTTTCTATCTCAATTCTCTTCGTCACTCTCTTTTTTTCTTTATTATCGTTCATGCTGAGTAAAACATAAATAACAGTTTCCATATGCTGTTTGAAAATTGGCAAAAACATGGAGCATGACAGGACAAGATGGCGTCAATATGGTACACTGTACACTGCTGACTCAAACGGGAAATTTGGAAACTACTCAACTCTTTTATACTTTTATGAGACTATCAAAAGATTCGGTAGTGTGGTGTTATATATTTACAATATATTTGGCCTCGTTTAAGGGAAAAGCCACAAAGAATAAAAAGGAAATGTTTACGACTACCATGGAATATTGGTGGAGTTTCACGTAATATGAGCGCACAGGATTTATTAATATTTGAAGACTATGGGAGATAAAGGTGAGTGCATTATAAATAACTAAGAGAATATTGAATATCTTTTCATCGATCTTTTATCCAGAAGGAGCATGCTCGATATGAGAACGTGTGTTGATTTAGAAATAAATATTCCCATGAATATTGTTTTGTGTCTGATTGTGAGCGCATATGTCAGTTTTGTACCGCGAAACTAGTGGAAGCTGACAGATATAATTGACAGTCGACGATCACGAGTAATTCTTATTTTTATTAAATATTTTTGAAAAAAAATCAAAGCATCTTTTGTTTTGTTATTTTTAATTAATTAAATAGTTATATGATTGGAAAATTTAAGTGGTGATATCACGCAAAAGGCTTGAAGGGATAGGTTAGGGAGATAACAAGTGGATTTTACAGTTATAATATGAATTGTCAAAGTAATATGTTGCATAAGATTTATGACGATGATGGAAATCATTCCAGAAGATCTAATTCTTTAGGAGGTTCAGGAGGCATTAGTCAATTTATAAAGTTTTTCATAATTCATTTAAGTGTCTGTAGGGTAAGTTTTGAGATTAGCAATTTATGTTATAGAACATCATGTACACTTCAGTGGTGGGAGTGGCCTTGGTAAGGATAACAATATCATGATACAGCCGCAAAGACATGGACATATTGATGTTCATCTCGGATTCCTTCAACTTCATCACAGGTAAACATTACTTTTTGTATTTTATACATGGTTTTTAATTTCTGTGAATTTCTTAGGTACCTTATAGAATTTTCTATACCTTGGAATTTGTGCATTCATGGTGAAGGTAATGCCATAGCACCTGCAATGATTGTTGACAGTTCTAATCCAAATTGTCACATAATTGATTTTGCTCAAGACAAGGATGGACTCAGGTAAGGTACCCTGCATCTAGATAAGATGATATACAGAAACTGCATACACTGTTAGCTTGATATAAAACACATTTTACATTTGTGCAATGTAATCTACTTTGTCAAATTGAATGTAATCTATCAAATGTGATTGATGTCCAATGATAATACTGACAGCTGTCTGATAGATTGAAGATTGAGCTGCTGGCATACAAGGAGAAGATCCTAAAGGAGGAAGTCCAAGTAATGTGTTGTAAATCCGGTGCGCCGCTTAAAATACTTCTAAACGCGCGTGTATTGGGCAAAGATAAAGGAACCCCATTACTGCGAAACGGCATTCGCAGTATTGCCGTGGAGGATGATGATGATGATGATGATGACGACGATGATGATAATGATGATGATGATGATAATGATGATGATGAGGTCTCGGAGTAGATTTCAAATCAGCCAACTCTTGAAATCTATCCATAAGAATCGACATTCCTTTCTACAGGTAATTGGGACCAGATTGAGGATGTCTCTTAGTGTGCAAGGCTGCCAGAAACCCTGAAAAGAATATGATTTTGAAGAGGAAGCAATTTTACGAAAGTTTTTTTTGAAAATCTTCATCACATTGACTGTTTTGAACAGCTACTCTGAATCTAAGAAAATGGCTAATAACCTGACTGGGGTACGACTCTGCATGATATTGCAATTATTTGCAATGAACGATAGTTCTAATGAGACATGTACGTTTTGCTAAGAAACAAAAATTTGAAAAACAATTTGCGATTATATTCCTAGATTCGTCAATCTACTCTTGTTAGCTAGGACTGAGAACGAAAATATTAAGCAATTCTGGACACTAGCCTTATAGTTCCTAGCATCTTCAAATTTAAAAACGGCACACATTAAGCTGTACTCTGTCAAGTGTTTTATGTTTCATGACATTTAAATATTTGTGTTGCCTATCACGCAAGGCCTGTGTAACATATGATAATATTCATGCTCCTGTGTTCATAGCGCTGAAAATATATTTTATTATCGGTTTATATCGATCACCTTCGAAGTTTAAATTGCAATCTGCCATCATTTATCATGGATGGTAGATCGTTTGAATGTTATCAACTGTGTAAGCTATAACGTTTCTGAATTCTAATTAATAAAGCAGTGTTATAAAGAAGACGAATAACCCAATGGGCTTATTATTTTATTTACAATATTTGTACAAAATTTTGTAAAACGAATTGTATCGTTTAACACTGAAAATTCAATTTTTTCATTGGAATCCCAGTGGGTCCATCAACGAATTCACAGATATTGAAACCCAATTTAGCAAGTGGATGACAATTACTTTTCGGATTACCCCACTTGCCACGAAATGTCATCCAACCCGGTAACGGATTTCGGTCTTCAGCGTGAAGTATTTCAACATTTTGCCACGTAGGCCAGGCAGTCCCAAAACCACTTTCGTCATAAAGTCTAGGAATCCTAACAAACTTGTGCTTCCCAGGTGCTGTCCAAAGTCCATGAGATCCTTTAGCACTGAAGAGAACCGGATGAGAACCAGTGGAAGTGAATACTCGTTCAGGAAATATAGGTTTCTGAAAGATACCCTTCCGAGTCTCTTGACCTTCGTAAATAAAAGTCTTGCTGTGCCTGTCATAACGATAAAATGCACCAGCATCATGAGCAGAGACGTACATAGCCAAAGGATAATCATCAGTCTGCAAAAAAAAGGGATATAATACAAAAATAATCGAGCAGTACATAAACTGAGTGCAATAATCAACACCTTGAAATAGAGGCTCATGTGCTCCCAGTCTCCAACATGGTTTCCATACTCTTTAAATCTACCCAGGCATTTACCTCCCACCAAAGGGATCGGCCAGCTGCCAAAAAATCCAAGATCCAGAACGCAGACTGCCTTTCCCTTGCTAAACGGGTAGAACATCCAATAGGTCACGTGAAAGTGCAGCTTCCTGTATCTACGTTTATCAAGAATAAAATTGTCCTCTTCATACGAGACCTTACTGGACTCCTTCGACAACAAATCATTATTCTCCACACCAGTCAGAATATTCAAGTCTTCACTCCTCACAGAATTTCCACGTGACCACCCGGATCTGATAGCTTTTGGAAATCTTCCTGGTGCCATGCAACTCTTCACGAGAGCGTAAATCGGCACAGTGCCAGCTGGCTTCCTTCCGTACAAGAACGAAGATCGGTTTTGTAGCAGCAACTCTGCCAACATTAATTTATTTAGGAAAGTACCGACTTCAGCCAACTTTTCTAACATTTCCTAACGGATAATCAAGTTAAGGAAAGTCAATCCCCAGTGCATTTTCTACAGGGGGCTAATCTTTCTCCTATCATTTACCAAGGAAAAGTGTTTCATGTCCAGGTGAAATCACTGAACTCTCATGCTTCTTTAAATCTAAACTTTTAATTATTATTCAAAATTCGTATACATATACAAATTATCTATAAAAATTATAGATTCCCACAATAGATAAATACATACTCTTTCTTCACTCACCAATGCTGTCCCGAGTTCTAAGATAATTATCTCCAGCGTGGACATTCTCCAGGAACTCTGGAACACCCAAAGGCAAGAATTCTTCTCCAGGAGCTAACCAGACCAGTGGAGACCAATTCTGGACCAACGTCCTTACTGTAATTTATTTATCTACTCTATAACGACCAATTGACCTTCTACGCGGTCACATTTTTACAGTAATCTTCAAGACTACGTAACCTGTACTTGGTACATGCATTCTACTTTCTAGCTTTCTTCAATTATGAACATTGACACTTGACCCATACATGTTATGTCTACACAACTAATATATACGTACATATATATAAAGCAAATAAACACTTCGTTCGATATAATATATTTTTCTAGAAGATGATATTAATCTGTTCCTATCGCTTGTTATGTATAAAATGGTGTTTCGGTTGGATGATATACGATCATGCCCATGGAATGTATAAAGTAAACGGCGAAGGAAACCACGTTATGGGTATAAAAGCTAGGTAGATGTTTAATTATTGCACTTCTTCACTGTACGACCGTGTGCTATCTAACCTTGGGAGAATATCGAGGGAAATAACTCAGGTTAGTAAAATACAGGAAGGAGGACATCGGTTTATTAGAGCACTGTCGCTAAATTGTCATGGTGAATCGTCCACTAACGAGAGAATCACGGATAAAAATGTATAACCGTTAACCCAGGTGCTCTCAACCGGTTTGATTGAATAAATTAAAGTCGACAAAGAGATTGCAAATGAAATCACTACAAGTAAATGGGATTAGAAATTTTGTATGATTTTATAAGTCTAGTTATTTCAATAGGAATAAATAGATGTCGCATTTTTTTACCTTGACTCTCTTCTTCCACTCTGGTGCTCCTCCCTGAACGAAGTATCAATAAAATAATAAAGAAACAGCCTCTCATATTCTCTCTGAAGCATCTTGGTATTCGTCCAAGACAAAAGGAATGTTACTAATTTATCGATCATCCCTGTGACGATAAATAAATATATGTTTTACGGATGCACCACATTCTCCTGCTTTTATGTACAGTCTTCGATTTTCAAATTCGTAAACGTCGTTCGTTATTCAAGTGGCGCCAATTGCGCGCGAAAATAATTAATATTTAAAAATTTAACTGTAAATAAATCGCTTTACGAATGAGTACGGTAGTATTCACAGCGTATCCTTCGCGTTTAATGTTTCAAGACTGACTGGGGTTCGTCTCGATTTTCCTTCACTTCTACCATTCACTGCACGCATCGCTATACCTGATATCATCGCGTCACTCTGGGACTCGCAACGTTAATACACCTTGCGAAAGAGGAAGTACGGAAACCGGAAGTTCATAGGCCATTTGTAGAGACCAAAAAGGAAAGTGTCACGATCACTTACAATTTATATGAGTACCGCAATATGGAGTCTAATAAAGATATAATTTTTGTTTCTTAAATCAGCGTTTATTTTTAAAATGGACGCAATACCACCTGAGCGTAATATCCACGAAAATTATATTTGCTACTATTTCCTTCGTCTGACCGCTTTAATTTATATATAGAATTATTATTAAGTATGAAGCACAGTGAAAGGAGTTCTAAGGTCGACAGACTACTATAGATAACAATAGCTTGCTTGTTAGAGTAGGGGAAAAAAGTATGGACTTAATACTTGCATAATTTCTCAAGCAGCACGTACCGATATGATTGCAGATCTTTACGTAATCAGTAACTTTCTTCTGGCGGAAGTAGTAGTGAATGAAATGAAAGAAACCAAAAGAAAAATATAAGCTGTCATAACGTCTCGATGCTGTACGTGCTTTCACTAGCAATTAGCGAAGTATTGTAAATCCTTTATTTGTCAAGGACATCATTTTTATAGGATATTATGAACCGTGAAGAGAATCATGCTGATTACACATTTAATTATTCTACTGCATTTATGAACTATTTGTTTTCTCACTTAATTCACTTTCCTTTTTCATTGTTCATTTATTGATCATTGTTGTTACATCTTGACAGTCTCCTACTCTAGCGAAAATATCATATGGCTGTTTTGTAGCACCTTATATCAGTTACATTTGTTATGGGTCACTTGTAATCAGAATTGATTTTACGGAAAATTCATGATTCATGCTCAGTTTTGCCTGACAATGCGATCGACGCACAGCGTTTCCCTCGAATTTATATATCAAATATTCGATGCTTGGTGAACATTTGCAAATGATTTTTCAACGAAAAAGGTCTCCCTAAAAATCCAACGACGCTTCTAATGGACGCTTTGAGTTCCACTATCATTTCAATATTTCAATAATTTGAAGCTAACAATGTGCGTCCCTTGGTTACGCATAAATTCTTTTTTTATATTTTTTGTTTTTGTTTTTGTAATAAAGTCAATTTTATTCAACAAGTCGTTGCAGCGTGTACTCGGTGTCAACGGCAGCAAAAACCAAATATACTTTTACCTTAACGCGATAATCGGGCAAAGACAACGAATTTTTTGTAAAAGATCTTACACAGTTATATACAATACATAATTTTCGCTGTACATAGCAGAAAAACAACAAAGCGGTCAGTTACAAGGACATTGCAGATTATGCGACGTTCATCGCATTATATTTGCTAAACAATAAAACTTGGAGCATCCACCATCGATATTCTGTGCTGTCTGAACCTAGCGTACACATTATCAAGCCCATCATAAACTCCGGTGCCCAGCGTTAGACATATTTTGGAACATTCGGTGTGAGCACCACTTTATGGTCCTCAAAATGGTCTCAAAAACGGCAATGCATACATTATAAGTCCTTAGAACCGATCTCTCATTTAAGTATATGTATATAATGTATAGGGCGAAATTAATTTTGAACTCCTTGTTCTAAACAATAAGTTTGAACAATATAGTATTTATAACTATGATCTAGGCAAAATTATCGCAATATTTTGGTACTCGCGATACCAATAGAATAAGCAACAGCGAGTCAAAATAAATTCAATTAGCTGATGATATGGTTCGCGTACTTTTTAATCGCGTGTGTTGTGAAAATCAATTTAATTATGACTTAATGACTAAGTATTACTAACGTTATGAAAAACTGTCTATTAACAGTTGACAAGATAGCGTCAACCGATGTAGACAACTAGAAGTTAAAACTCCGTTCTCATATCGGTCAAATAACACGTGAAGGCATATGGTTTAATCATTTACATAGAAACAGGAAGAGTGACAATGTTCTTCAAAGCGGTTTCGCTTCATATTCGCTAGCCGTTAGAACACATTTTGACAAATAATTGGAGGAATAATATTAAATTTTGATTGAATTCATAAGGAAACAGAGAATATTGTTATTCAAAATTAGCTACGACTCTTTTCGAATGTAACTCGCGAAAGAACTACAGATGCAATTATGCCATTTTCATGAGTTTTATAACATCCTTGATAGGATGATTCTTATAGTAAAATTGTAAATTTTAAATGTATTTATTGCTGTATTGCAAAAGTTAGTTCCAACGCGAGAAAGACAAAACCATCGTAGCAATATGGTTATCAAGATTGCGCCGTTTTAGATTATAAAATAATCCTCTTTTAAAATAACTGCGTGATGCAGAATTAAGCGATTTCCGATCTACAGTTAGGACACGTAGTTCCTGCATTCTGTAACAAACAATGATCAAATAAAGACATTTGTACAACGGAGTTCAAGTAGTCACACACAATTTGATAATAATACCCCAGGTCCCATTCTTGTCCAATCTGCAATACAATCAGTATGAAACTTATGGTTGCAAGGGTTCAGAACAGTCACCATTGCATTAGCAGTACTTGCAAAGTCATTCAAACATATTGTGCAGCAAGTATTCTTGATGGATTTGCTTTTCTGAGCATTCGACCTCCTTTGTCTTGATCTAGAATCAAAAATCAAACTAGAATCAAAAATCAAACTATAATTAAAAGTTTAACTACAATTGTTATTCTACTGCGCTACATAGAATTTCTAAAATGCAGAGTCACGGGCCAGAATCTTTCAAGAAACTTTATTCTATCCCTTACGCACACCTGGAACTATCATTTTCCCAGGAGTTGCTATCCAGTGACACATAATGATCTGATGACTGATGTGTTTGTTGTTGAATTGTAGGCTCAGCCGTAAACATATAATACAAAAAGGATGCAACGCCAATTCCTACCACTAGCATGACCACTAAACCCGGACCAGCCATGTTCTGTGTTAATAGTCTTCTTCCCTTTTCTCTTCCGTCCAGACTCTAGACTTGGCAATCGATCATGGCAGTATATTCTTATTCATTGTACATCAGGAACGAACATAATGCTGATGAAGCAAACAATCTTTATTTGGTACTACGATGCGTTTAGCTTTATCAACACTGTATCAAATAATAAACGCAAAGGACCCAATCACACTCGCCGTACGTAAATGGCTACCAATAACACAATGTAAAGACCTATAGTAATGCGTACAACCTATGGCGTTGTACCATTGGTCAACAGTACGCGTTCGAGCGCGTGTTCATTCCGTGTGACTGAGTCGAAACTAAAGCTATGCGCGTGTACCAACCCAAAGAAATTTTAACGCAACGCCAAGAAAATGGCGGGAATGTTAATTCTAAAACCTTTTACACCTGTAACATTCTCCGAACGCGTGTTCGATCGCGAAATATTAACCAATAGTACATGTGCACAATTAGTAGCATTGTTATTGGTCGAGTCACGTTCAGACTTGTGCAATTTGATTTTTATTATAAATATATTGTTTTTGACATAGCGGAGTATAAGCAGCATCTTTTTTCCTTTATGGACTTTAGAGCAAGGCTGCTAGAATACATATATTATTAGAAATTATATGAAAATCAGTCGTAGGTACCAAGGTATATTTTAATTTTCCGTATAGATGAACAATTTTATAACAATACATAATAATAATTATATAATGGGTAAAATTATGTATTTATTATTTCTCCTTATGTAAATCCGATATTAATTAACATATATGTTTATGTATTAAGTTTAAATGTAAAATGTTATGGTGGTAGCAATTGCATCATACATATTAACTAAATGGTGTGCCACACAGAGGACACTTTTCGCTTTTCTGAAAATATCAATAACTGTATCATTATGTCAAGTATTTGGTATATATTTAACAGTCTCACAGAAAAGCATTAACATATTTTTATAATAATTTTAGTATTTGCTTACTCGTCTCCATTCAATCAAACATGCCGCGTGAAATTCATGTCCGCAATCTATCGTTCCTATCATTCTTTTGAGAGGCTTCTTGCAGATGTCACATAATTCTACTTCTTATATTACCACAGCAGCTTCGTTCTGTGCATCTCCTTTGGAACCTAGACATCTCAATCTCATACCCGATACTCTATACAATTGTAATAAGTTTTATAGAGTTTTGAAAATAAGTTTTACGTAAATATTCCCTAGACAATGCTTGCGATAAGCGAAATTGGTATTGGTACACATGCGATTCGATTACGCATTCTTAACGCTACAAATGACGTAGCCCCATGGAAAAAAAGGGACTTCCCCAAATTACGATTATTTGGACTATTAAATATATCAAGTGAATTAATTAATTAATTAATTACTAATAAACGAATAACATACTTATGAGCAGTAGACGAGATTTAACATACGATTTAAGGTTACTTGGTAAACTCTGTATTTCTCTCATACGTACCTTGAATTTGTGGATTCTGATGGCTGCCAGGAATCATGATCCGAGAAGTTATTATCCCGTTGCCGTTCACGATTGTATGATGATTCTAGATGGCGTCTGTTATACTGCTCATACTGTTGATATGCCAACATTACTATGCCCACACCTACAGCAAATCCGAACGCCCATACAGGCATCATTTCGAATATTAAATGTTTTACTACAAATTGCTACAGCTGTATTGGCTTCCACTGACCAATGTGAAACAGTGGACTATTTGTGTCTTGAGTCGCAACGACATTAGCTCTAAAGTTGGTTAGGTTTGCAGGGCAACCAATAACGAATATAGAAACTAGTAACTTTCATTTCCCCTAGAATAAAAAGACTGGTTTTCATTTATTCAAATTGATTCAGTAGAAGGCATAGGTCGAAGGCTTGGCTACTGGTTGGATTCAACGAAAAGTTTGTTATCTTCAATAACCCAGCTTTTTACCAATCGAACTTGCGCAAATGTAAACCAGATTAGGCTTTATAATCAGACGTACCAATATTTAGGTTACTAATTTTTAGGTATTCAAGATTTTTAAAAATTTCTTTTTATTCATAAAATGTTATTTAAACCGTCTATTCACATTAAAAGATTCTTGTAAATACAAAATACTTTCCGTAGATCACCAACGTGATTTTTTCGCGTGCTGAAAATGATTAAATATCTTTTCCGCAAACAGGGTAATTCTTATGTATCTGAAAAAATTAAAAGATATTTTAATATTATATTGAACGGTATTAATGAATATAATTAGCCAAGTCTTGCAACCATCTTTTTATTGCAAGCCATCCCGGTGTGCAAGATACAACAGTTTCATGAAATCCTGGAATCTCCAAAAATACTAATTACTAGCAGTGCACAAGTACAAAAGGAAGGAGAAAAAGAAGAAAATTTAATGGCAGTGGAATCAGCTTAAATATAATACTTGACATGTGCTAAAAGTGACACGTGATACGTGTACATTTGTGTTTCTGTCAAGATTGTAAAATGGGAATCAGAGGTACAACAATGAAATAAGATGATAATACAATTCGTGACATATGGTTTATATTAATCTTCAACAACAGTAAAACGAAACATTATTTACATAGGCACAATTATTAATAAACTACTGTAAAAGCATCGTGTGCTTAGCCTGACATGATATATATAATTTACAGACTTATAAATATACATCTATTTTCCTTTTCCAATTTCAACACAGTTCCTCATAGATCTAGACTTCTATATTTCTTTGCACGTTTACGTACAGCCTTACAATGGACGGACTCATAACAGTCGTAACGGCGTGAATCAAAATTAAAAATGATCCTATAAGTACTCTACTTTTTCAAATCCTTATTAATTTCTCGCATCACTTTCTTTGCTCAAAAATTTTTATTTCTGATAGCGAGTTATTAGATCAAGTGGACTGAGTATGATTTAATTATCATTTTCATATTCAAACTGGACAGGATACAGATGTAACAGGATTCTGAGGTGATAGTGCATTGGGTGTCACCGAAGAAATCGACCTCGCAGAATCGGTCGTCTGTACAGCAGGTGTCTGTTGCTTTATCAACATATGACGAAGAGACTGTGCTTCTTCGCGAAGAGTTACTACTTGAGCACGCAAGATGGCATTCTCGTGCTCTAGCATAGTCGCTCTTAGAGCAATCTATAAATAAAATAATTAAAAAACGTGAGATATTTTTAAGAGCAAGTAATCGCATTAGAATCTATTTAAACGAGGATATATAAGTATGGATATGATAATTTTTAAATTTGACCAACGATTTTAAGCTGTAAATGCACATTTTCAGGGCGAAAAAATATTTATTAGGTTTTGGAACAACTTACGTGATCTTCGCGAATTTTACGAGCGTCGCGGGACTTTTTGGCTGCTTGATTGTTACGTTTTCGTCTTTCATAATATTTCTCGTCTTTTTGATCCTCGGGAATGGGTTTTTTTTCTCCGCGTGGTCTTCTCTGTTGGATATTCGTGATACCATTGCTACTGATGAAATGATGATTCCCCAACGTTCCTAATTCATCGTAATTACGATTACTTACAAATTTAATTGAAGATATAAAAAATCTTGTTATCAAAGAGAAGAAATGCAAAACAAATGCCCCGGGTGAGGATCGAACTCACGACCTTAAGATTATGAGACTTACGCGCTGCCTACTGCGCTACCGAGGCCTGTGTAGTTCAAACGCTTCATTTTACAGATTAAGTTCAATTCACAACGTAAGTTTCTCAGTAGTTTCTTTACAAATTACCAATCCAAAAAACTTATACAGTCTAATAATTTTCCATTTTTTCATATTTTAATCATATTTCTATTACAGGAAATATGAAAATTTAAAAACAAACCTCGGATATTAATGCAAGCCTCTACTTGCTACTGTCTATCAAATTTAGGATCTAATCCCATGTTGAACTTTATCTTTTGCATTATGCATTTTATAACTCAGCAAACCTGCAAGTGCAAAAGCGTACCTGCATTTGCGGAATTGGAAAATGGCTGAGGTACATTTATCGATTGAATTAATGGCGGCACCGCCGCGAGAAGTGGCGGTGGTAATAAACTAGTCGGTATTGAGAACGGTGCTGTTAGCGAAGAAGGAGTTAAGGGTGACACAGGAGTTTCACCGGTCGAGCCACTTCTTGGTGGATCAGGTTCTCCAAAACCATAATCTCTTGCAGGAAATGGATCATACCTGCATAAATCTGTAACCAAAAAGAATTGTACAATAAGCAATATATTTTCCCAAATTCTAATACAAAAAATATTAACTAATAAATCTCTTCGCGTCTCTTCATCCTTTCGGAAATATAAGTTCAGAGCCCCTGTGGCCTAATGGATAAGGCATCGGTCTCCTAAACCGGGGATTGTGGGTTCGAGTCCCACCAGGGGTACAAACCCTTATTTTTTTCACTGCCAACCTAAACCTCATCACAGATGCTCATACATGCATGAACTTCTCAAAATCAGTTATGATACCAAATAATCTTAGCAATAAGCAATAAAATTAGCAATTTTCAATATGAATATTTTTGTTATTTAATTAAGATCGTATTTCTCGTGCACAAGCGTCTCCATCATATGGATACGACGGGACGAAACAAAGGGTGACGTTCCTGACAAAAGATAAATGTAACAGTTACAGGGTGTCACAATAGTAGCGGGTGTCCGTGGGAAATTGGCACCAGTTCCAAAAGCGCAAAGCGATTTCTTCTCGTCATAAAAAACTTTAACTTATTTCAATGCCAGTTATGATTTTAAAAGGAACCCGCTTACACCGTGTAAATAACCAGGCGAGAAATGACGCGTTCTTGCGCGCTTCAAACGATCACGCCAACTAATGTTCACCCCTCACAAGAGAGCACCGATGTCAGTAATATTGAATAGGAAATGAATGCCTTTTTAAGACCGTCCCCGTTATAGTGTCACTAGGATTTCATCCTAGCGATTATTCTTTATATTTTTACAGGTCAAAAATAACCGTCTTTATCGGGTTAGCACGCAATCTAAAAATTTAATAGCAGTTGAATTTTACGTACAGTTAAAAACAACCAGCCGATATTTAAATAAATTTTTCTTTTTCTATCTAATTAAATTAATTCACTTTAAATTGTCTGTTTTACATTTTTCTGAATATATTTTTAAATCGATATATTTTCCATTTGACACGCGGTGACCTTATATATTATGTAACAGGTAATTAAACTTGTCGTTGATAAGTCATATCTCATATTTTATAATAAAGGCATATGAACTGATTTTGATCGTTATAAGATATAAATCGGACAATTTTTATTATTTTATTTTATTATTTTATGCAAATAACTACTAGTCTTATTACAGACCTAATACTGTTTTACTTTTTTACATAAAAATCTTTTTCGTGTAAATATCAAATATTCCATAATGTCTAAGTTTCCTAACGCGATAGTAGTTCCACACAGTACACGCATTATTTACGGAAAGTTGATCGTCATTGTAAGAACATCAAGAAGACCAAAGTTACTATAAGGTTACTATGAAGTTCGATCTTATTATTCGTATCTACATCAGTGTAATACACATAGAAATTAGTTCGACCCAATTCCCCGTAAACCAATGGCTCAACTAATATGACTAATAATTCAATTGACGAAGTAAATGAATAAAGGAAAAAAAATTTATTGATTTTATTGATTAGCAGGATAAGGCATATCGAAATAGTTATCAGTCAATCGACTACTGATGTATAAAATTTCCATGACTTAATTAAATATCCAACGCTATCAAGGATACGTACACACATATAGGGTATCCCTCGGAGAAGAAGAAAATAAAGAATAGAAAGTCCCCACGGAATGAGCAAATTTTTCGATGAATAAAAATTCATTTGCCAGCTGAATGACGCGGTACAAATACGGGCAATGACGTAGCCATCATATTCAGTGACGTCAATGATTTATGAAGTCGTTCATCCAACGGTCCACATCGGAGAGTCGAAATAGCCGTGAATACGATTTAAAAATTAAACCAACAAAATGGCTCCCGAGCAGACGAATTCTCTTTGATGTCACGCAACAAAAGCCCTTCTTCTCCCCTGCTCATTCTTTCCTCGACTCTCCCGCCATTTCCCAACTGCAAAGCTTGAACGCGTCCTTGCGCTGACATGAGTTATCACTATTATAACGGCATTGTCCTTTGTTATCACGATAGCAAATAGTTTCTATTATCCTCGCAAAGTTCCTATAACTTCGTGCCAAGTATTCTGCGAATCATGATTATGTAATTTTATACATAAACATACTGTATGGCTTTAAACGACATTTATATTGAATTTTTTTACACGTTATCAGTGGCCGATACCAACTGTCGTGTTAAAAAAAATTCTAAAAATGTTATCGACTCAAATTTAACTATATAAATGTATACATGGTTTTTAATTATATTTTTATTTAATTATTTTATCTTATCAATTACCTGTACTTGCTATCGATATAATGTATTTTGAAAAAGAAAAATTACAAAAATTTATCAACTCCATTCCGTGACAATGTGACTTGGCACATTGCCGTGACCAGGATTCGAACCTGGGTTACTACGGCCACAACGTAGGGTCCTAACCACTAGACGATCACGGCTATCGGAGCACTTGAAAGTGATCTGTCGATCTTGACAGATCGTTCCAGTTCGAGACCAACTTGTTCCATCATCCGTGACTTTAGACCCACGTGATTGTTCTCTGACTCTATAGCGACAGTGACGTACCTGAAGGCGGAGCAAGGAGACTGTAGCTCCTGAGGAGATGCAACGCGGAAAAGGCACCGGTTACGGAACTCCCGGCACAGATGGATCTAGCGTGCGCGTGGGATCCCATATTGGATGATGATTTTTCAGAAACATCAACAAGAATTTTTCTCAATGAAATCTTAAGGCAGCCTCGGTAGCTTCTTTCTCTTTTGATTTCTCCGCATGATCGACACTTCTTTTTTATTAATCTTAAAACCGTATCCAATCTGAAGTTTGAGATTTACAAAATTTTTTTACCCTCTACAATTTCACAGCTTTTTTAATAACATTTTTAACGACACATTTTTTTTAGTCAGAATACCGGATATTCTTTTTGCTATACGACTTCCGTTGGGATTCAAGGCACATTGGTGACTCCTTTGGTTCGTATGGATGGTATAGTCGATGGATACAGAAGATTGGTAGGTTGACGTGCGATCACGTGTGTTAATATTACATTGCTCTATTGCTACGTTTTCATTGGTCAAGTCAGGGGTTGCTCCCGCCCCTGAGAACCTGCGCACCAGGATAATACTATCCCTTCAGCGACCGCCCCTGTACAGTCAAAGGTGACCAAGTGTTAGCCAGTGGTCAAGTAACTGACCAATAGCGATTGTGGTCATCCAATGAATTATACATAACTTTTGCTTACATATATCACAGCCGCTCCGTAATCTACCAGGTAATCATCCCTCAAATTATTGGCTTTTGTGCGGTCAAGTGTCAACCAACTACCCCGTCCCCAATGATGTACGACACGTCGGTCGATCTTCGAAGGGTCAGTCTGCCAATAGATAAATGTCCCAAAAATATATTTCTCAAAAAAAAATAAATTTGCTTTTATAATCAACGCGTACACAGAGTCACCCTATTATTACGTAATATTAAAAATCATCACCTTGATTTCACCACCTATATCACATATATAAAAAAAAGATTTAATTGAATCATCAAGAAAATTTGAAATGGTAAAAATTATACTAATGATGGAAAAATTAAAAATTTTTTTTACAATTCCTATTTACTCTAAATTAAAAATATTTTTTAATTATATGTAATTATAAATAATCATAGGATGAGCCATGGACGCATTTTACAGCTGCACGTGGGACGGCGTATGTGTCTCACGTGTACTGGTACACGCGTATGCGTGTTCTAATGTCTGGGACATGAAGCAGCTGACACCGCCGACACTTTCACGTTAGCTACGAATGTTTAATGCACCAGTAATTATTACGAGGTAAATTAGCTGCCGATGTGTAATTAGTCAGGTCAGCTCATCAATGTTGCAACTACTGTTCTGTATAATTGCGGCGTCTAGAAGGAGGAAGTAATAGCCGAAGAACGGTGCACCAACAATGAAAGGAGGTCATCCACGTTCCTCGACCTGCCTGCTCTTTTTTAATTCCCGTTCAAAGTACCATATTTGATATTATCAGCGTTTAAAGATATCTTACCATTAATTTTAGGCCGTCCAGAAATATACCCTAGTAACAATTCTAGGGTCCCTAGAAGACACCTTAGGTTATTCCTCCTGAGCAAAGATCAAATAGTATCATCTAGTAATATTCATACGACATCGTCAGCCTAACACTGTATGTCATATGGCTATGATCTCACGGCTACGCAATTATACACAGCTATTGAATACCAACCTCCCTGTTCAAACAATTATAGAATGCGTAATCGCCAGGAACCCTTCACCAAACAAAACAAAAAAAAAAAAGAAGATCAAGCGCTTCCGGTGAATCGAATATTTCTAGGTTTAAAAATGATTTAAATTTACCCAAGTTCCCTTTTATTCCCCTATACACGTCAATCTTGAGAAAAATCTATATCCAACTTAAAAAAAATTATTTGCTCGAACTTCCTTTGGGTATTGATATGTATTAAAAAATAGATCAATTTTATTTCATTCAAAGGACGATGACTCGGCAAGCCCATCCATGTCATTCAATACGTAACTTTTTTATCGTTGGGTGAAAAGTGATTTGAAATTGCCGCCTGAATTGGGAGGAATCACTGCTATGCATACCTACGATCAATGCAAACAAGGTAAATTGGAGGAAAAATAATGAAACTAAATGAAAGATTGTTCTCGGGGTATATTACTGTTATACAGCAATGGCGGCTAGTCGCGTCAGCAAGCAGAAGCAACACTCCGACATTATCGGATGCTCGTTATCATTATGTGGCTGGATTTCTGATAGCCGTCGACTCTCCATGGCGAGGGTGCTCGCTGATGGGGTCTTGGAGGTACAGGGGGTTGTGTGAACGAACACCTGTCGCGAGGCCAGGTAACGTGACATCACGTCACGTGACCCCGTGAGCTCTGACCCTCCCAAACCCCTTCTGCACCCTATACCTGATCCTCCAGCACCTAACAGCTAATGGTAATCACTTTAATCGCTGTCCTGGAAACTAGGATCACGCACTGTCCTGATCTATACCTATATATGTGTCTAGTATATCTATATAAAAATACCATACATATCCATACATATTTAAGCACGTATACGATATGGTATTGAATGTCCAAGAATAATAATCATGTCCTGCCACGCATTTAACCAGAGTACGTTATAATAATTGTTTTTAGTATTAAAAATTGAAAAAAAATTGAAAAAAATTAGAAATTCACCCCTACGATAAGAAACCTTTCTTCCCTTTCTCTCGTCTTCCCGGAAGCTTCTTGCTGACACTCCTACCCCCTGTAATGCCAGTTGGCAAGTGCACTTCCGGGAACGTCAGTTACCTGCTCGAGATGTATGATGGTCATTTAAAAAAATGTTGAATGAAGCTTTGTAAAGTGGTGGATAATTTTTTTGCATAAATTTCTCATTAATTTTGAAAACAAACTTTTGACGTCTTACGTGCTCGTGGACGAAATTATAGTCGTGGGAATTTTTTGACTTTTCGTGTGGAGATATCAAACGTAGTCAGGGACTGCTGTACTTATTGTTAGGTGGTTACGGCGCGATATCGCAGGACAAAAGTTTATTCGTACACCTCGGAACGACAGCAGGGTGCGGAGGTCGCGTGCCTGCCAACCCCCAAAGAGCACACCCACGCCAAGCACAGAGATTCATTCCAACCCTTAGGGAGTCACGAATCGTGACGTCCGTTGTTTCACAACTTGGGTAAAGTTATCTCATCAAGTCGTCACGAGGACGCTGTTTGGGTACGATTAAACTTTTTTTCCTTGCAAAAGGTCACAATTTCGAATTATTATAAACACATGAAAATTTGTATATTCGTCAGGCTAATTATAAAAATGAAATATCAACTCGAAATATAATATATAAAATTTCGAACTGATCGTAATTACCAAAATGTAAAATTATATCAAATGAAAAAATTTCTTTGAATAATCATAACTATGATTCCAATATTACATTCATGACAACGGGTATAAGGATAATTGACTCTTGGTAATTTTCCCACTAATTTTATTCACTACCCACTGAATACCTATGCAAGGATGGGATTACGGTTAAAAGATAGTAAGCAAATAGGGTGCGAGTAAGTAGCATGGATACTTAATAATTTAGAATATTTGTCCAGGGCTTGGCTACCACCCTTAGTTTCCCACACTACCAGCAAATTGTAGTTTGTCGGTAGTAATTCTTATACGTTCTTCTGTGCCTATACGAAACGCCAGTCTTATTATGTTTTATTTTTGAAACAAATTCGGATGACTGCAATCGATTTCGATTATGGACTTATCATTTTTCTTATTTACTTTTTTTCCCACCAGATGTCAGTGCGACACTTGGAGAAGAACATGGAGTATATAGAAAATGATAGAATAATAGAAAATTAATAATTAATACTGAAAGAGACAATATGGCTGCTGTGTTATGTCCACGTGATTCCAGACTGGACAACAATGTCTAATGACATTAATATTTCACGTACTGGCTTTGGCTCTTTATTTCCTACGCGCCTCTAACACACTGTATTATCTATGACGTGGTCAGCTTCTAGTATCATTTATGTTGCAAATCGATATTCACTACGTTCTACGACATTTAAACCATATAGTTTCTTTTTTGACTAGTGTCGTTACCTGTGTCACTATTTCAATCATATTGTCTTTAAACATTTAAATTACAACAGTAAATTGCAGTTACGGTACACCGGAAATGATCGTCTTTTTTTTTCTGTTATTAATTCTCTTTGTGAATCTTGGAAGGGAAGGAAATATACGACTTGACTTGAAAATGACTTCAAACGAGTCCCCCCATCATTTCTATAACCTTGTTTCGTATCCTTTTTTTTTTATAATTTATATCGATGAGATAACAGAACATGGAAAATCCGAGAAAGCGCTGCGCGTCTGACGAGCAAGAAATTAATTCGGTTATAGATCGAATCTTGTGGAACGATCGGAAAGATTCGAGAGGACGTTCAAAAATTTGTAACGATGATAATAAGTATTGTGACAATTATCAAAATATTGTATGTCGTCTGATTGTATTGAATTTTTTAAACGTTATTGATTACTGTACTCGGATATTATATTGTTAGGAATCGAATCAAGTGAATTGTGCTGTTGAGTCATCAGCTAGATTTTCTTTGAAGGTTATGGAGGCTTTACGTAATCTGCAGAGAAAAAATCGGACGGAATGTGAAAATTCATATTGCGTTAATGATATTGTTAATTACATCGAGACTAATTATCGTCACGATGGTGATTTATATGCTCAGGTGCTATCAGTGTTGCCACAAATTTGTGCCCAAGGGTGAGTGTTTATTAAAGTACACTAATGGTCAAAAGTATCGACGCAGTGATTATGAATGACATTGAAGCAATTGTAAAATTCAAATTTTCAAACTATGATTTTTTAGATTTGTAGTTAAGACTGGAAGCGACGAGTATCATCACGTGGGACCATTTGCTTGTATGATAAATCAAAATTTAAAGAGAGAATTAGGAAATTGTCGTAACGATTGTACTAGAAAATCTAATAACAGCTGTAACGACGAGTCTCTCGAAGATTTGGGCCAAATTTCAAGTATAAGAGAGGAAACCTATGATACTTTCAAAAACGAAAATGCGAAAAAATTCAAAAAATCATGTCCCTCCAGAAACTCCAATACCAAAATAACAACCAACCCTTACACACATTTTCCACAGAACGAGGCTGATAGATTTTACAGAGGAAATAGACGTGGCAATATTTTGAAAGAAAAGTCAAAAAAATGTCAAAAAACCTCCAGCGGCGTAAATCAACGAGAAATTGACTTAAGCTCAAATGACAGTTCGGAGAAGGATGACAGCTCGAATGAAAATTTCTTCCAGGCATTAAAATCAAAGAAATCAGGTACTCCGGTAGGAATAATAAATACAGACGACATAGAACTAAAAAGATGGCTGTGCCGCTGTTGCGGAGAGTCGAAACAGCAAGAAACATTGTAGACTTAAAATATCGATTCTTTAATTATGGCCAAAGTAAATGCTTTTGTTGTATAACTTCTTTTTATGTACAATACACATGTTGTACTTTGATTAAATATTCTAAACGGACTGCATCAGAGTTTTTCTTCCTTCTAGACATAAATTATTATATAGTCACTGCACTACAGGTACTGCTGGATTAATAGCACGCAATACACAAGCATGATACTTGTCCCTGATAAAAATCAGTCGTTAGACGGCCTTCGTTTACATATATTAAGTAAAGATATCGTAAGGTTGATTCGCGTTTAATAATTATCCTGTAATACAGTGCTATTGTCCATTTATGATCAATATCTTCTTTTCTTCTTCATACAGTTGTAACCCTCAAGCGAGGTTAAATACTGGATATAGGTAATTTAAATAATTTGAAATATCCGATTTACCATTTTTTCAGTCTTTTACCTATTAGATCCTCTTGAGTTTACTTATGTTGCGATAGGAAAATTGTTGTTTTTGATTTCTATACAATTTTCTTATAGGCATCAATGACTTTGAATGTGAACGTTTATCGGGCCTACGTTGCGTTGGTCGATATTGTTTTCGTATGTGAATTCTCTTGAAATTACTATGGGCGTTGTTTCTTTGCTTCTGTTTTGCATTATTGTAAGCAATCCTTGCTAAATATTCATAAACAAGATCCGAGACCGTGGCTGTGTGACGACGTGAATAATGAAAATGTCTTCCAGGATTTTTTTGCCTTTTGCAACTTGACAGATTTTCGATAAACATCGCGTGATCGTCGTTTAACGTGTAATAATTTACCTTCTGCTCTTGCATCGTTCATCAATCTAGCACTGTGTCACACATCTCGAAAAATAGATAGATTTATAGGTTACTCTTTAATTTTAATAACTCAAAGCATTCACTAAATAAGTCATATCACGAATTATCGAAAAGTCTCGAACGATCGCTTTTCTGTGATGTCAATTGGCTGTTGTCGATCCATAATGTGAATATGTCGTTTTACACGACATTCAATCAGTGACGGGTTGTCTTTGACGGAGGTTAATGATAGCACATTTTTTACGTAATTGAATTAGTTTTTGCAAGACTATTTCATTATCTTTTACATGTTCTGGATCATCCTCCCTCCTTTGCTTCTGTATTTTTTCTGCTCCCTTACTGACTTTTCCTCGTAACTCTCTTGTATTAAGAAGAGGGTTAATTCATTTTTGATAAGATGCAATTTAGCAAGATGGCACATTTGATTGAATAAGAGCTTGACATTACAATTAGTCTGCATTGATTAAAATAATGAAAAACAATGATATTTTGAAGAATACTAATATGGGATGTCGATTCAGAACTACCTGTTCCCATATTTAGCACCATCTGTTAGAAACATGCTGTATTGGTTTTTTTACCGCATCCTGCTATGGTAAAAGAATAATTCTTCTTTATTTTTATGTACCATTGGAAAAAGCACCCTTTAGTCCGGACTCGAACCACTTGTATGGTCGTACACGTAACGATCATGGATTTTATTCGCTATTTTTTATTCTTGGTATGAAATTGTTGATTATGTATTGAATTTATTCCAATAGATGGTGCGTGGCAAAAGTTTGTGATACGTGGGGGTTGCAATTACCACAGTTTACATCATGGCGACTTCACGACTATCAAAACAAATCAATTAACTACATAATGTCAAATAAGGTGAGCTTTTCTACAATTTTTAATGATTCTTGAAGCACTGGGAAATTCCTCGCAATTTATTGAACCTGTATAATATAATTTATGGCTTTGGCATTGTATTATATTTAATGCCAATTTAAGCTGTACACGTAATATGTAATAGTCGGTCAAGGATTTCATTTTCATACGGTCGCCGCAGGCTTATTGATGTTCATTTTTTAATATATTAAATATTTTTTAATACTGAGTAATAAATGATTTATGATATTACTCATTGTTACTGGAAATGTTATTTGAAATAAAAAAAATTTATTTAACATTTCTTGTGTGGTAAGATAATGAATTTCCTAGGGTGCAATTAAAAAGACTCTTGAGTCCAAAGATGGATCAAGATCACGTATACAGAGCAAGACAAAAGTACATACATCGACTGATGTTAGTTCTGAGTCTCAAGTTAAGTCAGACATTAATGAAAAGAAGGTTCAACAATCTGTCAACCGAAGAGGAGCTGGAGATGTAAAATCAAGACTTTCGCAGAATGTTTCCAGTAAACTCCTATCCAGTAGGAGTACATCTAAAGACAGTGTGCCACAGAAACAAATCACACGACCAAATGTTTTATCCTCAACAACAAAAACTAGTGTTAGCTCTCCTCGGATACAGTCTCAGCTGACCAACAGAAATACAACTTCAAGAGTTAAGTCTGAAGTATCACTAAAGATTAGTAGCAGCAAACCTATTGAAAAAAATAAATCCAGAGAGAAAAGTAATATGGGCTATATCGAGAAACGAGGTTTGAGTACGGTATATATGCCTAAATCAAGTATCAGTAAATTAACATCAAAGATTACTGGACAAATGGCTACTCCTAAAAGTATAGAATCCTCGAAATATAGAGAGAAAGTGACTAATCAAGAGAAAACAACAAAATCAAGACCAAGGCAACCATCTAAAGAACGTAGAAAATCCAGAACTCTAAGTCCAAGTGAAGTTAAAGTGTTACATACAGTCATGAATGGTACAAGTGGATTAAAAGACACAGTTTCTCAGCAAAATTCATCAAACAACAGCTTTAAAACTATACCTAATGATGCACAGGATGAATATGATTACGAGGATGATTTTGAGGTAGTTATTTCTGAAACCAAAATGATCAAAAGCAAGTTATTTCAAGATTTGTTGATACTTGTAGGATTATGAATCAGATTTCCAAGAATGTACTGACAGTGAGGAATCTCAAATTAGTGAAGAATCTGAAGACAGTACGAGTAGTGTTACGATGGAACCAGTAGAGCTGCGAACAGAAACACAAGTACAATTATTTTCTAGTTCTGTAAATTGATTGACATTGAACATGGGTAACTAAATAAATATTTATTACAGCGCAAAACAATACATAGCGCTGAAAACCGCAAAATAGAAGAGGAGCATATGCTAGATTCCGGGCACTACGAATTAGCGGAAGCTCGAAAAAGAGCAGCTCGTATAGAATCAATGTCTGTGAACCAATCAAAAACACCGCCATTACCAGAAATGCGACAATTAGTTGCCAGAGGGTATAGGTTCGCCATAACTAGAATAAAATATCAAGACAAATAAAGCACCTGCACAATTAAGATTTAAGTTCATTTTTCGTACACTCTCAAGCTTTCAATTTACGCACCCTAACGCTTTTCTTTAACTGTACTTCTCTCAGTGAATTGCTTGCTTTTTTTGCTATTTATTAATATCATAATAGTATTAAAGAGAATTCTTCTGGTGCAGGGATGAAAAGAATTCGGAAACTAAATCACTGCCCTTGTCGACTGATGAAGGTTTCGAAGATGGCCGTTCTGGCGATTTTACAAAATCTCCACCAATTTCGCAAATGTGTTATATCGATTTTCAAAAATGCAAAGATGATAAAATTGAAAAGGTACATGCCTCTCGTTGGCATCCAATGAAATAGAATTACCGTAGTGTCATAGAGCATCATTTTCTTATTTGATGACCCTAACAAAAATTAGGAGAGATCAAAAATTCTAAGTCGCGGTCGTGAATTACTGGACATGATTAAACTGGATACTATCGAATGGTCCCTCCTGGAATCATCACCGGTGACTTATGAAGAATTTATCCGTAATTACGGAAAACTGAATACTCAACAGGTATTCAAAGACATCAATTAAAATGTTCTATCTCTTACAATAATATAACATTTATCAGATGTCTGTGCAAACTAATGAAGATAATCTTGATATGGAGACACAAACGGATGATATTAGATGCAGTAATAAATGGACGCAATTTCCAGTATCCTGCAAAAGAAATCTAAATACTAGCGACGATATTAAGTTATTCAGAATGGTCGGTAATGTCATTAATACCATCCAAAACAATCTAAGTGCGAATAAACTGAATTTAATTTTCAGGAGCAAATCGGTGTTGGAAGTGACGATTCAACTTTTGAAAATCCGTCACCACTTCCTGATTTCGATATATTACAGTTAAACGAATTTTTAAGTAATGCTGGTAGAGTGATGTTGTCCTTATTAGAAGAACGGAAATTTGGTGGCAGCGTACTTCAAAATGACAAACACGAATTACCATTCAGTAATGGTTTAATTAGACTTTCTATCGACTCCGTTACTTTTCTATCCGGTAGACCAGTTACTATCATTCATTATTCTGAGGCATTGAGTAAAGTCTTACTTACTATTCATTCATCGGTTGATGAGGTACAGAGAAATGTAAATTTACACAAATATAGTTACAAACTAACATTTACACTGTAGTGTCATCATATCATTAGATGAAGAAAAATTATTCTTCTTCTACAGGGTATTGAAACAACCAGTAAACAAGATTATATCACGGATTCCTGTATAGGATGTGTATGGAATATATCAGAACCGTCAAAACCAACAAAATTATTTTACTCTCCTTCTCCAATAAGTGCTTGTTGCTTTCATTCGATAAATTACAATGTTATATTTGCTGGTCTTCAGGAAGGGTAATTAATTAATTTAGCAAATTTATTTATATGTAAATAATGGTGAGGAATGAATCTTTCTTTTTATACAGTTCGATAAGCTTATGGGATTTGAGAGAGGATGAGATGTGGCATCAGAGAATTACTGATAAATCTAATGAGATAGATTGGATTATAAGATCAGCTACTTATACTACTGCAGGAAATATAGAAAGTGGACATACATCAGAAATTGTAGCGATAAGAATCTTGTCAAAGGTTCAGAGTGAGTCAACTGGATCAATGCTCAATCAATTTATACCAATACAGGTATAGCTCAGCAGGGCTTGTAGAGAATATGCAAACATTCTTGTATCGATACTGTAGGCTGTAAGTTATAGGCGATGAAAAGTATCAAATTTTAATAGTAATTGATAATAGATATGCAGTCTGGATGAAGATGGATGCTTAATAATATGGAGCGTCTTAAAAAATATGGGAGTGTCTAATGATGATTTAGGATTATCCCAATGGGGCAATGTAAAACTTGTTAAAAGTCAAGAGATTCTTGTGGGCTCCAGGAAAAGTAAAATGTAATTAAATCTAATGGATTTCATAATCCTAGTTCCGTAACGAGTATTTTCTTTTCAGAGATCAATTTCTTCAGGGATTCGTTGATATGCATGTTGACAGTATCGATACTAATAACATTTACTTGGCTACTAACTCCAGCAACATCCTGCATACTACATGCCTTGGCCGTAAAGTCAGCCCAACCATTTATAAAGAAAATGATATGGGTAGGTTTTTTTAAATTAGTGTTATTAAATAATTGTACTAAAAAATTGTTTGCTGCAGATGTTTCTGGTGCTACTACGTGCATAGAGAGGTGTCCATTTAAAGAGTCTTACTTCTTTGTAAGTATTCTTTTTTTTATTACGAAGAGAAGTATAACAAATAATTTATCGTGTAAATTATTTTATTGAAAGGTTGGCTGCAATGATGGTACGGTGAGGCTACACTCTTTAAACGTGGAACGACCCCTTTTACGCTTGAAGGATGCAAATTACAAATGTGCTATTAGGAATATTCAGTGGTCCAAGTCAAAACCGTTTACTTTATACGTTCTAGACTACGACTCAAAGTAAGCTTGTTCGATTTTATTTGTTTTAATTGATTACTAATGTTATGGTATTGCATTTAGAATTTGTATTTGGGATTTGGGAAATAGTGACTTATTCCCAATGTATGAGATATCTACAAACCAGTGGGGACGTATATGCAGTATGCAATTATCTCCTTGCAAAAGTGATCATGACATGATTAATCAATACCTGGTAAATAGAGTACAATAATCTTATTAATAATATTAACTATAGTTTGTTCAACAATATTATAATTGGAAAAATCTTTGTTTGACAGGCTTTTGGTACTGATTCTGGAACAGTGGAGATACATATGTTAAAGAAAGATTTTCATTATTCAAAAAAGGAAGAAACTCAAAGAGATTTAAATACATTTTTGCGTTACGTAGAGATCTTATAATTTAATTAGTAATAAATATTATAGATGCTTAAGGAAATGCCTTAATGAAAAGCAATGAAATAAGAAGGAAAACAAGATCAAAAAACAATTTTCTAAATTACCCTTTTGACATATCGTTAAGATTGTTATATCCTGAAAAAGGATATTCTTTTATTAGTCGCATATTGTTGAATTTGAACGATTTCATATTCGATTAATTGGCAAGACTGCAATAACGATTAATATAATTTTCTCTTCAAGAATCTGAGGAAAAGTTGATGCATTAATTAATAATTGCTATTTTACATGTACTGTAGTTTTATAAATATAAAAGACATCTTGAAATAGTTTTCCGTCCGAAGGATAATGACTACCGACACAAAAAGTTACATTCAGAGTGGTGTGGGTCCAAATACCAATTTTATCTAATTTTTGAAAACCGTTCAATAACGAGAATTTATAAAGATATTTAACTAGAGTCAATGTGACGAATGTCCTTTAAATATTGTCAACATCAAAGTTAATACAATTCCGTTCATTTAAATACACCATTAGATATTAGATACTATTATATCAAATAAAAATGAGTTGAAATAAAATCATACTTATGATAAAAAAATAACATGAGTTTCCAGTTTCTTACAAAAGTTCATTAACATTTTTTTTTTATACAGTCATAAAATACCTTATAAGTATATATTACACAACAATCACAATTCTCAATGATTTGCGTACTGAAATATCACAGTAATTAATCCAAAAAATTATTAACTAGATTATTAAATGACTTAGTATAAACGTTACAGATAAGAGTATTGTCGTTTTTGCATTAAAATATTGATTATTCAAATGACTGGTTCCACTGCACCGCGCCCTCATAAGATTTTTCACGATATCCCCATAACTTTTTTCATTTTCAATGTGACTAACGTCACGCTGCAGATGCTGCGTTTCTTCCTGTAAAGAGAGATTCCAAATTTCAGTCTCAATGTGTGATTATTGCACATGGATAAATGAGATCCTAGCAAAAGCTAAAGAAGAAGCTGACATCGTAGAGGAAAAACGAAAAAAGACACCGGCCAAAAAGGATCCAGTGATAATAGTGCATGGCGGAGCAGGACAAATACCAACTAAAGAATTATCTTATATGCTTCAAGAGGTTAAAGAAGCTGCTTTGAAGTCGTACAGACAACTTTTGGGATGCTGCTCATCTTTAGATGCTGTGGAGACAGCAATCTGTCATATGGAAAGTCAACCATATTTTAATTGCGCCAGAGGAGGTTCTTTGGATATAAATGGCAATGTAGTAATGGATGCTGGGTTGATGGATAATAATTGGAATGCTGGTTGTATTGGTTCAGTTCGTGATATGGAACATCCAATAAGCCTTGCAAGAAAAGTTCTACAGGAAACAGATAATGTTTTGATTGTTGATAATGGTGCTCAGAGATTTGCACTTGAAATGGGATTTTCCATTTTGGAACCAGGGTTGCTCACTAGGAATATAACAACCAGTTCCTCAATACAGTTAAATGAGGATAATGAGGAAGCAGTAATTAATTCCATAATCAATGATCAGGATAAACAGGAAAATGTTGAAGATACTTCAAATAATTTTGAGAATCGCATGTTGGAGGTCTCCGATAAACCACAAGTTGCTACAGCAATAAAATTACCACAGTGCGTAGCTAGATCCTTGACCAAACAGGAAGCTAAGCAAAGAGCATTAGAGAAATCTAAATTAGAATCAGATGCTCAACGTTTACTTAACGCACCCACGGTTTTGCAAGTAGATAGTTGATTATTTTATAAATATCTTTAATGCAATTAATAATTGTCATAAATTAAAGGTGGGTGGAGTCGGAGCAGTTGCGCTGGACCGAAATGGGATTCTGGTGAGTGGTACGTCGACTGCTGGTCATACTGGAAAAATCTCTGGTTATCTAAGTCCAAGTGGGACTGTAATTGGTTGTGGAATTTTCGCCGAACACAATGCTTGCGCTTCCGTTTCCGGCAATGAGAAATCAATCTATCTATATGGACCCGCAAGAAAAATTGTGGAGAGGATTAATAAGGATATTGATGAAGATTCTGGAGCTAAAGCAGAATCAGCTGTTGAGACAGAACTGAATCTTTTTGAAAAGGAAATGTTTGAATCGGATATAGGTGGCGTTGCAATCGATATCAATGGTACACCTATGATATATTCAAAGAGTATGCATTTTCCATTTGCTTTCTGTCATAATGGTATGATCTTTTATGGATATAAAAATGACTCTATGTGCTACGATGAGATTCGTGATTTGGAAGGTAATTTTGATTGTTTATGCGAAGACATGGATTGACAAACAATTATAAATTAATTACTTACCGGAAATATTATGCTGTGATTACCATCATATGTACCATACATTGAAAAAGCTTGTATGAAGGTTTGACCAAACATTAAGTCCAATTCCAACAGAGTGGAATAAATGTCGTCCCTTCTCAAATTTGACATTTTTTCATTCACGATTACCTATGTATTTTTTGTCATAAGTCATCAATGGTGAATCAATTTTTGTATCATAATTGTGCAAGGTAATTACCGAGCCCAAAGTGGTCCATGTCAAGAAACAGAAATTTTCATTAGGGTGAGAGCCGTCTTTACAAAGAGACCGGAAATTCTTTTTGCTGTACTTCGCCGAATTACTCGTCAGCTTCTGGAGCATTTTTGAACTCATAAAAGCGACGTCACCCGCGCCGGAAGTGAGACAATGAAAAGTGCTAGTCTCGTCACCAACCTTTGAGTCTATATTTATGGAGTTTCGTTTTCTATATCAGTTACACATTGATTCGGTAACTATACTAATTTCCATACCTGGTGTACACAAAGAATACAAATTGGCTGGCACAGTTTCGTTATCTTTGCTCAGATCAGGAACACAGCTATCGCTAAAAAAATTGCTCACAGCTTCAGTATCCGAGCACACCCACTCATTCAGAGATTTATTTCCCATTATGGAGACAAATGTATTCCATCCTTAAAATGAATCAAAGTCTCAGTTCTACAATTTTCAATTAAACAAAAATTACTTACCAATACTTTTGTATCCTGAGAAACAAGCTTTGGCGCCTTTGAGATCCTCAAGTTTTCGAAATTTTGAATCTTCCTGCACAACTGCCAAAATTTTATTCGTATCCTCTTGCCTATTAGTAGTGATCCATAAGATGGGTTTGAGTCCCTTTCTAAAAAAAAAATAAAAAAAAATAATAACTAACTGGTATTACTTTTTAAATGGTACCTATCGTCTATATATCTCACTTCCGGGCTTCCAGCTCCTCTTCCGGTTTAGCAACAAAAATGTCAGACCGACCAGTTTTAACTGCTTCAAGACAGTCTCTTCTATCAGACACCTGGTAACACGATATCGGCTGTTCGATTCCGTAAACATAAGATATTTGTTTTATCCATCTGCACTTCCGGTCTTCAAGATTCGATGCAGCGCACCATTGTATCCTTCGTGACGGCTGACAACCAGCACGTTTGTTAGCACTCATAAATCCTGGAACTTAAAATAAAAATTAACACTTGACTCCTCCAGCTACCAATAATTACATAATCAACTGATCATTACATCTAGATAAAAAATCTTCAGACGTTTGTAACGTATCCGTAGGTACAGGCGTGGAACGATAACTTTCCAAAAGCCTGAGTACCGCATTCTGCCAAGAAGATGTAGAGGCTTGACCCAAAGATCTCATAATATTTGAAACTCGCTCAGCAACTTCCCTGAAAAGATGTGTTATATATATAACATTCATGGTATCATTATATGACGTAATCGATAACTCAAACTACATTCGAGACGCAATCACTGGCCATGGTCTTCGTATCCATACACAAGGATTATTCGAATCCATAGGTTTGACTGTTCCATCAGGACAAAGAAAAGCATAATCACGCTTTTTTATTCCCAAGGATTTAAAATGCTGAAGGGCATTTTGTAATCTGACCCAGGCGACGTCACCCATCCCATCAGTCAAACACAAAAGAGCACCTTCACGGCCATGATACTTGTCAGCAGCATAGCAGCCAGCCGGATTTTCACAAAGTGCACAAAGATTTTTATACTTTGATTCTAAGGAAGAAAAACTTATTATTAATCAACGTACAATAATTTCATTTCCAAAAACTAACTCAATTGAGTATCCAAAACGGAGTCCGGCGTCCAGGCACCAGGTATACAAGCTGCTTCAAAGTAATTGGACAACGTATGCATCCTGTTCTCCACAAGCGTCTTATTAACATCGCATTCGTTAGGTATGACTCGTTTTTCAAAATACTACATAAACACACAAAAAACTGACATTATTTTTTTTTATAAACACCCAACATCAAAACTACGTTAGATTTCTCAACCGTGGCAAAGATTTGCGTCCAGTCATCCAACGTTTCATATCCCGGATGACAAAATCGCTTCCCTCGTAGATCGAAGAGACTTCCGACATTCTTATTCACCAGAGCGACAACCTCGTAACGTTGATTCTCTAAAGAATTACAAAAATTTCAAAAAACCGCGTCTCCTTCAAAAGTACACCTTGTAATCACTAATCGATTACCTGTTTTAAACAGTCGGAGTTCGCTCGTGACTAGAATATTGTATTCGCTATAACTACTGGCCGCAACCAAATCTTCCGGTTCCAATACCGTAAAATCGCTACTAGCAGTCGCCAACTGTCTCAAGCATTGGGATCTAAAAAAAAATTTTACTAAAACTGCCCAATCGCTATAGTTTCAGTATCCACCATTATAATTCATATACTTGCCTGTCATTTCCTATGACACAGTCTACCTGACTTCCAGGGGTAACAAGTTTTGGACATGTCCTATGAATTCTTTTCGCAGTTCGACTATCGGCCACCACGCACAACTTAACTGGATGATATGAAAAAAAAAAAGGAATAAATAATTTTTCTTATGTACCAGGTAAAATCAGTTACTGACGTTCTTACTATAATAATAATAATCAGACCGGAACACTGCCAGTGTAATTGCGAATTTTTTAACCGTGTAATAACCATCCGTTAATCCGTTCAGGAACGTTAATTAATTTTTATTATTCGCATGCATTGCTCCTCTATCTCTTATTTGTTATCTTCCCGTATGTACGCCTTAGTGCAGGAAGTTCCAATACGCAATTATTTATTATTAGAACGTGCAGATTTCCGAATCTAACACAATAGTATACAATATATATATATATATATTATACTACTAGTGTCATGTTTACTATTACTATATATATCAGTGGGCGATATGCGTGACTACGATTAAACATCTATAGGATCGTCAATGGAAGCTAATCAATAGCATCAAACTATATAGTTAACGGATTGTCTAGTGACGTTACCAAACCTAACTTCCACGTAAAGTTTATTTCGCTGTAAAGCATAAACAGACATTATTAAAAATATGCGTTGGTTCGTACGACATTCCAATTGGAAGAATCAAAATAGCCTGTGGGAATTCGTATCTCCTGGCAGTAGATTAATTATCATGTTTCACCATGTGACATAGCATTTGATGTTCTGCAAATGTAGAACAAAGCGCATCTCTTTGCCAGAGAGCCAATGATAACAAAAGTATAGTTTGAATAAAAAACATCGTTGCACAGAATAGACATACTTTATCGAATGTATATATATATATATTTCAGCCTTCAAATTTCCGTTAACTTGGATGTCGACAGTGGTTAAGGTTGATAAACGTGACGAATTGCGGAACAAGTTTTATGGCGATAAAGTAATATAAAGTCACTTGGTATCCATAAATAAGCAAGTCTACGTACTTGAAGATAAAATAACATAAATCATTTTTGGTTATATGAATTTTAAACGAAAACATATCTTCGTTCGTTCAGAGATAATTTTTTATACTATTAGTAACAACATCGTAAAATTTACTCACGTTTAGCAGCGTCGATGCTCTCTTGCAGTGACACCGAGAACAGTAGCGAAGCTGACACGAGAATAAACAAAGTGAACGTTTCCTTCATGTTTCACTGTTCAACGATTCACATAGATTTCACATGGGTAGTTGTTTATATTTCCCGGAGCTGATTCTCCAGGTGTCTTAAAACTTCCAGAGTTTCACAGAAGCAAGACAAAGACCTCGACGCACTGACATTCACTGGAAAGACAGTATACGGTATAGAGTATCCTCGGTGGGTTTGGTCGATGTTGAATAAAAAAGAAAGTGAATGAGAATTAAAAAAAAATAATTCAAAAATAACCGTCACGCAATCACGTGATTGCAGCTTTTCGTCTCTTTTTTGTTCTCTTATCCTATCCTTCTTATTTCCCTTTCCCTCCTTCTCTCTTGCTATCTCTAGAATGAGTACCGAACAGAAGTAAGGCGTCTACTGGACTACTAGTCACTCGACAGAATACTGACATTCTCGTAGTCTCTAGCCGAAAGTCCAAGGGAACTGGATTTACTCTGGTGGGAGTCCAGCTCGTACGTAATAGGAATATGCGTGTAAGTTCGTATATCTATATGTACTTGTCATTGCGTGTGTATATTTCATACGTATGAACTTACGAGAAAGCTTGTGATTTTCCTGTACGGGAGACGTTGGTCAGTCGATCCTATCATTGTACCATTGATAGAACGAGACAAGGATAATCGGTGGTGATGATTGGTACTGGGAAAAAAAGAATACATCAAGTTCGTATATACAGGGTGTCCCAAAATTATCAGACTTATTGGGCATGGTGGTATCCCTGAGGCATAGCAGATGACAATAATAACCTTTTTTAGGACACCCTGTATATGCATGAATGTATATGTATATATATTTGCTGCTAAAAATAAAGATATAACTGCGTACAAAAACAATATCTTCTCTAGACGTTAAATTCGTGTTGATAAATTACAGAGTCTTCATAGTAGGTTGTATTATTGGATTAATTTAATACAGCATCCGTTGCTCCATTTATTTTATTGTACATAGTGTCATATATAGTATAGTTATATATGTATATAGAGTTGACCACGTATTACTAACAAGCTCCACGTGTTTTTTTTAAGTAGTTTATATATACAGTGATCCATGCATTGGTTATGTAGGTTTACACAATGTACTTTAGTGCAATTTCATTCACCAATACCTTCTCGCGAGATAGTGAGACACATCTGATATGCTTCTTTGAGATTGTAATCGGCATGGGTATAGTCTGCGATTTAAAGCTGTGAGTAGAATTTATATTGCAGCTTACTGTTAGTCGAGACGGTATAGGTACGTATAATAGGAATATAAAACACGAGGGTAAGGAGGGATATAAACCACGCCTTGAATCGTGATTAAATATCGTTATGTATTCAAAATACTTAGGCTTACGGAACTTCGGATGTACTCGGGTATTCTCGGATAACTTCGATACGTGTTTTTGGATTTATACGTAGTCGTACGCACGTGGATATGTTGCCAGTAACTGCTAGTCGGTTGGCATTTAACGTCGGAAAAGCATTGCGTAGTCACTCTAGACTCTGTTTTTTATTTCATGCACTTTTATTCCCTAGCTTTTCTTGCGATAATTGTCGATCGGAATTCATTGTGCAGACAATGAAATTGCTTTATTTTTAATCTTATCTGGTGAGTGGGCGGAATATCTTCGTCTTTATTTCCCGCTGATCCGTTTATTGTGGTTATTTTCATAAGAGAGACGACTCTTGCGTCGCTTTCACAACAAGCGACTAACCTTATGGTGCATTCGGATGTGAATTTTGTTCTCTTTTTCTTTGGTTAGCCACTGTAGATACAGTTGAATTTACAGTGACATGTACTACTAGGATATGTCGGTAAGTGAGAATATGAAGTGACGCTTCTCAGAATGGACATAAATTTGGTAAATATGTATTTTCTCGGAAAAGCTATGAATATTCAAAGTTTTCCATCACGCGTCTCTTAACTGTTATTACGAGATTTTATCTTGTGGGATTTTTTAATCTTTTTCAACAGGACTTGCCTAGTGCTTACTGATAGACAGTGCAGTTGTAAATGGCTTATTATACCTCTGGTATTTTTTATTTACGACTCGATGACGCTTCGTGGGTAAGTCTTGGATTCTGTTTAAATAAAATCTGTAATTTTGTAGATTAGATAGTACTGGGTAATAAGATGGAAATTTTGAACCTATGTGAATAGACCTCTGGCGTTCAAATGCGACGTTCACTGCAAACGGCATTGTTGTGTCTCGAGTGTTTATCATTGTGTTAATAAATACGTCTATGCAAAGTTCACGTAATAACTCGTAGTAATGTGAATCGTCAAATTTGTAAGAAGAAATTAATATAAGAGGCTAGAAAAAATAAATCGATATATAATATTTATTTTTTATCGTGTTTCAGTTAATCGCGTTTTAGAGGCTTCCAAAGATTATTGTTCGATTATTCCAAATTCGGGTGAATGATCAGCTGATATCGATATCAATAAAAATGGGAAAGATTCGAATAAATTCGAACCAGCTGCCGATTAAGGCTCATTTCTTTTTCTTTATGGCTGGTAAGTATTCGCGTTGACTTTTGTATCTTTGCCGAGGAATCACATTTTCGTTTAACTTTCTACATTTTTTAGCCATGGGACCTATATTACCATTTTTACCAGTTTACGGCAAACAGCTTGGAATTTCACCACTGGTCATGGGCAGCATTACTGCCATTTTACCCATTTTATTTCTCATAGCAAAACCAGCTTTTGGTTTTTTGGTTGATCATTTTCGGACCCATCGAAAATGCATATTTGTTGGTCTCCTAGCAGCAACCAGTGCCTGTTACGTACTACTCTATTTTTTGCCATCACTTCCGGGACCGATTTTACCGGAAAATGGCTTCAAGAACGTTTCCTGTTCTTCACTCAAAATGTGTACAGCCAATCAGAATGATTCAACGATACCCTTTACTGACACATGTCACAATGGCCTTAATTTAACATGTCAATGGAATTGTAGTGGCAAAAATTTTGCCACTAATATATTTTTTTACAATCACTACAAGGAAGAACTTTCTGCAAACTCATCTTGTATCATTGACTCTGATACAACTTGTCAATCTAATGACAATTGTGATGTGACATGTGAAAATATTGAAAGCAATTGTCTCTACACTTCCATCACGTTTTGGGGCTTTGTATTCTTAATGTCTCTTGGCAATATAGGATTCAACGTTTCTAATTGCATAAGTGATGCAATATGCTTCGATGTACTGGGTAATAATAATTAAAATATATTTTAGCTATTTCTCAATGTTGAAGTCCTATACGTTCTTTTTTTTAGGGGATGGTGGTCAGATGGGATATGGTAGACAACGTGTATGGGGCACTATAGGATTTGGAATTACAGCTTTTCTAGCTGGTTATGCTGTAGATTGGTGGTCCCAAGGTCAAACGACAAAAGTCTATACTCCTGCCTTTATCCTCGTTATGGGATTTTCCTGTATTGATTTGATATGCTGCACCAAACTTGAGGTGATCGCTTGCAATTTATGATAAGTTCAAAGAAAAATAATTGGATAACTTATTAAGTTTGTATCTTAAACTAGATATTTTTAGTTACCCATCATGTCGGGATCGGAAAATATTGTAAAAGACGTTTACAAATTACTTAAGATGAAAGCAATAGTGATATTCTTGTGCTTCGCTACTCTAGCTGGTATATTTGACAGTTTCATAATTTATTTTTTATTTTGGTGAGTGTAAAACACGAGCATTGTATATTTGAACGGCCTAGATCGAATCCGACAGTCGCATGTCTATTAATTGTGACTGGTGTATTTAAGATGGATAATCCTGCACAGTCGTTTGATAATATATAATAATATTTTCTAACTAGGTATCTAGAAGATTTAGCGATAGCCACGGGATACATGAGTCAGATTAAATTGATAGAAGGTTTAATCGTAGCTGCTGAGACCTTAGGCGGAGAAGTTATATTCTTTTCTCTCTCGGGTATGTTATTTTGATTAATTGAATTATAATTTAATTTATTCATATCATTATTTTATTTAGTATAGATTTTTTTTCTTGCTAGGAAAAATATTAAAGAAATTTGGTTATGGGTACAGCTTTGTGTTCTGCTTTGTCTGTTACTCGATACGTTTGGGCCTTATTTCATTGGTCCCAAATCCGTGGTGGGTCTTGCCTATTGAATTCTTCATGCAGGGACCCACATATGCATTGTGTTATACAACAATCGTAGCTTATGCTAGTGCCGTTGCACCTCCTGGAACATCGGCCACGGTTCAGGGTATCGTGGCGGGAATGGATGACGGGTTTGGTAAGTTTTATAATTATGAAATTTGGTTTATCTTATTTCTTAATGTGGGATTTTCAATTTTTCTGATTTTTACAGGCTTTGCTGTTGGCAGCCTAATCGGTGGAATTTTGTACAAGAAAGTGGGCGGCTCGATGACTTTAAAAATATTTTCCACACTTGCCGCTGCTACCTCTTTTCTTTATCTTGTATTGTACGTGGTATATTTGCAGTACGCAATGCCGGCGCGAAGTAGTACGTTTTATGATTGTTTCTTACAATTGTTTAGTGTTATCTTACGAACGTGTAGGTGATTTGTGGTTTTTTTTTTGTAAATGTTCAATTCTTCTCTTTCAGCTACGAAAGACAACGTTAAGTGGAAAAGTGTGAAAGAAGCAGCGGCCGAATGTGACGGAGGAAAGGCGTAACCAAATATTATTAATGTTGATTGTTTAAAAAGTAAAAAATAATAAATTCTATAAATACGTAATTTTGTACGTTTATCTTTTTATATAACTAATATATTTGTAATTTAAGATGTGGACTGTGATCGCATTATGCGTATTCGCGTACATAAGACTATGACTTATATTCTTTATTAGAAAAATAAAATTTATCATTTTAATAAATATCTGTGCTTTGTAATAAACATGAAAAGCATATATCGGCATAAATTATGAATTAAATTGCATTTTACTGCATCATATATTATATCTATAATGTAACAAGAGTCTGCGCATTAGTAGCGTAGCGTCAGGCGGCTGCAACTAGGAACGTATGTTTTAACCAAGAAATGTTTCTTTGTAACCGATACTAAAAAACGCAAGAAGTTTCAATAGTCTCCCGGCGTACCAGGTATTTAAAAAAGTAAATAAATCTTTTGTATTGTTTTCCAAAATCAAACATACGTTACGTAAGTAATTAATTAATTGAAGGAAAGGAATTTGAAACCATTCAGGTTATGTTATGTGGTCGGAGAGGGATTTTATCCTTGTAAAATAAATATTATCTGTTATTCAGCCACATGATATGTGATCTTGTTCTCGCAGAATGTCCTGGATTGTGAATTCTATCAGAACGGCCATCCACGTCTGGACACCTCAGGTGACATCAGTTAGATTTCGCTATTATGCAGACAAAGTAGCCAAGGGTCATAGACCTAGACGATATGGATACACGGAGAAAGGAGAAATACGTGGACTCTTGCCACACACAAATTCTGGAAAAAGAATACCAATGCCTGTGTATAGACCGAAAGATGCTTGGCAAGAGAAAAGAGCTCTATTTGGACAGAATGATTACATTGATATCCTAGGTAACGAGAACCTTCACCCTACAAGAATACTCTACGATGTAAGGCCTTGGCTCCGGGGTGTTAGTGGTAATGAATATCAGGTATTATTGCGAAAGAGAAAAATGTATAGGAAAGGTCTGTTCCCAATACTTAGACCAACTAAGTGGATGGAGCTTCAGAAGAGAATCCGATATCTGTACAAGTTTCTTAATCGTAAGACTAAAACTGGAATATCTAATCAATAAATCATTCTTGATAATGTTCAAGTTCAAATAAATAAATAGTAGTATTAACATTAAAGTGATATGAGGATTTTTGGACGGATATAAAATAGTGAATTTATTTATTGACAAATAATGATTATCCAACGGATATACAATGTTTCACAATGATGAAAGACGCGAATATCTGTATCACTCGAATACTCATTGCTATTTTTATTGTTAAAAGGGGTGAATATGCTCGTTTTCGCGTTCGTACCCGTCACCGAGTCTCACGATTATTTCACAATTCTCACTTGATCAAAAATATATCTAGCGCGTAAGGCGAATATCATTAAGAATAAGTACGATGGGACGGGGTGAGGGTAAATGAGGCAGTATGAAAATAAGGAAAGGGAAAAACGGCAATTCAGGGATGAATGTGCATAGGATAAAAATGATAAAGTCGTTAAAAGTCTTTCTTCGCGCCAAGAATAATATCAATTTTATATACAAAAAAATCGTAGAGTATTGTCCTTTTTCTTATTAAAAAAAATAAGAAAAAGAAACTAATAAGCGCATTAAGCTATAATTGCTCAATAATTACGAATTCTCAATCAATTCTAGGCTCTTGTATGCTTATTTCATGTTTGTAATTTTTTTATACATAATTCTTCCTTTGTCCACCCCTCGGCGATTCCAGATCGACGACATTAAACTTCAAACGCATAATTACGTATTGGGGAAATGTCCTTACGTTAACACGAAAGAGATAGGAAAAAAGAGGAAATCAGACAGTCTTGTGTCCCGTAAAAAGTTCTCTTGAGTGGCTCCTAATGATTTGAGAGTGAAGCTCGGGGCTAGGCGTGTTATTGCGAATAATTTAGTAATAAAGCTTGTAATACTATTAACGGGTTAAAATTGGATAAAGGGTTCGGGGTCTGCGGAGCATTCGGTATTGCGATGATTTTTCGTATCGACAGTAAAACGAGATAATTAGAACCGTAACGTAAATCAGTCATCAACTGACTGAAGCTTTGTCGCAAAGTTCAGTTCGTGATTAGAACAATTTTTATCATTCATCTTTATTACTACGTACATAAACTAATGGCAGTTTTTTTGCATTCCTCGGGTGTCATTATAATTCGGGATACTCGATACGACAATCGCTTGTGGTTTGCGAAATTTTTCTTTTCCGAAATCGACCGACCGGATACGACCACGCACGATCGCGAATTGCATTGGATTTCATTTATAAATGATTTTGCAAGAAAGACAAGAGAGTGGTCTCGTAGTGCTTACTCGTGTCTAGATTTCGGAGGCTGTGTCTCTCATTAGGATAGACCTGAAGCTGATACGGCTTACCAACTTTCACAAGGGCGTTAATTAGCTGGCTTGTGTGAAAAAAGTGGACATTCTCGTCCATGAGTCCATGTATAATGAGCAGTCGATTCTCTTCGTCCGGGAACTTGCTTATGTAGCTCAGGACGGAACCGTTTACGTAACCACGTGGATTATTCTGTGGAAGGTCCATATAGCGTTCGGTATACCCGGTGTCGTAAAAGTTCCAGGACGTCACCGGTGCTCCCGCTATTGCCAACTATAATGTAACAAGGAATGAAACAGTTTCATTGTACAATATTTCCTGGAAAATATTTTTGCTTACCTTGAAGACATCAGGATACTGTATTAAACCCATAAGACTCAAGTAACCACCATAAGACCATCCATGAAGAGCTACTCTATTTAGATCAATATAGCCTGTGGTTTCTGATAACCATTTTAATACTTCTACTTGATCATTTAACTCCACTGTTCCCATACGTCTTCGCAAATGACTCTCAAATACTAGGCCCCTGTGTTGAGAACCGCGTGAATCAATGAGGACCACGCAATATCCCTGTGCGGCCAACATGTGCATTCGTAAATGTCTCATACCCTGTAGAATTAAATAAGTAATCAAGTTTGATAAGTGCAATAGTTTTGGGGTTATGCTAAAGCATTTAAAAAATCTACCTTAAAGGTATTTGACACAAGCTGTACTGCAGGACCGCCATACACATTAAGTATCGTGGGATACTTGGTACCTGGTTGAAAATTATGTGGCTTGAATATCATTGAGTAAATTGTGTCGCCGGATGTAATTTTGTGCGTGTATATTTCTGGAGCGAATATCTCGGATTCAGGAACCGCCGGTTCCAGAAGATATCCAACGGGTGTCAACGAAATACTTTCGACAGTCCAATCAGACTGCGATATCCTAAATACCTGAATAAAGAGTGAAGTTTAGCAAAAATAATCGCGCATTGAGCGTAACTATAATTTGAATTATTACCTGGCAAGTGGGGAGTGTTTTAATTGAACTGTACACGGTGACCAACATGGTGCATTCCTTATTGAAGTATATGCTATTGTAGCTGTATCCCGGCCTTGTAAGTAATCTTATTTCCAACGGGCGACGCAACGATACTGCGTACACGTGTTGCTCCAAGGGACCTTCCCGTAAACCAGAAAAATATACAATTGAATTTGTTTCGTCGACCCACAATTTACGACCAAGGACTTCCCAGTCGCCTTGCGTAAGAGCGACTTTCGAAAGGACACGTGGATGAAGAAAAACGCTGTCCATGCGATCCAGGGGTTCCTCGACGCCATTGCTTAATCCTGAAGTACAAAACGTCCAGGGTATATGTATTGAGTCATCATTGTTATCTGTTGATTGTTATTCAATGACCATGAAAATGAGCATCGAATAATGTTTTGCAAAGCCATCACTACATACCCGCTATGCTTGAAGTGATTAAATACAAGTGTCTGAATTCAGATTCCTCGCTGCCCCAAATGAATTTGACTTCCGTTGTATCATCAGAGGGCAGGAAATGGAGTAGGTCATTGACGTTTATCCATATTGAACTCTGCTCTGAGTAAATGACTTGGACACTGGCTGATGATAATGTAAAATGATTTTCGGAATTATATACGTTTGGTGGTGGCTCACAAAAATTGTCGACTGACAATAACACCAACTCCAGTCGCTGTTGCTTTCGATCGAGCAACTGAACCCAGACGCTGAAAAATGTTGATGCGAATTAATTTACCAGTTTAGTAATTACAGAAAGCTTGGACGTGTAGTTAAGTATTGAGTCACCTACTATTGAGAATCCGGAGTCCATCCTACTCTCACCACATATTCCATCCAGGGAAACATAGTGTGAAGTGGATATTGTAGTTCGAGTATCTCGATATCGGTTATCTGTAGCGTCTTCGAGAGTCGGAATTGCACCATTTTTAAATTGCTTCTAGCGTTAGGCATGCCCGCGCAGGGAAATCGAAATTCATCAATTTCGCCTGAATAGGATGTGGAGATAGGTAAACAATAAATTTTGACGTCACTTTCGTCGACTTCCTCGTAGACGATTCTATAGATGCCATCGTTAGATTTTGGCTGCCACCAATAACCGATATACCTAGTGGATTAATCAAATTATTTTTTGTTTTTAACTAAAGTTTTTCGGTTTGTTAGCTTGTTTAACCTTGTGAACTCCTCTTGCATTACGTAGGAAGGAGTTCCTGCTGTAAGAGGATCATCAGCTAGGCTTCTTCCACCTTTCCTGGCATGAGTTAATCTCACAGAGGAACCTGTAATGCTGTGGGATAGGTGTAAGTCTCCGGAACATGTATGGGCTACTAGAGCATTGTTCCATGGACAAATTTGAGGACACAGTTTGGCACCAGATGTGGACATTCTCAGCTCGGAGGGAAATAAGGGCCCTGGCTAAAATAATTAAAGTATTCTGAGTCTTCGTAATCTTTGTTAGATTTGAAAGTGTTACTATTGTAGTACTGTTACCATAAATCCAGTATCGACGCATTGATAAAGGCTACTAGCAGCAGGAAATACTAGTTTTCCACTCTCAGGATGAATCTCATAACTCGTAATGCCCCAAGTCGTCAGTCTCTTGCGTTCCCATAGCAGCTGTTCTTCTTTCGACAGTAGATTCGCGCACGACACGCTGAAATCGCAATTCTCTTTAGGTCCTTATTGAATCGATCTTAAAGGACCAAAGTGCTGCTAACACAATACTTCTAGCTGCCTGATATTGGATAAGAGTAAAACACCTTTGAAAATTGGCTTCTATAACAGGTTGCCAATGAAGTCTATATCCATTAGCATGATCTGAATGAGCAATATCCACATAGAGTAGAGTAGTCTCCCATCCATTGCTGGGTGTGCTCAGGAAATATATTCTTGTCCTAAAATCAGCATTAGAATTCTATCCCTGTATCAAATTCTATCGTCAACATCTCTTACCTTCCATCAGGTAGAGACCGAAAGGAGATTGAACCAGGCACGGAGCCAGCAGATATACCAGATAGTCTTCTTCGTAGCTCACTGACAACACGTCTAAGCTCAGACCATGACTTCAGCGAAGATGATCCATTAGAGCCTACCTGATCTCCTCTCTCGTTGCAGGCCTCCATCACTCTCTGAATAGCAGCACGTACGTTAGGTCATACGCGATAGACAATTTCTTGCACCTAACATATCACTGACTGCCCTGAAAGTTTAAAAATGTCCGTACAGATTGGACTCCGTGCGTGGCTATAGAATAGAATAGAATCCCTATGTCCAAATTATTTTTAGGTTATGTTCGCTGGTCGGTTCTCACTTTCACTTTATCCCCAGGCATACACGAGCCTCTCCATTAGTTCAAGTTGATATTAATTTTCCAAAATCATTAACGTGATCCTACTCGCACACAAAAGATCATCCAAGGCGGATCTCTTGGAGTCCGCCTGAGCTGTCACAACAGCCAAGCATGACATCTTCGTTTTCTACTGTTATCGGAATTATCAGACTCCCGGCGCAAATGTATCTCAACAAGAACATTCAAAAGGTTCCCAGTCAGGATAGACTTGATTAAAAATTCTTAAGAACCGATACAAAATTTTTCCAGCTTGTATTCGTTACCTTATAAAATAACACGTTAAAAATAACCGGAGCGGACAGCAAAATTCCTCTTGGTTTCCTTAGCGTTGCCGCCGATCGGCTCTTTCTCTGTGAGTGTCTGCTTTCTAGACAGTGGTTCTCAGTTAAAAACATTTTAACTGTAATATTGGCGAAAGTCCCAGAGAATGAAGGGATATGCGCCAAAAAAAGATTGTCAGTCACAACATAAGCCAACACAGCAACCAGTCAAGACTTTCGAAACGTCTCGTCAGAAGGAACACGTCTTTTATTTTTTTTCTTACACTTTTTTTAGTAATTCCACAGAGAAGCATTACCTACAGAGTCAAATGACTTCGGTGCACGAGTTCATCCGGCTTCCTTTTGATGGATTAATTTTCGATCCATCCTGGACGAACCCTTCCGGGACCGATCGATAAGGAACGACCATCCCCCAAGTAGCAAGGTCTCATTCAAGCCAAAACTCACCCTTCGACTTTCCCCAAACCGTTCTTAAATATTCATTTGTTTCCTTCGTGGAACCCTCATCCTTATAATTCACTGTGGAAGAAACCCTCGAATGTATTGAGTACTGGTGGCCATTGTTACGTAAAATATACAGCCGACTGAGATCCTTGGAAATCTACGTATTTCATTCCTTGATATCAACTTTTCAGGAGACACCCTTTACGCACCAGGAGGTGCACCCCTTTCATGAGTACAATGCACCATTATGTCGTTACGTTTACGAATAGTTCGGAGCCACGCACTGATAAGTAGATCTACGTGACCGATAGAATTTCGCTACTGAGAATACACTCCGGTCGGTATACAGTTTTCAAAATGGTGTTTTACCTTGTCATTCTTTTTAATATATGTGTTGCAGTCACAATAATTTTTACCAAGGTTTAAATAGATTTTCATGACAAAAAATGAGTTCCCCCCGTGGACGATATTAAGGGTTACTGATGACAGAAGAGGGGTGTTTCTGACAAACGAGGGACAAGCGACCCTTGACGACACGCTCAACAATATCAAACCAGCGCGCGATATTGCAATTGAAAAATATATTTCGAAATCCCGTGTCACTCAACGTGGAAAAAACTCAATTTTGAATTAAGCAGCTGTCTAAAGGGACGTCAAAGTGGATTACGCGTAAAAAATCTGTTGGACGTAAAAACAATGACTCTAAACACAGAAAAGAAATTTAAACGAACTTTAACGTCAATGCGGTTAAGGTGGCCAACCTGCGACCCACGAAAATTTATCCTCTTCGCACATTTGCGCAAGCACTGGTCGGTAAGTCGTTCCATATAAGATACGAATTTATGAACAGAGACTAAGAAAAATTGGCGAAGATTTTAATTATGCCAGTAATATTAATTAAGTACGGGAATCAAAATAAAAACGGGATTGTGCACAATCTTAGTCAAGGGTCGGAGGTCGGGGATTAAATTTTTAAGAGACGCTAAGATGAACGACTTCCATTCATAGCCAATCGTGACTCAAGGAAGCGTGTAGTGTGCACGACTGAAAAACTTAAATGGCGTAAAATTACGTCTTTTCTTTTATTCTATCGTCATACTTCTTCCACACCCCGTCACGGAGAAGTCTGTCAAGTTGGCAAACGTGGCTGCCCCTTTCGTGCTGGTGGGATGAAGGTTTTTTTTTTTTCTATAGCTTTCCAGCAAATTGAGGCGAACCCCAAAGGAGGCAGCGGTTCTCCTTTATCCGGTAGCTGCGAAAATCTCGGTATTACCGGGGGATTAAAAGTGCATTTGCTCTGGCATAGCGATGGGGGTGAGATCCCTTCCTTAGTTTCCGCAAATTACTGGGGGAAAAAAAAGGGAGGAGAAAACGACCTTAAAGAAATAATAGGATTTTTCAACGACCAATGATACCAATGAAGAATAATCCTGAGGAACGAATGGTACAGCGATAAGTTGATAATATAGAAATAAGGGATGACATTTCTCTCTTCATCCCCCTTTCCGTAACATAGCTATTCACTCATTACGCTGATCACCCACTTTCCATAGTAGTGGTTAATTATTGTAAAGTTTGAGATAGACTAGGAAGAAGTGGCTGGGTGAAGTACCTGAGGGGAATCCGCTATGACAGTAAACGATCAGGGTCGGAGAGACGCATGTTTTTCGTCAATTAATCCGTTCAACGTTCAAAAGTGAAAGCCACCCCATGTGTCAAAGGTTCTAGTTCCACTTGAATTCTCAACAGCCTCCGCCTTTCGATCCGTGTCCTTTTGCCCCAGCGACATCAAACAAGCAGGTTAGGTCGAGATTGGCTAATGGGATATGTTAAATTGCAATTTAACTCTACCAAACATTTCCACTTGGAATTCATCATTGGGTATTCAAACCATAATGCCGCGCGCAGGTCGTAATTATTTCGTTAGTACCGCGAATTACCGCTTCGCCATTTATACTCTAGTCATTGAGCATCCACGATACATTTACCTACACGGTACAGTATAATAAACTATGCTTAATATATGTAGGACAGTATTACTTACAGTATGTGATAAAGTGGATAAGGATAAACGTATAACCAAGATCCCCATAGGAGCTTATGCCTCAATAGCATTCAAGGTAGCTTAACGAGCAAACGTTGGAAAAAAATATTACCGAGTTTCCCTTCTCATTAACCCTTTTGACATAGAGATTGTAATTAACGTCCAGTTTTAGATGCGATCCGTGATGAGAAGCTTCACTAGAAAACTACTAGCACTTCTGCTTTCCTTCTCATAGGGATGATGATTCCACTGGATTCAGCCTGATTCTCATAGGGACGTTCAGAAACGTCGTATCACTGCCGAGAACCGACCAAGAATGCGACTCTTCTCGCGAAGAAATCTCAGTAAAGCGTTTTAGTATCAGGAGAACATAAGTTCCAAGTCTCGCCGCGTAGCTTCTTGTGAACTGGCGCCACCTACTCTCCGGATAAAGAGTGGCTCTCGCGGGCTTTCAAATCGGGAGTTTCGGCCCGCCGAAGAAATACGCCAGCGACGCTTGAACATCAAGGGACTATGCTTGTTGGAAGGTTGGTAGCTCTTTAAGGAATGGCGGATCTCTTGTATCTGCTGTGATCCTATTATCTCGTGGAGTTTTCGGGCTTTCGCGGGTCTCGGTCGAAATCTCGGAGACACTCGGCTGGCCCAGGATCGTACCGTGTGTTTGAGGAACCCCTGGCTTCCGTGAGAAACAATTTTTTTGTATTAATTAATGAAAGTGTTTGATATCCAGGGAAAAATGTTATGCCATCGTATGACAGTTCTTGATTGACTCCACTTCTTTATGAGTTTACCTCACAGTGTATGTACATATTTTTTCAAAGAGTTCAAGCACTCTTTTATGGATTTAAAACCAGAAGTAATAAAAGGAACGTCCTACACTTCAGATGCACGTGGAGCTGTCGTATAAATGGTTTTCTACTACTCTCTCTCTCACACTCTCTCTCATTCTCTACCCTTTATTTACGAGACCCAAGTGGCACAGAATCGCAAGGTACGTTCGTCCCACTTCTACTGCTTTATTAAATCAATATCGAAAACACGCAATCCTTATCGGTTTTAGTAGCTACGTCACGCATAACAATAGTCCAGTAGTTGCAATTGAAATGTATCTGGTATTTGGTAATAGTTGCGTAACCAATACTGAGAGTTCAAGAATGCACCAAGTACCACTATATATATAAATATATACCAAGTGGTACCATATAGGTGAGCTCCGAAATTCTCGCAAGTAAATATTAAAATTCATCGTATAAAAAAGTCACCCTATAGGAAAGCCGGATGAGGAATTTTCCAGGAGGAATAATGAATTCGAAAGGCTGATTTCCCCGAAAGGTGTTATTACTCAATTAGCGGTCTGACAAAGTATCGGGAAAGAAGAGTGAAAGTCGATGCTATAAGTGACAGCGGATGGGATGGAGAAATAGTATAGGGAGGCAAAGGGTCTTCGAGGGTGAGAAGCTTTGTTTATCAGACACCCGGTATAATGTATACACGGGCACTCCCTCTCGCGTATGTAGGTATTCCCTTTATGTAGGTGTACATCTTCCCTGCTTTTACACAGCTCCCTTTACATTCCTTTCTCTCTCTCACTCTCTCTGTTATTCACGTTCAACCTATTGGCCCTTCCTCTCTCTCCAACCCTCCCGTTCTTCGTCAGCGGAGGGTGAACAGTGCGATATAATGAATAAGGCACACACAGCCCAACCCTGGCGAACTCTCCGCCCTCTAGACTCAACTCTCAGTCCTCCCGCGTTCATCCCTCCGACCCCCGCGGTAACCTTCTACCTCCTCTTTGGGGGTGAGTGTACAGAATCAACTAGCTACCACGTGATCGATACCGTGCGGCAGGCCGGTAGAGACTGGATGCTGAAATCTTTCTTGCTCCGACTGTACCGTTCTGAATCTTGTATATCCCGTCTGACCTCACCACGTGCATCCATCCTCGCACCCTGCAGCAGAGTGGGGTCACTGCGCGACGCTTAACCCCTTAAGGGAGAGATACACCTAGGATAAGGGCGTCTTCTTCACCGATTCTCCTACGAATTGTCTGGCTATGTAGACTCGAGTTCTACTTCGGCCATTTCTCTTCGGTTTTATCGTCTGCTCGCGTTTCTGGAAATATATATATATGTGTGTAGGTGTAGTACATGCACTCAAATGTTGCACGTAAATTTCAGGGCCCTGTATAAGGGTGAGTCGACCTGACGTTGGGGTGATGTGTAATTTTGGTGAAACACGTGAAAAGCTAAACAGCATAGAATCATTTGCCACGAGGGTTTCCTATGGAAGATAGAAGCGAGGGGTTTTGTTACTTCAATTCTTATAAAGAATATACATAGGACACCTCACCTTTCTCAGGACTTTATTATACATATACCACCCGGTATAACGGAATGGCGGAAAAGAACCACACGTCTACCAGAGCCTGCGGCCATCAAAGATTTAAAGCCGAGGCCCTTTGCTTGGACCCGCGCAGTCAGGTTGCGCCCTCTTTACTTAAGGGGTGAAATGTTTAACGGAGTCTGAAACGAGTTACAGCGAATGTGCATTTAGATGGAAAATAAGGTAGGCCAAGGGATGCTATGTGTACCAGGGAGACAAAGTGTTGTACCGGATTTCCGTATTTTCATTAGAAATTGTACAGGATGACTCGAGTGAATAAAAGTTCCTCGACTTATAGTAACGATGGCTTTTTTTACTGTGGTGAGGGCGGCTAAAGAAATCCATTTGGGAATTAGCCCACCTCCATCCCCAAGAATTGTCACGATTTCATCCCCTTGACCGACTTTCTTAGATTTTCTACCCTCTCGATTCTCTACTCTCTTATTCCTATTATTCTTCTCCTTTTCCAAGCTATTCTCTCTCCCTCTATCTTATCTTGACTGTGTCTACCTCTGTCTATCTCTCTCTCTCTCTCTCTCTCTTTCATTTTGACGGTCTATCCATGTCTCTCTGTCTCTCATGAAGTTAGCTCCAAGTCGAGCATCCAACGACGTTCCTCGTAATATTCCGCGAATGTCACCGGGGCTTTCCGGGGGATTTCGCTATCACTTTCCGGACAAAATATTCAATACGGCCGACTGCATTATGTAAGGCGGACGATTGCACGCGGGCAAACTTCAAGCAAGCAAAGTACATGGGCCGCGTCACCCTCGGCATTCCAACTAGCCAACTGTGCTATGGAGAAGGAGAGAAGGAACCTGCTGGAATACGCGTCGTCAGCGAACCACGTGCGGAATATAAAGATCCCATCGAGAAAAGGCTAACCGGACCACAGTCAGTTGCCACGAGGTGAACAAAGAATGGGATAAAGGGAGACACCGGAGGATGAGGAGTAAAGAGACGAGTCAAAGATACGTGAGCGTGTAATAGCATCGGGAAATATTGTAAACACTACCCTCACCAGCCCTGTACAGTTACTAGCAGACGACGCACGGTAACGTCAGACTATTTAAAATATAACTTTGTTAGGTTATATTTTTGACGCGACCCACATTCCTGCCTCCGCATTCCATTTTATGGTATGAAACAGGGAGGGTGGTGGTGAAGCTATCGTTTCTGGTATAGGGTAAAAGGAAGATAAGGATAGAAGTTATGAGGGCGACTCGAGAGGAATAAAAGGAAACGGAAGGAACGAAATAAGAAGAAGGCGTCTACAAGTGAATTTCTTTAATGGCCGCTGCACGTGCACGGCCCTGCCAGTGCCGTATGCTTTGGATGTAGTTTCTTCTAAGGGTACCAATTCCCAGGGGCGTTACGGATGGCTCCTCGACCTAAGTGAAAAAGTGCCTCGATACTCCAGGGATAAATAAACCGAGAGATATGACGTCTAGCTCCTTTCGTGTTTCTGACATTTTATTCGTCCTCTTTTTCTTCTTCTTTTTCGATTTTTTTTCCTTTTTTTTTTTTCTTTATCCTCTTCACTGGTTTTTTTATACTTTCTTTCTCGAGCTCGATATCACGATTTTTTTTTTCCTTTTTTTTTAATGTTCGCGTAAACACTCCTACCCTCGTAGCGCTGCACGGTAATCGCCAAGGAAAATACTTGGGGATGATGGAATAGCTCGGTGATCGCTCTGTGTCTTTTCGTGAAAAGTAATAACCGCAATACGTTATGGGGATGCGACGGATCGCTCGTAAACGGCTTATCTTCGGCAGTGAAACTACCCTAAATCAGAAAGGGCTGTTCTCTTATATGTAAGCTTGCTCGTTCACTCGTTCTCTCGACCCTTAAGAACGGTAGCCAACCCTTCTTGCAAAGAGAGAGAGAGAGAGAGAGAGACCAACCCCCACAACGACGCTACTTAGAGAGCCGTACGAAGTCCCGTGGGTTTCTGAGTTTCTGGAGGCTCGTTAGCGTGGAGAACTGCGGATAGGGGTGGGTTCGTTATAGGGGTTAACTTCTCGCGGACCACCCTTCCACGTAGACAAAAGCAACGATCGCTAATTACACGCCGATGAGGAATTCTCCAGTAGCCTTTAGAAGTTTCGCGGATTTCATCTGCCTTCATTTTTTTCTCCTATTATAAAAACTAACCCCTAGTAACGACCGATCGGAAATACAGCAAAAACAAATTTTTCTTTTTTTTTTTCGTTTCAAACGAGAGACATTATTATTATTTCTCTAAGTTCACGAACTACCCTTCCGACGACTCACCCTGCCAACCCCTTGGCGTGACCAAGAAACATCCAGCCGAGGTTCCTCTCTTTATTTCCCAAGAATATAAGGGCTGATTTCGAGGTGTGCCGCACGAGCATCGTGTCTGTGTAGGAGCGAAGCGATGAGCAACATAAGGGATGCTAACCGAAAAAAGTGTGTGTGTACTATATCTATGTAGTCACAGCTGACTTAGTTGTGTGTGTAAATGCTGTCTGAGAATGAAAATATGCCAGCCTTCCCAAAGAAGGTATCCACCCTCTCGCTCAACAATGTTATAAGGAGCAGATAAAAACTATGAGCTCTTGAGAGATCCGGGTAACCGTATCCTATCGGGTTGCAACCCCTAACCAATGTAGGAATTCGTACTTCAGTCGAATTTTAGATAAGCATACGTAATGTTGAAAAGGTATCCATCCCTTGCGACGAAATGGAAAACGATTCCCTGTGTACCTTTTTTGCAACCCTTAACAAAACGCGCAACTACTACACCCTTGTCGAGCCTTGTATCGTTTTTGCTTGAATTGTCTGACACCCTGTTTGGTATTATCTACTGTCGTCATAGTACATGGAATCGTCAAGGGGAAGCTTTCAGGGTGCCGTAGCTATACGCGAACCAGCGACACTCAAACAACTAGTAAGCGATCGCTTAGACGCAAATGCATGGCAATTAGCGTGTCTGGTTACGAAGCGGATACCTGCCCTACACTACTCAGTGCTATATACATATAGACATGTAAAAATATGTATTTGCATAATTTGACGGCAAGTAGATACGAGTTTTGAGTGAATTATAAACGCGCGACTGAATGCGACTAATTTGTCAGCCGAAAGAAGATTTTTCAATAATGGATAATTGATTCGATACAATTTTAATAAATTAATTGATTCAATAGCTTCTTATTATCAATCTAGTATAAAGTGAAATATTTTCCTATAAAAATATCCCAGTTGAGTGAAATACCGTATCAACCCTCGTTGAACAAAATTTCATTGCATAATTAATACGTGTCGTGCAACTCGTATCAACCTCCCTCGACCAACCATCGAACCGAAAGCCACCCTTATTAATACCGACAATAGTAACATAGCCATTTGTCGTTTAGACAACAATAGGTAATCTTTGATTCATCCCTTGACCCGTCCTCAACCCTCAGTAGACAATAAGGGTTAGACAAGGTCCTTGAACATGTTAAGCAAGATCATAAATCGCAAAGACGCTTCGTACGAAATTTCATTCTTATGCTTTATACCTGGCTAATCCAACGGCAGCCAAAGAGCAGCCGCCACATTAGTCGTGGTCTCAGTCGAGTCCCGTGTTTCACATATGATCACGTCGGGGGTAGAGGGTGGGATAATCCGCACGACATCCGAGGTGTGGAACAGAATGGATCAGCATAGGGAGTGTCACCGGCACACATAACGTTGGAGCCATCGATCAGAGTGTAGTGGGTGGGGTTTCTGGATTCCGGTCTGAGCCAGCACCACTACACTGTATTATTAGACTGTCCGTGTCTGTCATGGATACAGGCCACGTGTACCTAGACCAGGTACACGCACGAGGTAGCTTGGCTATGGAGATGATTATATTTTATATAGATATACTGCTACTCCTACTACACGTATCATGCGAAAGGGGTGGTTCGTTAGAGGGTGGCCTAGGTTGCTTGTCGAGAGAGAGAGAGAGAGAAAGAGAGAGAGCCAGAGTCGTTCATAAATACGAGGGAGGAGGACGACACCCTCGGGACGAGGACGCTCATTTTCCTAATGTGACATTTTGTTGAGCTTCCACGGGCTGGAGAGCATGTCGAGTGTAGTCATTCTGCTGAATTAATTGCATCGGTCAGACTTGGATGGAAGGAAGGGATGAAATGGGGGGAAAAATGAGATGGGGAATATACTAGTCGGTATATGGAGAGGCGGGGTGGGGTGGGGGGGTATATCGAATATATTCCACATATGTGTACACGTATGACTATATTTCATTGGACGATTATATCTGTTAGTGATACGCCGGATGCTCCTCTTCTTGTACTTTCTCATGTGGACTTTGCCAAACGGGACGATACTGCACGAGGTAGACTCTGAAGGGTCTGAAACTGGCTGTTAGTATACTGTGGGGGTTCGACGTTGTGGCGGAAACCCCTTGGGGATGAAAACCACCGCCCTATTCACATCGAGCCCTGGCAGTAGTAGCACAGCTACTATGCACGGCCAGAAGCACTGCTCGACTGTTTTTGACGTTTTCCCACAAACATGTGATTTTCTATAGGGTTGGGGTGGGGAGGTAAGAAGTTAGGGACAAGTATGGTTGTTTTAAGAGAAAATGGGAACTTGTGTGTGTATAAAGTTTATGCTTGGCAGGCCAGATGTATTTTTGTTTTTAGGAGAATTGGCTATCCTGACAAGGATGCGTTGTGTGACTTCCGGAAGCGCGAAAAGTGCTTCGTGAGGATTACTTGACATGAGAGAAAGATCGAAAACAAGTCTGTGGACCAAAGGATAAAATTGGTGTAGCGTAGTGGCAATTAGGGATGACGAGGACGACTCCTACTTAATTCCGGGAATGAGGTTAATATCCTGGAGAGAATATATAGAGAAGACTTTGGCAAATGCTAAGATATTATGAACCAAAGATAGAAAAAGAGAACACGAGAAGATCCAAGAGAAAGTATAATATCCTCTTCTATCCTTTGTGTCAGACTTGACCGTTCTCCTTGAAGTCAACCGCCATCTTGGCAAGAATCGATCCCAGTAGCTTCTTCCGCGAAGGAAGCAGGTGCCTGACTGTGGCCATTATCGTCTAGCAAGTAGCAGCAGGAGTAGGACTGGTTCGTCAGAAAGGAGCAAGTCCTTTCGCAAGCTCAACGATCCTGAACTTTAGTTCTTTCAGGTCTGAGGAGTAAAAAAAAAAGGGAGAGACTCTATACCTGATATCCGCAAGATGGCAGTGGTGTGGACGAAGACTGGAAGAACAAAGGAACTTGAAGTAAAAAACAAAAAAGGAAGACAATAGCCTTCTGGCCAGGGATATTATTTTCGTAGAAGCCTCAAGTAACGCGGGGCAACAGCCACTGCGAATAACCCAGGGAAATGCCACTAAGATTTAGTACGGATATTCGCCACGTCAAAGGAGGGAGACACTGAAGCTCCGTCGCTGCAGTCGAAAGTGTAAGAAACGCGTATACCAACGAAAGCGAGGGAGACCGAGGCAAAGAGGCAAGAGAGAGAGTGAGACAGCACGAAGAAATGGAAAGATGAGGAAAGAGGGTCTAGAAAACGCGCTTGAGGCGAAAGACCGTTACAATCTGGTGGTATAATACTACGAGGGTTGAAATGGCATATAGAGGACGGAGAGAGTCAGAGTGAGGGTTGCCGGAATGCGTAGGTACCTTTCTCCCCGTGCAATTTAGACACCAGCTGAGCAGACCTTGGCTGTGTGTGCCCCTGGGGTTCCCTGGGGGGTCCCAATATTGATCCCCCCCGACATCCCCTCGTGACTCAACAACACCATTTCCCTTATCCGTCACTTCGTAGAACCTATAGGTATTAAGCAACTGTCTAGTACCTCAGCCACACGCCATTTTCTGTCATTCTTCCTCCTGTCTCGCTGATATATATTTTTCTCTTTCCACATCTATTTTTTTTCTCTTCTCAACATTTATCAAACACCAGTAATTCACCTTACACAGTGTAGCCACCCCTGAAATATTTACCAGACATTCATGAAATCTCTGATCTCTCCATGTAATTCATACATTACCCTCCTGACCCTTTTCTCCCAGTACCTTAACGTGCACGCGCAATGAACCTTGACCCTCCATCCAGCAGCCGGAAAGACAATAGAAAAAAAAAAATCCCCAGCATCCCCAATCATCGACATACCTACCAATCAATGTCCCAGTGAGCACCGCCGATTTTACTTTCTCCGTTCGTAATCAGCAACAGCAGCAAAATTTTCCAACGATGCACAACGAGGCGGATGGTAAAGATACCGTTAGCAGACGTGATTGGTCCAGTTCTGGATTACGTCATCCAGATCTCTGATCCGTGCAAGCAGAACGTGACGTCATACACGTACAAATAGCATTATAATACGAATTAAAGAAAAGGAAGGTATATCAAAGTGCACACAGGTTGTTGTGTATCGATTAAAATATATGTATATAATAATAATATTAATAATTAATAATAATAATAATAATAATGATATCAATAAGTTCTCTTCTCTCGGATCATCCATCCTTGTTACGTCGCTTCACTTTTTTTTTTCACTTCGCTCATATTCGTCTTCCCCATCCCCCATTATCTACCAGCAACCTTTCGCTCTCGATCAATATAATAATAATAAGTAATCGATAGATCTTTTCTCTCGCAATGGGAATCTCAGAATGAAACCGCAGCACCGTCACTGCCACAAAGCAAGACGTGTCCCCTCGATCAGTAATTATTGATTTTTTTTTTTTCATTTTTATCATCCCCACCCTGGATCAATATTTTTATTAAATCATTACGTCCTCACCTACCCTCCTCACCAGCTTTATCTTTTTTATGAATTTTTCCTTTATTCGAGGAGATTCGACGTTATGCGACGTACGAAGGGAAAAAAAAAATCGTTCAGAATTTAGCAGCTGCCACGCGTATAACTATGCATGCATATGAGGTTACGTAAATGCACGCGGCAGGGTGCCGGGTTACGTGAGAGGAGTTACGTATATGGAACATGTCTTCCTTCGGGGCATAGTACCTTGGCGTTTATATTGATATGATTTTCATATGGGAATGATCGACAGATATGTATATGGTATGTAAAATGACTAGAAATCTTCTACCTGTGTGTATGTACCTTAATCTTGACACGTGAAACCGTATTTCGTTCTCGCGGAATATGGGTAACCAGTTTTTCTTCATTTTTTTTTTGTTTTCTTGTTAGATCTTCAGACTATCTTGCTGATCTTTCATCTAAATCGTATATGTATTCTAAACCGTCTTCTGAACACCGTCGAAAAATTTACTCGTGTATATAATAAGAGTTATGTACACTTTGTACTCGGGTAAACATATAAAAGCACTTACATGACTAGATCATTCTAACACTTATTACGTATATATTTATATATACGTATATATATATATATATATATATATATATATTTATGTATAATTTATACCTAGAATAGAGTATTTATATAGAGTATAGTCTATTTATATTAATCACGTATAGATCAATTTCGCGCTTGATCATAGATCATTGCTTCGACGTTCTCGGCTCTCGTATTTTTTTTTCTTGTTCTTTTTTTCTCCCTCTCCCTCTCTTGGGTATCTCTTCAATGATCCTCACGGAGAGTTCAGGATTGGTCGCGAATGTGAGAAAAATGATGAAAGAAAAAAAAAATGATAAACGAATCTGTACGACAGCCGAGCTCTTGCTAATTAACCTTTGACCTCATTCTCACTGTTAAATATCTCAGATACTCATGCACTCTCTTCCAAAAATGATATCCACGTCTTCTTATCTTTGGAAATGTTATCGTTATCACAAATTACAATACTTAGGGATTTGATATGACGTAACCATATATGTATACGCGTATTGTACACGTACGTAAGTAAATCTCTTTGTCCTGCAATTAGACATTCAATTCTCACAATACCGGGTGGTTGTCAATCCTCGTCCAGAATAACTTGCAGAGTATTTTTTTGGGACGATAGTAAAAAGAAATAAAAAATTATTAAAAAAATTTCGTACGATTTCATATTTCCTTGGGTCTTTCAAAAATTCACACGGCTTTTTCACCCCAGAAGGATACTCGCTGAAAGTAATGCAAGGATCATACGTTTTAGCCCACCCGGTATACGCATGAAGTTTTTTTGATTTTTGAATAACATGTCTCTTTCTTCTATACAAGGGCAAGTGCGCACCAACCATATTCGTTGTACGATTCTTTCGTATAGCGAGTGTCTCTCGCCGCCGATCATTAACGAATTTGCAAATTACGGCGATTACCTATATTTTTTTTTAAATACGATTAGATATTCTCGTAGACACCCGCTAATTAACGCAGGAGATAAATGGGTCACGAGGGGTGGGGTGGGGCGGCTGATCGTCGTAAATTGACTTTCCATTAGTCAGTCCGGAAGACGAGAGTCCAGATTGGGTGACCCCCTCTTCTTCTAGGTATCCTCCTGGATCCAAAGACCTGGTGAACTCGTGACACGTGTAGCCAACCAAAAGTAGAAGCATATAGCAGTGCGTGCGTGCGTGCGTGCGTGTCTGTCGAGTGCGTGCGTGCGTGCGCCATAAGAGCATTGGAATAACTCTTGGCCCCCCCATTCCTTTTATGGAAATAAGAAAATTGGAAAGGATCGAAGGAACAGGAAAAAAGAGAGAGAGAAAGAGTAAGACTTAAATACGCATACGCAGCGCACTCGTGGACTAAATAATAACAAAAAATTATGTATCTCTATGTAACGTGAAACAAATTTCTATATATGTAGCAATATTACACATAGATTCTAGTCAATGTATATAATATGTACAGGACTGTCTAGTTCGTAGGCACCACTTATATTTGACAGCTGTCAGGTGATTTTACGTAAAATTTTTTTTTAATTCCTTTTAAAAAAATCAGCTGACTCGCTATTAATATTTGCTCAGAATGTACCTCGAGAATCGTTCAAAAGTTTCACAACCCATTGAAGCTCCGTTCGCAGAGAAGGAAAATTGAGGCAGAGAGAAAAAGAGAAGGTATATGCTTGTCATTTTTCTTAATCGGTATCTCTGTCTCACTCTCGCGCCTATAAAAGCCCATAGGTCCGTCTACCTCGCACTCGCAGCAGGTATACGAGATTCGAAAAATCTTCACCAAGGATAACAACCATATCGCTCGAGTATCATCTGCACCTAGATATTGCTTTACGCGACTTTTCAATGTATCTCGAGGAGCTTCACGTTTTTTTTTCAGCTGTCAAACAATTCTCAACGAACGGCACGACAACTGTCAAATACAACTGATGTACACGTGCTAAATAGCGATGTATGGAAACGTATAGGAGGAAGCACGCAGACGCTGCTGAAGCACTGGGATACATCTAAGGGATACTGGGATTCATAGGAAAGTTCTGATGCAAGATGAAGTTCCTAAACCCCTCCTCCTCCCCTTCGTCTCTTTTCTTTTATTTTACCTCTAACCGCACCCTACGTCCTTCTTACCATTCTTCACGAAGCCATCCAACTTCTAAATCCCGAGCCTTCCACCTTGTCCTCCCCCCCCCCCCCTTTTCCTCCGTCAATCTAACTTTCCTCTCTCCCCCACCTTAACAGTGTCGAACGATCATCGAAAGATACGAAAAAAAAAGGACTATCTTAATCTTCCTTTTTCCTTTCCCATTTCCCGCACTTTTTGTCTCTAGGCCTTTTATCTCGCAACTTCTCTACCAGAAGAAATTCGGTCGTGTCCGATTATTGTCGTTAGCTACGTATTTACCGTTGCGTGAAACTGTTCCCCGAATTAAAGGGAAAAAAAAAAATCAAGAAAATCCAATCGTAAATATAGAGGCAATAGAGATAGCAAAAGTCCTACTTTTCTTTACTTGCTGCTCAATATTCTTGTACGACAATCAGATTGGAAGACTGGATTGTATTGGAGTGAAATTGAATAGGTATCCAAGGTACTAGAGTGTACAGGGTATAGGTAGAATTCATTTTCATCCTGGTGAATTTTATTCATTGTCTCTTGCTTCCCCTCTTTGTCCCTCTTCGGATTCTGCGGTTATCGTGGTCCTGGGATGTCAAGGATTGTTGATCGTTTCATGGTGACAACTGATGGTGACAATTGGTAACGGTGGTTTAGGGTCGTGACAATGATGATTGTGAATGGGGATTGTTGCTGGGATGAAAAATAGATCTCATAAGCAATTAGCATGGAATAAGAGTATTTTTAATGTTTTCAACAACAACAGGTACAGTACCAGTTTACCTGCAGTAAATATTCGTGCTGGAATTGTTCCTTTTTTTTTCTTTCTATACTTTTCTTTTTCGTTTGCTCAAATTTTTTTTTTTTTTTTTTTTTCGTTTACTCAAATCTTTCACTCCTGCTTACTCATTCACTTCCGTTAATTCATCTTCACGACAGCGTTACGTCAATTTGGTTCGCCTACTATTTCATTACCGGTGCACTCGTAACACCGTTACCGAGATACTCATTTACTTAATACCCATTAATAATTACGTAGGTACTCGCTACACATTTTACTATCGGCTATCTAACACGACTGACTGGTTGGGATTGGGATTAAATACGCGAACCACCAATTTTGGTCTTTATCGTTGATTGATAATATTTGTCAATTTTTTTTTATTGGTCAATTTTTCTTTTATTGAACTCTACTTTTTTTATTATCATTATTGCTCCTGAGTGTATCTTGGGAGCATCTGCTTGGTTCGCGTGACAATCTTTTGCAGACCGGAAGTTCCTTCTTGGGAGACGAGTCTGCGATACTCTGGGGAATGACGTCGGGAAAGTTTTCGACTGGAATTTTTGTCGAGTTACTAAAAACCGGTCAGTTTCTCGAGTCGGAGGGTTAGGAGGATAAAGGAATCGAAGGAAGTTAGTTCGCGATAAATTTTAAAAACGGAAGTTAGTCGGGACAGAAAAGCTTAACTTTTGCGAGGGGGGAAATATTAAAGTGAAAATCGAATGAATCGAGGTTGGACAATATACGACGCGTGGCTGAGGAAACGTAATAGGACCTTTTTTTTTTCTTATGGTACTTTATTGGTGGCTCGCGATTTTTTTTTTTTTTTTGAACAGGTATGAGAAATTGGCTACGCTGAAGATTTCGAAAATATCACGAAATACGGATAAAACAATCTTTTACATTATTAGCTCTAAAATAATTTAGGTCTCATCGAAATAAGTTAAATAAATAAGTGACTAAAATGCACGGCACTACCCTCGCGACACTGCTGATTTATTTTTCGACATTTTTCAAAATTGACTAAGAAATATTACATTCTTAGACATCCTGCTACATCGTTATAGCGATTTCATTTTGGCAGTGTCGGGATGATCGTACCTCATATAAATGGCACATATGATAAAAAAAATAGAGAAGAGAAAAATGAAAAAAAAAAGTTAAACCTTAGGGAGACAGCGATAAATTTTCAAAGAAAGATAAAAAATAAATAGACAATAAAAAAATAGGTAGTAAAACTGGTTTCTACAACGGTAGTAATATCAATCGAATATATCTAATAATATTAGTATTTAAATTACTTTATCTCATAAGATATAGTCACTACTCACTACCGGCTAATGATAAGAAAATCCTGAATGTTGCCGCTAAAAAATGATTTTTCGAGTAAAAATCAATTGCATTGTCATCGTTAAAGAAGTTGGATATGAATGAAAAAAAAATTTTTTTTTGATCAATGTATTATTAAAATTCAAAATATTCAGGATTTTCCATCTCTCTTCTAAGTGTTCAATACTAACGTGTACTCTCTCTCTCTCTCTCTCTCTCTCTATCTTCCTTACTGTAATTACTGGTTTGTTGGTTTCTCCTCTCTCTCTCTCTTTATTCCATTTCCATTAAATCTTACTGAGCTTACTTACGGAAAAAGTATATACAGCAAAATCCTTTACGCTCCTCGCACGCAGATTTTGGCTCAGACTCGGTTGGAGCGTGGATTTTCAGGTTGTTTCCAATAAAACAACGTCCCAGTTTCTTGCGCCAACGCTTACGAGATTCGATCTGTGAATTCTACTGAAATACTTATTTTTTTTTTTAAACTAAATTATATACGACGCGACACGAGTCGCCGTTACGAGATGAAAAAATATATATACAGCATTCGGATTTTTGATAGCGCCTGGGTTCCTCTCGATAAATATCAATTTTTAAAAATAATCCACCGGAATGTTCACGAGATAAGTTACGGCTCGTATATCAATTCGTAACTTAGAATTGAATAAGAAAAAATAAGCAGGAAAGATCCCATAAAAAAAAAACAAATTAAAAAAAAATCGAGCATGGAGCCCACGGTTATCCAAGTATCATTTATAAACGAGATCGATATATTTACATTCGACGAGATATAAGAAATAAAAAAAAAAGATCACTCCCTCCCATCGATCTCGCAGGGTGACTCAAAATCATTGACTTTTTCTATCTAGCAATAAAACGTCAAAGTCACGGAACATACATATACCTATATACGTATATATTCCCCTGATTCTTCATGCAAAAATTTATAAGAGAATAAAACGACGAATAAGGACAGTCAAGGTAAAAAATTTTTCTCGTACGGTTATCGGTATCCACGCATAGTCCCAATCGCGCGACCCACAACACACGTGGGAGCGCGAATTTACACGATAACCACAGACTCCAATCTTAACGGCTAAAGTATGTATCGAGTGGTCAATTATCATACAAGGACAACTCGTCAAGCAATCGTACCACCCGGTATATTGATAATATCATATGGAAGAACAAGACGCGGCCCTGTCGCATCATAATAATATGATAACAGGGCCGGGAAAACGCCTACGAAACGTATGGGTCCCTTGTCCAAAGTGTTTCAAAAATTCGTACTACCACACTTGCATCTATTTCGTCTTTCTTTTCTCCTCCCCTCATCTCCCCAGCTTTCATTTACATTAATCGCTCTTTCTCTCTCAGACGTTCATCTACTCTCGTTCATTCATCCATCATCCAACCGAATAACACTATATTACCTTACTCTCTATAACTATGACGATGATAATCATAATATTAGTCACTCATTTAAAATTGTCTCCCTTAGCTCCTATTTTTTCCCAATGATTCTAGACACGTCTCTGCCTAGTCGCCTTGTTTTTTCTTCTATCTTTTTTTCTCCCCTCTATCGTTGCCTTCGCTCCTCTCATTTTTTTACGTCCTTCGTCTCCTTTATTTTATGTAATTTTTGTTCTCTCGATTACCCCTCTTCCCGCCCTCCGTACCTTCTGCCTTTCTTTCCATTATCACGAGACCAAACGACACCCAAGGCGACGGGCTTAGCGCGAAATCCTGATGAATCGAAACTCGCGTATCACATATTACAAGTGTTGGCGCGCGACGCGAATAATTTTCCTCCTAGATATGTGAAGCAGACGAAAAATAAATAAATGGTAAAATACCGTCGCCTTGTGATCTGCAATAACGTATACGTATAAATAACCCAGGATGCACCGTAACCTGGTTAGCCTTGAACGAAGAACGAGAAGTAAAAGCCATTGCTGGCATATAGCGTTAGAAAATTTTTCAAAAATCCTGAGTATCCTCAAAACGACTAGAGGTTAAAAAAAAACCACCACATACACTAAATCAGTCCACCCTAGATGAGACAATCTAGTGCACCCAATTAGATCTCCTCGCAGACGAGCCAAACAAATTTATTATCAGCGCCCAGGGCTCGTCAGGGGATGAACGTGCTATTACAAAAAAAAGAAAAAAAAAAAAAAAACTTCGAAAAAGTTTCGTATGAAATTGATGAAAATAAAGTATCTCGTTAAACTGATGTTACAGTCCCTACAGCCATCTCTCTTCCCATCCACCTTATCTCGTTTCACTCTACGTTCCCTTATCAGCAATCTCGGCAGTAGGGATTCTAGAAAAAATAAACGTGGCGAGACAGAAAGTAAAAAGAAAAAAAAAAAAGAAATAACGGGACGGTGCCCCCCACCCAGTCCACTACCCCCACAGTTTCGATGATTATAGGGAAATCACGTGGGTAGGATTAACTAGTAATATACGTATCGTTAATGTACCAATGTATAAATGCATATATATACATACACGCTATATGACGTGTATATATAAAATATATACATATATACATACACAAATATCTATATACGGCGACTAGATAATCAACTAGTAGAAATCTACGTGTATAACGTCTTACCTGGTTTTCTCTCAAACGCGTCCATCACGGGCAATCAGCATTGGCGTCGACATACAGCAATTCGCAACAAACTCATCTACGGGTCAATCTAAATTTTTTTTTTTCGAGGATTAAAAAGGTCAGGTTTTAAGGCACTCGGGTCGTGTCAAACGAATGATCGAACGATAACGAGGAAAAATTAATAGGAGGTTATTATCAGTGTGATATGAGATAAGAAGAAGGCGGAGGGGGGGGGGGTCCAATAGCTCGCACAAAAATTTTCACCCCCTCCCCCGCCCCCCGTCCATCCCCCCCCAATGGTCAAAATGAATACGAATGAATGGCAAACGTTTTTTTTTTTTTTTTGGACGCCAGGCGTCGCGACGTCCTAATCGAATAATTGGCTGGAGTCTTGTCGTCCTCGCTCGTTTTATATACTGGTGTGAGCGAGCGCGACAGGACGTGCCCGAAGCGGTTGCACGTGTGATATATGCACCGGGGTCATGTATGAAGGGGTGGCTGATGATGTGGTTGATTATATGATTGGTAATGGATGCTTGTTTTTTTGTGTGGATATTATGGATTTTGGATCGTCCAGGGAAATATTACGACCAATAAAAGGTGAGCCTACATACCTCCAAGCTGGTAGAACAAAGAGCTACTTCGAGTAGTACACGCATTATGGTTGCGTAGATATGTATTTACAGTGACAAGAGGTCGGGGATAGTGACAGATAGGGAGAGGGATATAAGTAGACATAATAGAGAGAGTGAAGGGTAGAGACGGGAACAGGAGCAAACAAGAAGAACAAAGGGAAAGAATTAAGTAATTAGAAGGGAAACAATAGAAAAGTAGTACCAGGACTCAAAGTAGTAAAGGACCGTTTGTACGATGACGACCGAGCTGGCTTCAGCGATTTATTATAATTTGACTTTTTTCATTGCCAACATACACGGGTTAGCCAGCTTGGTCATGCTTGACGAACTTTGGCCTTTGCCGGCCTGGGATGAATTATTATGTTCGTCAACCGTCTGTTTTTTTTTTTTTAAGGTTTCTGGTGGTTCTTTGTGTGCCAGGAGGCTAGCTAATGTTTGTCAATGCATGCGCTACACAACTCCGCTGGCTTTCTTGCAAAACGTTCGAACGACCAAGCCTAACGCTTCGGTCTTCGAACAGCCAACTTATCGCCTCTCGTACTGCTACCAGGATAGATCTAAATTATTAAGGACAGACAACGGTTGAGCTACACAGCACGTAGAACCGTCTAAGACGTCCGAGTCCTGCGTGTTTTTCACTCTTTTTACGAAAGTCACTTCGTTATACCGTTTTTCGACCGAGGATCAGTGAATTTGGAAATTAAAAAAAAAAGATAATAAACCATCGAGCGTGGGTCTTCTCGGCGAGTGAAAGACGCGCAGGCACTTCGACCAACCAGAACGCGACGTGAAATGAATACCCGACGGGGGTAACAGGGCTAATTATGGCTTAATATTAATTATCCAATTAGCACTGCAAACCTCGTCGCGATATCAACTCGTCGAGTGCTACGCGACACAAACAGGCCAGTGTCGTAAACACAGCATAAAAAAAATACTCATCGCTAAGTTAGATAAGATACAGACTAGATGTACCAAGTATTGGTAGGAATTTTTTTTTTTTTTTTCAAACATATTTTTCAAAAGGATAATAATGACTTGTGGGTAATGGATTCTCCTGTGGGCAGTACTTTCTTGGTAGGCAATTAAGGAATAAGGATATTACGTAATTACGGTTTTACAAATAGATGGTATAGGTAAGAAAAATACAAGGGGGATACACAAAGAGGTTAGCTACCAGTTTTAAACAACTACTTTATTGGCAATTTTTCTAGGCATCAACCTAAACTATTTATGTTCTTGTCATATACGGCGTGTAAGTAAGTAACGGGGTTCCCTTTCCACATATCATTTCACACACGATCATTTCTTTCTCACTCTCTCTCTCTCTCTCTCTCTCTCTTTCAATCTCTTTCTCTTTCTTTTTTTCTTTCTCATTTCTTCATATAGTTTTTTTATTACCACAGTGTACGTATATTTGCCGCGTCCATGTCCCACGTGCGTTTCATCGTGTAATTACGTATGTCAACGTGTACGGTGACTGTATATATCGTTGCGTCTCTCTCTATGGCTAACGCAATAAATACGTTCGCAAGATGAATTTTCCGACAAGGATAAGAATAACAAAAAAAAAATCATTTAATTACGAGAGAGACAGAGAAAAAAAGAAAGAAATCTTTACCACGTCGCGGTATACCGATCAATCAGAAAAGAATGACAAAGGAGTACCAATGGTCAAAATTTGAAAAAAAAAAAAAATTTTTTTTTTTTTTTTTTTCATTATAAAATACAGTATACCGCAATCCCAAGATACTCCTACTCATTCACACGAGAAAGAGTCGCCCTGTTTCTTTTCTCCTAGTTCGTGCGAACTTCGAACAGAAAAAAAAAGGACGAGAAAAAAAAACGATCCAGTGTGACTACTGTGTTAACCCAAAAAAAAAAAGAAATAGGAGAGGGAACAAAAAAGAAAAATGACCAGAAGAAAATCATTAATAAAAAAAAAAAGAACCGAAGAACAACTAATTAATAGTCCCGCGCAATTAAAGTCTTATAGCCGGTAGAGATACACAATGAACAGACAGGTTTACTTTGGCTGAATGTACTTACGGATTTTTTCTCTCGTAGCTCGGATACGGCAGCCACTAGCGGCTGTTGCGGGAAACACGCCACGCCTCAAATATGGACACCGACTTACATTAGCAGCAAAACTACATACTTTTTACTTTACTGTACTTTACGTTACGTTACGTTACGTACGGGGTTGTTGTGGGGAATAGGAGAAGGTAGTGGGCAGTCGTTGACAATTTGGATCATATGCGTCAAGATTGTCTACCTGGTACTATGTTATCATTACGAGAAATTACGTTGGGTCAGAAACAAAAGACAAAAGTAAAAAAAGAAATTTTCTAATACACAGGCGTGCTTCCGTGCCAGCCGCTAGAAGCTCTTACGATCGTGTATCATCGCCAACGTTCGGCAAGGATACAGCCTCGGCTAAGCCCGGGCGAATTTCTATTTGATAAATTTTTTGTCCAAATTTTTTTATACGAATATACTATATAGATATACGTATACACATCGTAGGGATGGGCATACGTATATTTACGGAGGTACTTGTCTGTATTTTTTCTCAATACAAGTGGTCTTGTTCGTGTAACGTGTGCGAAGGGGGTTGTTTCGTACGTAAGGGATGATCGGACGTAACAGGGACGTCGCGACGGATGCTGGCGCGAATATAAATACCGGCGTGCCCGACGACGTCTTCCATATTGGATGTTGGATAATTTAATTTTTAATAATAGTAATGTAGTATAATAGCGACAATTAATATAGTAAACGAATAATCATAATAATACGTCTTGAGTATTGATTACATAATAGGTGGGGACGTGCCTAAGAATACTCGCGGCATCCAAGTGCACAAAGGCAGTTTATCTCTTTTCGTTCATTCCGTTTTTCTCTCTTTCCTTCTCCGAAGTAATTCCTCTCGCGAGCAATTGTCTTTCGCTCTCTTGGTTAGACTGGATACGGAGAGTAACATTAATCGGAAGAGCCCAAGGCTAATCAATCGATTATTGATAACGGTTCGATTTTTTTTATTGGCAAAAGTCATTAGATATCGAGTTGGTATCGAGGAAGAAGACGAGTACCGATATGGTTATTGCAAAAGACATATATATATACATACACATATGTATACATGTATATATGCAAATGGTAGACGAGTGAAAAAGAAAAAAAAAAAATAAATAAAACGCGTTAGAGTCGATAGGCGAAGTTCGGAATGGAAAGAGGGCAACGATTTTTTTTTTTTTTTTTTTTTGAAAAATCGACTGATAACGTGACCGGTATGTTTGTGTGTAAAAAGTTTGGTTTGCTATAGGAAATTAGTGTAACGACAGACAAGACCAATAAATATATAACGCAACGTGACGCACGCATCATAAACGCAATGATGAACAGATTGTTGTTGTGACAGTTGATAGATGTGATCGCAACTATATAAATAATAATACTAATAATAATAATATATATAGCTCAACCAGCATGCGTTTACATAATTTAATCATACTCAACTAATGGATGTTTGGTTAGCGATATCAACAAATCTACGCATTACTTGTCTCATTCGCATAGAAGATCAACAGGATTATTAGTACAGAGAAGATGACGTTGATGGCTGTGATGATGATGGTGATGATGATGATTGCTAGTGGAACGCTAACGGTGAATAGAAGAAACGAATCAAAGATAATGATAAGTAACGATTAGAAGTACAATCCTCTAATGTCTAGTCCCAATGGTAAGAACAAAAAAAATATAGAATACTAAATGAAGGAAATGTGTCATCTACGCTGCCAACACGTGTGTCCCACGTGACAAGCTACTATATGTATACTCGAATTAATAAGTTCTTTCCTATGATACATTAGACAGACATACTCGCCGATAATATCTATCAGTCGTACATTATCATTGTGAGTTAGGCGTGGAGAGAGTTCTGTGTAGGTGAAAAAGGTTGAAGGTTCAGGATCATTTGTGTAACGAGGGTTTAAAAGGACAAGGGTCAGGATGGCGAGGCCAGAAAAGGAAGATTGCAGTTTGTAGTCAGTGGTCCAGGTCTGAGTATGTGAAATCATATGATGGAGTCAGAGGGGATGATGCGACGGGAGTGATAATTAGGTTGATACGAATTTGAGGTACGAGGTGAACCTTTTCAAAACCGAAGGGAGGACCAAAGCACCTTGGACCTTCGAATCCTCCCTTGAATGAACTAACGAGACCCCCTCGATTTCCGGCCACGAAATTCTTGCCTATGACCTTTACCCCTTTTTACTCAGTTTTAGGAAACAACGACTATTACGAGTCTTCTGAACTAACCTATACCCAGTCTATGGGGCAATTATGAAGATTTCAATTGGGTATCTAGTCAACGAGGTACCGAGTCCAAAATTTCTTAACTCCCTACCCTTATCGACAACCCTACCCAGTCATCCTTCTGAACTGAGAGATCGTTGGAAATACAAATGTACCAAGTGATTGTGACGTGAAGGAAATAATGATGACAACGCATACCGTTTCGTTTGCAACGTATTCGGCACTTGTACCACGACATTGTTTTCTGGCCTAGACTCTGTCTCTCTCTGTCTCTCCTATGCTCCCTCCATTGTCACCCTAGACTCTCTCACTCGCCATAATCTCATTCAGCCACCCTTATCATACCTTCCCACTTCCATTCGCGTATAACAACCACTATTCTTATCTACCCTTAGTCGAATCTAACGATCTTCGCCTATATTCTCTTTCTCTTCTCTATTTTCTTTTTGTACCCTTCAACAAAATCTACCCTTGGAGCCACGTCCAATAAGTCAGTAAACGAGCTCGACACGCTGAGAGACAGACTGCGGGCAAAGATCAGAGAGAAAGAGAGAAAGAAATATGACGTATCCTCCAAGAATTGACAAAACTATCAAGATGGTGTTACAAATAAAATACAAAGACAAGGGTGAATTTCACCCTGCTCGCTCGCAACCCTAGAAACAATATCCTATCGGCTCTTACACGTATGCCGCATACGTTGCGTCTGTCCCATGTAAGCATACATGAATACGAGTATATATATATATATATATGGTGGGTGTGTCCTCGATGGTTTATCCTGCGAGTACGTCTCCTTCCCTCCGTGCTAATTCATATATAAATTAATAATACTCCTGGGTCTTTGCGAATTACGAATTGCAAAAGAACACATCACATACTATTCCCACCTCGCGCTCGGTTTATCATTATTATTTGTTCTTGTTCCTGTCTCTCTCTATCTCTCTCACGTTTGTCTCCTTCTTCCTTATTATCTTTTAAGTAACAGGTATTATTATTATTATATGTAATGTATATACAGTGTACGCACGTTCACGTGTCCTATGCTTTTTTTTTTATATGTACCTGCATGTAGTGTATATCACTAGCACGTTATCAGTATCCGTCTGTGTAATGTACTTGTTATCACTAGGTAATATTATTACTTATCGCTTATAAGGATATCGTCTTTCGTCTCTTTTACAATTTTCTCACTTTTCTTTCTTTCTCCCTCACTCCCACCTCTCCCCTTGATCCATCACGTCGATTCTCGTATGCTTTTTTTTTTCTTTCCTTTAATCTCTTATAATTCCTTTCCTTCCTATTTCTCGTGTCGCTTTCACGCGAACATTAAGCGATATATTTATTAAGTTACTATTGTTATCGTTACTATGTATCCCTCGTACGGATATATATATTATACATATTTACCTTGTATAATTTATATACTTGTACGCGCCTATCCGTCGTTTATATCGTTAAGTATAGTTGAGTAATCACTTATTGCTCGAAATTTCTCACATCCTTCGTTATCGAGGTACGTTTTCATTTTTTTTTTCCTTTTTTTTTTCTTAAGTTATCATCGCGTACGTCGCAGAATGTTTTCTCGCGTTACCCATTCGAACCAAATCTCGTTCTTCGTTTTATTCCCTCTCACTCTCTGGCACTCGTTTTTTTCATATCTTTTTCTCTGTTTTATCCATTCCTCGTTTTTTTTTCTCCCTCTGCCTACGGTTACTCTTCGATTTGTTACTTTGCATCTCTCTCTCTCTGACATTTGTCCAAATTACACACCTTGACCGAACTCGCGTCGATTGATCCACATTCTGGACCGCGTCTCGACGTTCTACCCTAATAATAATAATATCCATAAAATCATCCTCACTTTTCTTCCTCGTCTAAATATAATGCGTGCGCGCGCACGCGCCTTTATGTATATGTACGTACCGTATTATCAGAATAGATTAATTAACGCGTTTATGTATAAGTTAATTAACGACTTATTTCACTTAAATATAATCTTACGCTTACTGAGCTAAATCTTAAGTTCTCCCTTTTCTCATCACTTTTTTTTTTTGTTTAATATATATATATCGTTCCTCACGTCGCGTGTCGTCACTTAAGTATCTCGTTTCAAAGTATTTAAGTACCATCAGGGTGTTTTCTAAATCGACAAGTAAACAGTCCTCGCTGGCTCGTGGACAATTTCTGTTTTTTCTTTTTTTCGGGCCAAGAAAAAAAAATATGACGGCAATGCCAAAGTGACAGAAAAAAAATAAATAAGACGTATCTAATCTTTCGTGTCCATACCGCGGTCATCGCTTTCTCGTGCTTTTTCTTTTTTTTTTTCCTTCTCACTCTCTCATACCCCGACCGACCCGGGACACGCGACACGCGATAACGCTGGTTCGGTCGCGTGACGAACGACGACGAGTCGCGCAGCGTTTACAACGTATGTATATATATGTATATTTAACGAAGTTCTAGTCCTTACGCGATGGAGAGCAGAGAATATTGTCTTCGATAACACGAAAATGGCTAGGTGATAAGAGGTACGGTTCTCTTGGTTTTCCCTCCCCTCTACTTGTCGTTCATTTCTCTTGAAAAGGGAGGATCGAGATTTTTCTTGCTTAACTTGGGATTAGGTTAATGGAAGGGTTGCAGGGTAAGTTCAGGGTTGGTCGGTGGATGTTTTTTTTTTTTTTTTTTCTTTCGATATTCTTTTCTTTTTCTGTCTCTTCACTTCGGATAAGTAATTCGACTCGTAGTTTTCCTATGTATCAATAAGATCGGCGAACGACAGGTCGAATACGACAACATGGCGCATTTAAATTTCGCGAAACTCGCCTATCAGTTAGTAGTAAAGTAGTATTGCTTCGAAAGTGCTTCTTTCTCTTTTTTTTCTTTCTTCCTCTTCTTTGTATCATCACTGGCTGCACCGAGTTTTCAACGAAATGAGGTTCGTTTGTTTCTTTCCCTTCTTTTTTTTTTTTTGTATTTTTCTTTCATCGGTGCGCCTGAAGAATACTTATCCTTCCATCGTCCTCCTCTGTCGTCATTACGTTTTCCTCGTTCGGTCGGAAAGCAAATGACGAGAGATGTCGGCGAAGGGATGATTGCTCGAAATTATTTTGGCGAAAAAAAAAGAAATTGAGAAATACGATAAAGCTCAAAAATGAGAATGAAAACGATTGAGTAATGTAATATAGAATTAAGGCGCGTTGCCAACCACGCGCTTTTCTCACCTTAACTAGGAACCGAATGTGCTAAACGCAACGACTAAAATACAAAATAGAATTAATACAAGACTCGACAATAAGTTATAATTAAGGAGTAGTGTTTCGGAGGGGAGTTTGTGGTAGTAGGGGTAGGATCTGGCAAGGAACTGGGATTTGGATTTGATATAATCAGGGAGGATGAAGGTGGGGACTGGATGATTCCGTCAGATATACTGGAGGAATTGCATACAAGTCTCTAGGAATTTGTTAGATCCGCATTGATCGATATGATACACGCGAATGTCTCAGACTTAATGACTCCTATGTGTATCGCTTTGTTTCTTCCAATTGTTTCCCGTCATTTGTTTAAACTCGTTTCGCTTCGATCGAGGATCGGCGCAATTGATCACGCTTATCGCAGACTCGGTATGAGATCATTTATAATCGCGTCTCCAGTGGAATCGGAAAATCGTTATACTCGACGCATCCTACCCTAATAATACATTTCAAAAGTTTAAATCGCATTCGATTTTCGCGCGCTTCCACAAGATGCTCTCCCTCGCCCCTGAATTCTCGTGTTCGCGCTAAAATAACGAGTCGCCATAGCTAGTCGCAGTTATTAACGAGTCTTATGAGAATCACCGAGGATGTAGAATTTGCGCGAGTTCATTTAGTCGTCTCCACAAGATCCATTCCTCGATCACGTCGCACTCCTCGTTGTCTCGACGAAGAGTAGCAATAGAATAAGATAGTCATAGATAGTCATAGATAGTAGTAGTAGTAGTAGTAGCGGTAGTCAAAGTAGTATCAGTAACGGTAGTAGCAGTAGTGACAGTATTAGTGGGTAAAGTAGTAGCAATAGTATTAGTAGTATCGGTCGAAGTAGTAGTAGCGTCTACCTCGCGTTGGGAACATCGCAAGTATAGAGAGTACAGGTTTGTCCTAAGGATGCTGTCTCTAGACGTACATCCCCATGCCATACATGGAGCCCCAATCGACACCCTGGAAGCTGGACATGTCGACGTTGGTCAGGGAGTATCCTTGATAGGGATTGCCAGGGGCGGCAGCGGTCGCAGGGTTAGCTGGTGGTGCCGGTGCTGGAGCGGGGGCGGCTGCAACCGCCGCAGGAATCGGGTACGGGGCGTATCTGTAGGCTGAGAGAGCAGGATAGCTGCCAAAGAGTTTTCCATAGCCAGCGACGGCATTCTGCACCTGCGCCGCAGCGGCTGCAGCTGCAGCAGCCTGCACCTGCGCCTGGGCCTGAGCCGCGACTATCTGCGAGGCAACCGGCAACGGTGGCTGAGGGGCCAGTCGGACCCCCAGCGTACTAAGGACGACCCTCTTTCCCAGTGCAAGTGCACCAGGTTGCACGGCCTCCTTCGGCTGGGCCTTCTTGCACTCGACCTTCTTGTTCTTGATCGTATGAAAGTGGATCTCGCACACGCGGTCCACGACGTCCTCGTTCTCGAAGGTCACGAAGCCAAATCCACGATGTCTCTTTGTCTGCTGGTCCATCAGCATCACCGTCTCCTCGACCTTTCCAAACTGATTGAAGTAAGCCTTGACCTCGTCGCTGCTCGTATCCTGACTGACGCCTCCTACGAAGATCTTCTTCGTACGGTTAGCCTGCTTCGCCCGATTCTTCGGGGTCGCGTGCTTCGGGTCGATCTTCTTCCCGTCCAGGGTGTGAATCGGACACTTGAGGACCTTGTCGACGCTGCCGGGCTCGGCGAAGGTGATGAAGCCGAAGCCGCGGCTGCGCTGTAACATTCAACGAAGCAAGAGCGTGATGCCGTGGGCCTCGTTGCTTCCAGGAGCCCGGAAATACACTCTCTCTCTCTCTCTCTCTCTCACACACGCACACACAGTCATTCGCTCTCTCTCTCTCTCTCTCTTTCTCACTCACCTAAAACAAAACCTGTGCGTTTCGGCGCCTAGAAGATGACTTTAGACTTTACCTCGGGAATGGAGTTTGATTCAGAGAGTAACGAGGAAAATTCAAGAACATTAAAAGCTGCTCATGATTTCTACGGCAATTACTAAAGCTCTACGACAATGTCTCTCTCTAATTATTTATTCTCTTTCGTTCGTTTACTCCGCAACCAACCTGTGTGACTGGGTCCTTCATTATGAGTACGTCCGTGACGGTGCCGAACATCCCAAAGTATTCTCGCAGCTTCTCGCTGCTTGTCTGCCAGGAAAGCCCGCCGACGAAGAGCTTTCCTGGTGCCGGGTCACCACCGTTGGGTGTGCTCCTTCCGGAGCTGCCCGAGTGGCTGCCATTTATTGGCACTAGGGCGTTGTGGAAGTCGTGGTCAATCGCGCCGTTCGCCTCCATACCGGCGCTGAAACACAAATCATTCTAATTGACGATCCGACGCTTAATATAAAAAATTAAACGAATCATTAAAAAATCATAGGACGTTCGATATCATTTATTTTACTTTTTATCTATTACAGCTGATCCCACTGGCAGCGATTAATTGTCTGGTATTCGCAGCCATACCTCTTATAGCCTGGCACAGGATCTTCGTGACTACTATCGACGTACAGTAAGTATCACGAATTAACGATTGTGTCGTTCAAACATCAAAGTGCATATCCTCAGCATACAAACGATAACCCGGTTACCGTAGATACTTCAATATATTCTGTAAAATTCACGTACATCAAATGGATTTCGATTGCACCTTCGTACAAGTCAAATTGCACGGACGCCTAGTAACGAGTAAGAATTATGCTTCTGCCACGTTTTGGATTTGCGCGAAGAAATTATTATGACATTTAAGATTCCATTGATCCATCCGATTTCGGCGTTGGTCGAAATTTAATGAGAATTAAATAATAATCGAGACGACCGATAACGTTTGGCATGAAAAATACATCTTTTTTCAGACTTGGTGATTATCAGCGGTGGGAGATGCCGTCGGTTCCGCGATTCTTCGACCTGCGTAATCCTCGCAACCTTAAGGTGAGGCTAGCACCGAATGTATAGCGAAGCAAGTGCTTCCTACAATAGGAAGTATATATACTATATACTATATATATATATATATATATATAGTATTAAACAATGTATATCAATTCACATGGGCCCATCCTAAGTCATAAGGAATAGATTCTCTAGCTGGGACACCAGTAGCATCCCAATGGTACAGCGCAGGAGTGTAGGGAGGGATACAGGAGGAGAGTATCGCCCTGGACTTCTGGATATTCGGCAAGAAGCGCCATCCTCAGGATTGTAATATATCCCAGAGCGTCAGAGAATGGGATGAGTGAGCGAGGCCAGGAGAGAAAGTATATGTGATCGCAAGGATGATGGTAGGAGAGGAGGGGAGAGGGGCGGTATGTGTTCCAGCAGAGAGGATACTGTGCCCATCTCTGTCTTTCTCTCGTGATCACATACGCGAGCGCACTCTACTTTTCTCATTCTCTCTACTGTACTCTCGACATCCCTGAAACCACCCCCCAATGGCTCGACAGGGTCTCTCTACCCTGCACCCATATTCCCTCTCGCTGTACTAGTGGGTACCGACCGACTCGTTCTCGCGAGTTCAGGAGGGTCGTGAAGGTCTGAGGGATGGAATGGCAGAAGAGATGGGAAAAGACGCTACGTTACTCGAGTTTGCGGGGTTAGAAGGGAGGGGATGGAAATGGTAAGGGTGCAAGAGAAGGATATAGTCCCTAGGAAAAGGGGGCGAGGGTGGGTGGGTTGGGGGGTATGGTTGAAGGTACGAAGGCTCGCGGCAATGGGGATGGTGTGGGTTTAGGTACGAGTGCACCTGTAGGAAAGGGGTGAAGGAACGCGAGGGGCAAGGAGGAGGGTGTATATGTGTATGCGCGAAAGAGAAGGAGGGTGGATGGGTGGGTGAGTCGGTTGGATGGTTGGTAAGGGGTGGGTGGGTGAGAAGCGCGCAGCTGGTGGATCAATAGTCCCCGTACCCTCAGTGGCCGTACGGGGGTGTCGCGCGCGTTTCTCTCTAGCCTCATCGGCAACTACCCTCCTGCCTTCCCAACCTCCCTCACGGTTCGCGGCATCCCCACTACCAACCGAGGAGCCCGGCAACCTCAGGGTTGAGGGGGACAGGGTGCGGAGGCGCCGTCGCGCGACCGACGCAGTGCCGTCGGGACGCTCGACCGAGTCGCTACCGCCTTTTCACCGAGATAACCTCCATTGTCGTCAACGACGTCCACTCCTATCGTCAACCAACTTCATTTTTTTTTTTTTTTTTTCTTTAAATATCCATCAACGATCTACGCGTTCATCCAGACAGAAATACTAATCGCACAGCCATTTCCTTCGTCTACGTTCCGATCTATGGGTTCGCCCAGTGAGTTGAAAATTCTTGCGGATCCGCGCGTCGATGTCTTAAATTCACGTAGCATGTCTACCTCGGGCACCATCTTCGTCGAGGTGTAAATCCCGACGATGCTCACTACGCGGACGAGGACTGAACAGTTTACCGAAGAAGACGATCAAGAAGAAGAAGAAGAAGAAGGAAGCAGCAGCCCTTGCCGGGAATATTGTCCTGTCACAGCAGTACGCCTTTTAAGAGTTACTGGTGTGATGGGACATTGTCCTCGACACGGAGCAAATCCTCGCACTCCGAAACGTAGTAGCAATCGGAGAGAGAGCAAAAATCTGACGAATATTCATTTTAACGTGAACCGAAATGTTTCTAAGGGTTGTAATTATTCGGGTGTAAGGGTGAGACTGATAATAATTGTGAGAAAGTCGAGTTATAATAGGCAAAGATAATACGCGCTCGACGTATCCTGCCGTCCCGACGTACCGACGTCCTCGTCCGTTCGTTTGTGCTTATGCTCTCGCCCTCTCTGTCTTTCTCTCTTTACACTTTCGGACAGTTTACAAAGAATTTGCGTGCTGTACGGATTCGCGAAGACCGCCAAGTGTGCCAGCCACCATTTCTTCACATACTTTTCCTTCGTACACTTCTTTAATCCTCGGCAAACAAGACTTTGCGTTATACGGAGAGATTTGTCTGAGTGTTAAAACGAAACAATAAAAACAAGCCCGAGACTATGGTCCCAGATTATACACGATCTTCGTCTGTCGACCTCGTCGCGCCACGCAAGATTACGCAAGACCAGTCCGAACGTAGGAGAATGAAAAATAAAGGCATATTTTCATGTACCGCTTCGCTAAAGTGCGTATAAAAAAAAAATTGATCTTGATTCTTAAAAAATCGACAAAATTGATTTGTCGATAGAAGAAAAATTCCACGGACGGAGCGATCGTTATCGTTGTGTAAAAAAAAAAACAATATTCGAGGGTGGAAGTACCGTACGATGAACAAGGGGATGAAATTTCAAGCCAGTAACCAAGAGCGCCTAATAGAAACAGGAAAGAGAATCCTCAAGTACAAGAAGATGAATTGACTGGTGTCCCAAGAAGGTAGAGAATCCAGGCTAACGTGGACGGCTCGAGGCGAAACCGTTTCCGGTCGATAAGGGGGCACCTTCCGGTCGATAGAGGCGCGACTGCCCACCTGGTGGTCGCATTGATCAACCTCTTGTTACTTAAACTTCCCTAGCACAGTCGGTGAGGCCTAATGCCAACCCATGACCTCATGGGCAATGGCCCAGTTCGTGAGGATCGACCTTACCCAAGCGTCCGTTTCCTGGACGACGGGTTCCTATCTTTCTGAATAATGAAGTATCCCTTTTTTTTTCGTGTTGAATCGTCACAATCGAGCGTCGCAGTCACGAGGAGAATTAATGAGAAGAAAAACCGGAAACGTGACGAAGACAAAAGAATGGCCGTCCGAACCTTTTTATTGAATGGAAAATTTTCGACCAACCCTCGACACCGTCTATTGTTGACTGGACTTAAGGATCCAGCGGTCTGCGAAAGGACTGTAAACGAAAGAAATGACTGAAACTAAAGACCCGAAATCAAAAAAAAAAAAAAAAAGAAAGGGACTCGAAAAGGGAACTCACGAGGACACACGTGCGCTTATAGTAATTATCGACGGCACGCGACCCTCGTTATGCCTTCTAGATGTCGCCCTTATATATACCCTACCTATCACGAGCAGACGTACCAACGTCACCAAGCCACTCTGAGAATACAGAAAGGTAGATTCCGTGTTAAATGCCTATACGACTTTGTTTTACATTGCGCGATACACTGAATGAAGTCTGCCCTCGTGCCGAGCGTGAGAATCGATAATAAATATATATATTAAAAGTGTATTACTCAATTATATTGATTAATCGAAGAACTAATAAAAGGCGTGACTATATCGATAATCGTACACCGGGTGCTCGTGTCGTGTACAATATCACATATAAAACTGGACATGGACACGTGTGACTGAAAGATTTGTAAATTAATCAAAGTTTTATTATTCGATTGAAAATGACGTAATTCGCTTTTTTTTGTCATTACAACAAACCACCATTGCCGAATCCAAGGCGAGGAGAGTCATAAACGAGAAGCCGTCGAGGATAAAGAGGAGGAATTAACTCAAGAGAAATAGAAAGACAATTGATTAGTCGCGAATTAGTGGGTGCGGCACGTCTCGCGGTGAGAGCCTGATTCCGAGGAGAATGGGAGAAAGAAGTAGTTAGATATATAGGTATGAGGGTGGATATTGAGGAGAAAGGGTAGGGAGGTGGGGGCGAAAGTTGGGAGCGACCCGACCAAGAGTGTTAGAGGGCACAGTCACCAGATGGCAGCACTGTCGTCGCGCCAAGCTCTAGTACCGGGTGGCCGCCGCAGACGGGCGACACAGTCGTGGCCTCGGGCAATGCGATGGAAACTGCCAAAAATGCTGGCAACAATTCCGAATCAATATTGTGCGATATCAGAGGAGAAGGCGTACGCGAAGCAGACAGCCGGCAAATTGTGGATCGAAGTGAGACTGGACGCGAGAGACACAGGAGTAACGGATAACGAGGAGAGCGACGGGGACAGAGAGAACTTACGAAATCCAGAAGCAACCACGGTGGACTCCAGGAGGCACGAGATTCCGTGACAAATTCAATGGAAAGCGGCCGAGTCTTCCTCAAGATATCCAGATTGAAATCGAGTGAGACAAGGGAAATGACGTTAGATGTGTAGAATGAAAAACGAAATTGAAGTAGTGAAAAAGCATATACGGAAATAGATATATATGTATGTATTATTTATACTGTAACCGGGAAATAGAAAAATCCCTAGACGTATATATTAGATTACTTAGTGTAAATCCGCACCGTTCCTATACACGATATACATAAATATATGTATACATCGGCTAACGTAGTAGATGGCAAAAGTATTCACGAAAATAGCATATAAACTGTGTATACTAGCGAACAAGATCACAAACCTCTAGTAATTCACGTAGCAGTAAAATAAGTAGTTTAGAAACAAAACAAAAAAAAAAGGAGACAATCTTGTTAACCAGTATCTGTCCACTGTAATAAATGGTAACCCCGGCTTGTTTCTGCACAGTAAAATAGTAGTCAGTACATGTAAGAGTGGTAATCACGTGCACCCTCAACATCCTCACCCAGAGGGGGTTGGGTATTCGTATCCCTCTCGAGTCTCGTAATTTGTTAGCAAACTGTTGCTCGTCGCCATTTTCTTTTTCGTTACACACGTACACACAGGGGGCTCGGTGCATGGTAGGATTCTCTATTTAAAGCGCGACAAATTAAAAACTTCCCTTAACGAGCGGCTACGAGCACGTTGATCCTTAAGCCTTAACTGCACTTTTTCAACCCCTCTTTAATGCCGTCTCCAACCCACCCGGGCTCGACTGAGCGTCCCTGCGAGGTGTAAAGCGCGTGGATGTCTGTCTCCGCGCGACTTGTCTCAATTTATTTTAATTTGGACAATATTAGTTTTAATTAAGCATACAATTAACGCGAAACACGTCGGCGGGATAAACGGCTGGAAATATACGTGGTGCGTGTCGTGTTAAGAAGCCCGTAGTTAAGACGATACTCGTGAAGACTTGAGAGAGAGGGAGGATGAGGTTGGGAGGGGGGAGGGGGGTAGAGAGTGACAGGATGAGGGCTGGTGAGCGAGGTCAGAAACTTAGGGGTTGGTTCAACGACGTGAAAATGATGGATACATCCGACACCGTGTTCCATTATGGACGTTGTAGCTGAGTGTGCGAATCTAACACGACTAAGGGTTGAAGAATATATGAAAGATTGGATTAGCTGAAAAGGTGAGGAAGGGGATGATTTTTGGTAGTTTTGATTTTTCCTGATAAACTTAACCTCCTGCCTACTAAGGGCTGTGACAGCACTTATACCGAAGTCGACGGTCGAATCGGTACATCCTCTTTGAGAATAAGGGTTGCTTCTCGCTCGACACGTTATCCGATCAATACTCCAGGCTCCGATTAATCTACGGGGTGGGTACTGTCCTGGAGTGAAACTACCCTCGGCAGATGGCCAGTAGAAAACATTGGACCCTCCCTCTGTGTCCACCCCCTCTTATACAGTGTGGACGGTGTACACAGTACCTACCCTTGATACAAATCCAGGAATAGAATCTTATTAATTGCTGTCGATTCTTGCAGATAGGGGTTGCTCGAGGATTTAGGTAAATATTATAAAAAATATTGGCCGACTTTACGGAATTCTTATGAGGGTTGAACCTTTACGTAATATCTTTGCATATCAACCCCCCCAGGGTGAACTGCACGGGAGAGAATGAGTTTAAATCTTCGAGCCATTCATATAGAAGGGATTTGACGAGGGGTGGTCCGAGGGGGTTGATAAAGTTATTTTCCCGTATCTAGAAGTTACTCCGGCAGGGGGTTGGTTGGCTGGGTTCATTTATTGGGAGGATATAATTCACGTAGACTCAAGGCATCTACGTATGGCCAAGGGTGGTCGCTGTTCCTGCCAGGGATCAAATGAGCTCTTCTTCTGGAGGGATGATGGTCAATGGGGGGTTGCGTATTAGAGGAGCCTTGGGATTAGCGGCGATTGTCTTCACCAGCTTCGCCATTACTCAGCTCGACTGTCGAAGATCACAAAACTTTTTTATTTGTTGTCACCGTGTGCCAGTTTCTTATATCGTACTGCGTAGACTGTGTATCAGTGTGTATAATGGATCCGCCATTATTTCTTGGTTATCTAGGTCACCCTTATTATTTGCCGCATATACTACCCCCTTTTGCCATCTTAGTGATAGTAACCTCTCTTATTGTTCTCCTGCCGGTACGTTTCGACTCCATTTCCGTTGGCAGATAACGAGCTTCGTTGAATCGAGACAGTGAAACGCATCCGGCACTAGGGGTGGTTTCAACCCTCGTAAAATTACTCCGGTGTGGCTACTGTTGCCACGCGCGACCCAAAATTCCAACCCCTCCTTGCCTCTACGGCCTCTCGGCATGGATGCCCTCCACGCTATGGTCACTGCCGAAATGAAAGAGAATAGAAGAGACTGGAGGGGGGTGGTGTAAAAAAGATGAAGCTTTTAGGGTGAGAACACGCTGAACGTTAATGGGGAAGAGTCGCGGAAATCCTGAACGCTTTTATACGATCAGCCCGTCTAGACAGAGTCGATAACAGTCCTCTCATATTTATTTAATGACGCCGAGAGAAAATAAGCAACGGACTCCTGGGGTCAATAATTTATCAGGCACGCGCACCGCTACTACGTTTCGCTTGATTACCGAGAGTTAGCTTACGATCCGAAATCTTTTGTCCAGTTAAGAAACGAGAGTGACGGCACGCGCGTTATACGCTTGTATACGCGGCGCCAACAAAACGGTGAAAGTTGGTTTTCATGGATTAACCGCAAAATTACAATCGAGCTACGGTCACAGTACCGATTTCGATATTACACTTTTATATTCGCTTGTCTTTCTCTTTGTCAATTAGACCAACGAAATCTGTAGGCTGAAGCAGGACTGACATTTTCTTCCGAGCAAACGAGCAGCGCGCTCGATTCAGGCGGGAAAGCAAGGTACTAGTTTCGACAGACGGGACGATAGCCAGAAGTTTCCTTCGATAAAAAACAGATGTCAGCACGAGGGAAGTCTATGGCGACAGTGGCGTACTCTTGAAACTCCGACGGTCGGTACACGCAGAGGGGTTAGTTCTACCATACCGACTGATACGCCAATACAGAAACCACATACCTCTTTTCCGCTAGGGGGTGATTCCAATCCTAATCTTCTCAAGTCCAACCCCTATAACATCCCCCCATACAATACATAGAACCAAACTATATAAGTTATCATGTGCAAGCGAACCCCATACGTGCATCAAATCCCTGACTCAACAACGTCGTAGCTAGAATTTACTTCCTATGACGCATACTTAGAAAAACCACCCCAGGAAATAAACCCAATTAATTCAGAAAATCCATAGCCGTAATCGGTTTACCCAGATACGGCTTACATGTAAATTTTCTTTAAATTTCCTAAAATGGGCGACAGCCCCTCTTTCTTCTCTCTCTAGCATTCTATTACCATTCACAATCACATTTCCTTACTTCCCCATGTACAGCCAGGCTGTTCAACTCCCTGCTTCCATGATGCTTCCTCACTTTTCTCATGTACATAAGTCTCCATAGGATTATAATACGAATACACGCAAATCACACCAATGACGTATTCCCTACAAATAAATAAGTTATACCAACCCCTGAAATACTTGGAAGCAAATCATTTCCCCTATAAAGCCAGCATTGCTCGTATTTCTTCCTATAGCAGGTACAGGCATTATAGATGCGGCCCGATCGATCGATCGTGGCTGGATGCCGCGTTCGGCATCCAGCCAGTTATACCATGGGAGCGAGAGCAAGAGAGAGCAGTGAGAATTCATCGAGAAGGAAAGAGACAGATAGAGTCAGCACGGTGGCAGTCAGAGAGAATGTTAGGTAGGGAAGTTTGTTTGAGCTTTAACTGGGAAGTTGCACTACTCGCTGTGTATCGTCGTTTGACGCAATACAAGCCAACGAGTGAAAAGGGTCCGAGGGTTGCCAAGAATCGATCAGTCCCTTTCGTTATACACGATTTCCGTATACACAATATGTACCACCTATACACGCATCGACGTACGAGGGTCACGCAGCCAGTCGACCGTACACGCACCACCCCTCTCCATAGTACTTAGTATCCAGTATCGTATACCACATATCCTTCCCACTCTCACGGTTGGCATGTAGGAACCTCCATTGAAAATACGATCAGATTGTGTAGCGAAGTAGCTTGATGTTAGAGGAAAAATAAAAAAAAAAAAAAGACTGGTTGGGATGATCATTAGTGTTGCTAGGGGGTGAGTTCGCAGAAACGCAAAAGAGCTTTATCATCCGATACCCAGAATTCCTCTAAGGGAGGAACGAGAGAGTAAATAGGATACAGAGAAAGGCTACTAGAGAAAATTTGATCGTAAAACTCTCCCCCTGTCTTCCTTCGTCCATGGAAAATTTTTTCTTGTTATTAGGGATAGGGGGGGGGGGGGGTAGGAAAAGGATTCTTCTACCGATAATTAATTCGGCCTTTAGAAACATGAGAATTTAAAGTGATGGTGGGTGATTAGGGGCGAAGGTGGGGTAGGAGTGGAGGGTAGTTTCACGTAAATCCATGATTAAATCTCATTTTCTAAAGTCTGTCGATTTTAATCTCAAGCTTTTGTTTGGTTTTTTTTTTTATTTTTGAACGTTTTCGCCAAAATTACCTTATCTCGCAAGGGATGATTTTGCGATTTAAGGATAATACACAACGGGTTCCTCGCGTGGCAGTGGGATTAACGTTATCTTCAAAATGACGACGGATCAGACGTCGCTTGGATTATGTTTTCGGGGTTGCACGGGGATGATTTTAAGTCAGTCGCAAGGGATGTATTCCTTCCGTCGTATAGACGCGCAGACAGACCGACGCAGCCAAGGACAAATTACAGAATCGAGTAACGGCGAATTATCCTGGATATTCGAGGCATGCGCAGGCAACCGGAAGCTCTTCGAAATCCCCAAGTTACAGCAGTGAATATTAATGTTTCGGTTGTTCTCCTCGTACCTTGAACAGTAATAGGGGTGGTTTGACACCACCCTACGTGCAACCCCGTGTCTGGAACTCGGTCGTACCGACTCAGGAAGAACCGACCGTATGTCTTGTTCCTTGTCAACTACACCAGAATGGTAGACTTCCTTGTTCACGACGTGAAAGACACCCTTTGTTTTTCGTTAAGTTAAATCCCTTCCTGTTCAACCCTCGACAAACCAGCCTGATTGAGAACACTGAAAAATGAGACCACCGGCAGGAACCACAGCGCACTCTGGTAATCTATACAAATTTTTAATGGAAGGAAACTCCGGGTGATATACATGTAAAAGTTGCAAGGGTTGTTGTCGCAGAAGGCAACGTGACGGAGATAAGGGTGCAATTTTATTTATATATTTAAATATATAAACCGTGTATACCTGTAGATATCCGTGTATCGGCTGCAGAGACTCTGGATAAGAATTAAATTCCAACGTTGGGGATGAAAAAAAGGGGGGGGGGGGCAAAAAATACATGCCCTGTTTTATTCATCCCCCTGAATATTTCTGAAATAGGTGGGGGCACACTGCTAAGGGTTGCTGACGAGGATAGTTTCGTCCTTCCGATAGGAATACTCGAGGGGTCTTTCGACGGGCTTAGGGGTTGGTTATTTCCATTGGAACGCCGCCTGGAATATTCGGCTACGAATTAACAGATTTTATCAGGGGTAGATTCTACAGGTCTCAAAAGTCTGCTTACAGACTGTGTAGTAGGTGGTAGGTATGCCCAATCAGGAATCTCGTCGAATTTAAGGGTTGCTTTTATTCGAGGATTCTTTGACTTGAGTTATCGCGTCGATCGCTCCTACTATTCGGTATCTTTTAATTTTCCCTCATTCACCGTATAACAGCCAAAAGGTACGAGACAGTGAAAAAGTATTTGTTCTTATTGTGAATTACCAGTCTAATAATATACAAGAATAGACGCCACACCCTTGGGATACATTAAATGGGTTTTGGAGTAGATGATTTAACGATTTGGTGTTTCAGTAAAAATTTTGCAAAATATTAAAATTCGATCTGAAAGCAATTTGACTAGTTTGCTTTAAGATGGGCTCATAAATAATACATGTATCGTTATATTTTCAATCGACAAGAAACAAATATCATCTATAAACTGATATTACCATCAGTCGGACAAGTAGTTTTTTCGATAACCGACGTTAAGTGGTCGAATTTCGTTAGAAAAAAAAAAAAAAAACAGAGAGAAAATAAAAATAAGGAAAGTCAGTGTAATCAGTTCTCAGTCGCACGAGAGTGACGTTATCGAGATTATCGAATCGATAACGTCAGTCCAGGCATTAGGTTTCCAAGAAATAGGATTTCTGGTAGAATATTCAATCGCGTCCGAATCCACCATGAGCCGCACGGGTCCTCTTCGTCACGCAATTCATCTTAGGGGTTATTTCCATGCACGAAGGGGATCAGCGACGGTCTGCAATTACCGAATAAATCGGCCGTGACGTAACGACAGTGATACCACGAGGACTGTGAGGTCCATGGCATAAATGAATAAATTCACGAGACGATTTCACCGCGGCAAACTCCAATTAAGCAAAAGCACCCTTAAATCCGGGAACAAGCTTTAGGAGGGCTATTATGGGTAAGATCGAAAACAACGAGAAAAAAATGGAAAAAAATGAGTAAGTGAACCAAAGAAGAAAAAAAATATTCGAAGAAGAAAACAACCCCCCTCTAGTGGTATATGTAAATTGACATCTAAGGGATGAATCGAATGAATTTCAAAATCTAATACCGTCCGTATAAAAGAATCTTTCGGCACTCGATACTCGGAACGTGACTGTTGCACGTTCCAAAAGTCCTCCCAAGGGATGATGTGAGTTTCATCCCTAGCGAAGAGCAGGATCTTCAGAGTTCCCTCGGCAGGGGAACGGCATCGTTTCTCGAAGATGGCGTAATGCCCAAGAGGGTCGTAACCTCTAAAATTTTCATGGAATCTCATTAATCCACGACACGAGAGGTGGTTACTAAATGGAAGCTAAAACGGTTACCAACCTAAGAAACCGTCCAAGGGGTAAGAAGTCTGATTCTTGAGACACGCAATCCATGGCTGCCAACTTACGACTAATTAGTTTAAAAAATTATTAAAATAGATATATATATACAGATATATACCCGACCCTCCACTCCGTAACCTGGTACAGACGAACCGAAGGGGTTGGCAGATATAAGGGTAGGTCCTGTAGCAGCCGTATTTCTGTGCACTATAAGTAATTAATGGTATGCTGGCATCAAGATAAAGGATTAAAGGATCGGAAAATCCGTCGTGAAACGACAGACGAGTCTGGCAGTTCAACCCCGTCCCACCCCCCACCCCTTAACTACTGTCCGTCGAGATTTTGATTGCGGTAAATTAATTAATTCACTCGCTCACAAAACCTTAAAGTCAAATCTCAAGAGACTCGTTCGCTTCGTTACCTTAAGATTGATGGACCTTGGTACACTGATGACTATAGCAGGTAAATTCTCCCCAAGTCCACCACCCTTCAACCCCATGCATCCCCTCTTTTTGTCCTCATAAAACTTTCCTGGCTTCCCTCCCTTGTCGCACTTACGAGAGATCGTCTCCCAAACTCAAAAAGGGGTAGGACGACGGCCCGTTCCCATCCTCTTTCGCGGTCCTCTCGAGTCAAGGGTGAAAATCATCGCAGACCCGGGGAAAACCCAGTGGAATTCCAAAAATCAATAACAACCCCACACGCGAGCAACGACATTGCGTGCACGCGTGAACGAAGAATATCAGCGAAATACTCGTCTTTGATTCATTAGTTAATTTTTTTTTAATTATCAAACCAAAAAAATTACGCCGCTCCACCCCTTAGTCACAACCTAATAACACTATAGCCTGTGACTATCGTCGTCGTAAGGTGATGCTGGTATCGATAGACTGAAAATAATAGACTATAGAACAACCAGTGTCTGTCTACCAAATTAAAGTCAAAACTGAAACTAAGTATTATTATGTGAAAATGTATTTTTCGAAAAATCTTGAAATTTCACCAAAGTTTAAATCTTTCACGATCGAAAAGACTAGAACGCAGATACAGATATACTCGGATACACCTTCTCTCTCCAAGCACTGTATTCTCGTTTATTTTCCCCGTTAAAGTTAGACGAGTAAAGCCATCATCCAAATAACGAATCTCCATCCCCGGTTCACTTAGTGTAACAGATTGATTAAATCCAACCCCTACCCGTAGCACAGAGAAATATACCAAAAAAGAAACAAACACAGATACGGATTGCAAGCATAAAAATATATTTATCGCAAGGCTGTTCCCAGGAGTAGATCGTTTGATCCATTAAACGTGATTTTGAGAGACTCGCAGCTCCTACGAGGTACAAATCAGCCCCAGTACTCAGGTTTGATTGAGTTAAGGCTTAATGAAAAGCGAATTAGGATATTAGAATCGAGAAGTCACATTGAAGCAATTGTTAATTATCGATTAATCAGTTTGAAATCTAAGGGCGTGGTGAGGGAGGAGGAGGAAGAGGAGGGGGGGGGGGCGGAAAATTCAAGGAACTCAAAGTTCACCTAATACGGAAACCGAAAGCCAAGAGTAGAAAAGCAAGTTAGCATCCCCCATTCAGTAGGGTGGATCGAATTCAGCTTCATATACATCGACTGAGAGTCGACAGTGCTGATAGGGTTGATGTGAACCTCAGTCTCGCATCCAACCCCTGACTGAAAGTTACGCCTGATTCAATGTTAGACAATATCACGTGGCAGGATAATGTCCCACCCGTTATATACGTGTACACGTGTCGCCCGCGTAAACAAGATAAAATGAATAATAAATTAACAGGAAAGTTAGTCAAAATGAGGTATACGAACTTTCCCAATGGAATCCCAAAGGTATTCGTCGTATAGGTAATCGCTTGCAATTACCTGCTATACTAACGAGCTCGACAGCCAAGTCTCCTAATGGACAGTTTATAGTCGCGTTAAGGTGAAAAAGAATTATGAATGAATTAACGATATAAATTGAGTGAAAATTAACAAAAAATAATAATTAAAATAAATTAACATGGGTGGGTATTTTGCGTTCTAAAGGATTTTTACTGGATAATGGCCAAAATCGATTATCCACCTTATATATATATATATATATATATATATATATATATATCTCGCAGATTGATAGTACGAATCCTGCACTAGCAATAGCGGAATAACGATTACAGTTATAGCTAACGAATCAATATAAAGTGATGAGGGTGAGGAGTAGGAGGGAACGGTAGGAGCGGGGGACGAGGGGGGTAGCAGCAGAAACGTCAGCTGGATAAATAACCCGGACATTTTGTCTATCGGGTTTTAGGATGGCGACTGCTCGCGTTCGCGCGATGACGATGACGTCACTGGTGGCCGAAATAAAAAGTTACGTAACAATACAAACAAAAATCATACAAACAAAGGGTAGATATATGTCAGAAGGGGACTGCTCGAAGGAACGGGATTCGCCGAAGGCAATTGGCAACACGAGACCAACGAACGGAGAGAATGGGACGAAGGTGCATGAAGGAGCAGTGCGTTTAACGCATGATAATATATGAGGACGAAAAACAATGCAAACCTGCGCACAAGGGGGAACGAGGGATAAAATGGAGAACGAAAACATAATCTAAGTGAGTCTCTTTGCTATTGGATTTAGCGCGACAGGTTGGAACTTTACTTGTGTTAATTCTAAGAGCAACGTATCTCCGACTCTCTTTCGCGTCTCTTTATTAGACACCCTGTATACACACAGGCGTTCACAATTACGTGTGTGTGTGTATATATATATATATATAATATATATGCACACTGTGCGCAGACATACATACAAAAATATATAGAGATTCTGTCTATGAAAGAGAGTTTTGTATTATTATTATTATATTTTATCTTATAGTAGCCTCGCTGATTCTCGTCGCCTTCTTCTTCATACTGTTTTTCGTGTTCCTTCGAATGTGTGTGCGTGTGCGTGTGTGTAATTTTTTTTGTACTCTTCTTTATCAACTTTTCCATCCGTCATCGCTACTTCGCTTTTGCCATTATTCTTTACCTGCAGGGAGGTTGCGTATTACGGACCGAGTCTCGTCGTTGTTCCCACCAGGTATCGTGTCCTAGCACGGTGGTCCATTGGCATTATAGCAGCTCGATCGATCACCGATTAGAGATCCTGCGTCCTTGAAAAAAAGAGAGAGACAGAACGAGGAGGGTGGATGAGAGGGAAGAAAAGAAAAGTATACACGGCTGCTGGATTGAGATGGCGAGTAGCTACGTACGTAAGGGACGTAGACGATGGGGGGAGGCTGGGTTATCTTTTTTACAAGGAATTCCTTTCATCAACCCCTCTTTTCTCTCGTGTTGTTTCACTCAACGGAAGGTAAAACGAGAAAAACATAGTGAAAAACAAGACGCGCGTGCCACGTGTAAAGGAAAAGAAAAAAAAAAAGAAAAAGATTCGCGCTAAGAATCGAGTGCGACAAGTGGACGAGGAGTAAACCGAGGATAGGCGAAAGAAACGGACACGGTGGTTGTGCTGGGTTGGTATTGGATTAGCGAGCCCGAGAAAGAGGATGATAAATATTTATAGAGGGCAAACGGATAGGGATAGCGCGAAGATAAGGTAAAAGAAAAAAAAAAAGATAAAGAGGGAAAAAGAAAAGAAAATTACGTGAAAAGGGAAAACAGTGAATAGGAAGGAGGAGGAGGGGGGGGGGGGCAGTGAAGGGGACTCAACTAGGGACAAGGGAACGGGCGATGACGAAGGGTGGTTGAGGGGGCGGGGGGGGGGGATGCTGGGAAGATTCAAGAGAAAAGACACGAAGAGTGTGAAAGGTACACAAGGAGAGCAGAGTGAAAGGTGCGTTCAATGAGTCAGACAACAAGAGAGAAATTTCTCTTTCGAGGATCCATCCCTATTTCTTTCATCTTCCTTTCATTCGCATTTATCTTCGTCCGCTCCTTGGTTCTGGTTCTTATTCTCCTTTCCTCGCCATCCTCCTCCACCGCCTCCTCCCTTCTCGTAATCTTTACCCGTTCGTCTCTCATCGTTCGCGCTCCTTCGTCACTGCGCGTGTCTCCGTCTCACTTTTTCCTTCCATTTACTTCGCCCTCTCGTTCCTCCCATTATCTCCGTCATTCCTTCCCTCCTTCTCATTATTCCCTTACGTGCGCGCGTAGACGTGCGTAACCGGCAGAGGAGTAGTACGCAGCGCGCCCACCTAGATAGCGCTATCGATTTGCTTTCGCGCAATAGGTAGCGCCCTCTGTGTATACTCGGCTCGCGTAGCCCGTTTTAAATTTCGCGCCATATGCACGAATCGGGCCGACGTGTTTTGCCGCGTCCTGGAAAATTAAGGTCACTCGGTTAATTTGCTGGGAGTCCCGGAACCGACGGAGAAGCCGTATCCGAGAAGCCCGGGGAGTCCAGGGTCCAAATCCCACAGCCGATTGGATCGGCACGAGCTTTTCTCTTTTTTTTTTTTTTTCTACTGCTTCCCAATAATAGGTACCACCCGGTATATTACAGTGTGCGCCAGAAGATACCACCTATGTACTATATCAATGCGTACGCTAATTATTTCTTTATATACTATTAACACGTTACGTAATAATTTTATTTTATTAATAACTAATAATAATAATTAACTATTATCACTGTATCTATAGGATAGTCTATTACCTAGTGTTACACTAGTACGTATTCTATACTTATGCGTATCTACATATATCAATATATCAATCATACGTCGTCGCCACCGACATCGTACATCATACATCGTATATTAATATTATATAATAAATATATCATCCTTCTGCTCAGTCTATGGTAAGTAGAGACACATTCGTATATATATAATTTTTAACTGTAGCAAAGAGCTCGTGCCGATCCGGTTTCGCGCAACCTGGACGCCTCCACCAACGGCACATATACCGCTTTTCCGTTTTCTCTCGTGTTCGAAGCTACTACATGAAGAAGGAGAAGATAACGAAGTGAAACAAACTGCGTGAGAGAAATAGAGAGAAAGACAGAGAAAGAGAATACGAGAAAATAATTTATAAAAAAAAGTATGCGACAAAATTCAAAAAAAAAAAAAAAAAAACCGTATCAGAGCTCTAGCTACGGTGCGTTACGTGTCTCGTTCCCTATATACAGTGCACTCAGCGTCATAAATACTATTAACGTTTTGCTGGCAAAATGAAGAAAAAAAAAAAAAGATTTAAAAAATTCATATTCTATTAAGAACTTGCACATCTTACTCGTACAAGAGTATTTAATTTTTCATATGAAAAATTCGACCTCGCCGAGAGTGCACTGTACTATTTTCTTAAGGCTGCATGTATATATATATTTTTTGTTCAACATATTTTTTCACCTCTTTGCAATCAGTGTCTAGTATACGTAAACGAGCTTCACTACTTAGTTACACGTGTACTCGAGAGTTCAGTAATTATATATATATATATTTTTTTTTTTTGCTCATTGGCCTAGTGTACCGACAAGTGAGCAGAGGCAACTATTAAACGTGTTTCTTTTTTCTTACGCGTACGTTCGTACACGTAAGCGTAAAAAAATAGAATGAAATACCAAGTGTATATGTAACGTGTGTCTATATAAGAAATACATATACGACATAGGTACATATAGGTACATATAGGTACATATATGCCAGTTAACGTGTTACGGCGGTTTACTGTACGTGAATATGGTGGTGCACACTTGACACATATGCTCGTGTATATTAAAGTTCTACTACGTCGATTACATATGTATAATAGTACATAGGTATATATTTTCATATATATGAAATGAGTATGCAGTGTGCTTTAATGATATTATATGTAAATATATATATGTATACATATATGTACCTAGTAGACACGACCAAATAAACAATCAGGATGCTCTCTGCTGACTGGTATATAGTAGCATCTTCTCTAGAGTTCTAGATATGCTGGCCACGTACTTTTATATATACACTACGTGCTCTATATGAGGATTATAGAACGATGAAAGGGATTTTTGGATTAAATTTTTCAAACAAACATTTTTTTTTTATTTTGGTCGACGACCATGGGTATTGGGATACGTGTACAGAGAAATATCGGGATCGTTGATTAACATAAACAGATGGACGGAATAGGATCTAAAAAAAAAAAAAAAATAAGAAATTAAATTAAAAGATAAAATTAAAGAAATACTTGCTTGATCTACTTCTAGACATCAAGACTGGTTTTCTTAGAGTGTAAGATGCTAAGGACTACTTTTGTTTTTTCGTTCTCTTGACCAGCTCGACCATCCCCCCCCCCCCCACAACCATTAACATCGACATCCCTTAACGTACGGACAACTGCGAGGATATTGTTATTCAAAATTATTCCGTTGAACAAGAAAATTTCGGTACTGAAATTCATTTGGATAATTGCATTGTTCTACGGTCTAACGAATGCGAGTCGTCGCTTTATTGATAACACATGGGTGGTTGGGGGGACGGGGGGAGGGGGAAGGAGGGAGGGTTAATGAATACATTTTCAAAATTTCGATCGCCCGAAGGAGTGAGGAAGCACGTGGTGGGGAGGAAAAACAGAAACGAATATCTGCGCTGTGTAAATAAAGAATGAAGAGGAAAAAAAAAAAGGCCGGAAAACGTTAGGCAGAAATAATACGTGGAAATTGTATACGAAAATACGATCGATCAACGTGCCACTCCCGTCGTTACTGACTTAACTGTATAAACGTGGCTAATTGTTTGATTAACGATCAAAACGTACCGCGATAAAGGCGGCCATCATTATTACTGCGATACGTGATACGGGATTATGGGAAAACGATCCAGAGTAACGTTGTTCGAGTAGGAGCATACATGAAACATGTACGAAATTAGGATAAGTGGTTAAACTTCCTGTATTACCATTAGAGACCTATAGAGGGAAGAAAGGAGTGTTTCCGTCATTTTCAAAATATTCATTCATAAACGCATATTGTGTATGAACAGTGAACTAAGGGTAGAGTTGCTTTCTGTTTGAAGAGAGAAAAGAAAATATAGAGGAGTTAATACAGGGTTGAGGATGAGAACCCTGGTGACGTCTGATCTCGTACCGCCGTCATCCCCTTGGCATTTGCAGCGTCCCTCTTGAAACCCACCCTCGTTCAGAACGACAACCCTCGCGAAGCGTTTGGTGTCTAATGCCGTCGTTTAACGACCCTGTTTCAGGAATAAGGGTTGAGAACCTCTACTACCCTTCTGCATACGGGGGGAGGGGATGCTTTAATGCGTACTAGGTATACAACGTATATTCGTTTAACGAGCGACGAATTCTCTCGGTCCGGTATTCCCTAAACTACCCTAGCCAGTGCGTGGGCCAGCCAGCCAGCCATCGACTAGGCAGGCTGCCAGCCAGCCACCCTCTTCGGCCAGTGTGTATAGCTGAATCTGAAACTCTGAGGTTGAGAACCTCGCGGCGAAGCGTCTGATCTCATACCCCGAGCCATACCATCATACCATCCCCTTTCAGCTCCAGTCCCTCAGCCATCCAAACGGTTTTCAACCTTACCCCACTCTACCCCTGACCCCGCGAATCGGGAGGGAGGAGGATCAGAGGGGGGGGAACGCACGCTGCAACTTACGAAGAGGGTGCGCGGAGAGTGTATTGTGGATTTGTAGCAATCCCTCGAACCCGGACGCTTCCTCCGGAGCTACCCCTAGCTACATCCTCCCCGTCTTTCCGCCACCCTTAGGCACACGCACACACGCGCGCACGAGTGCTCACGCGCACCCCTACGTCGCCCTGACACCTTCTCTCAACGTAACTTTCGATTTTTCTTCGATACCTTTTTCTTCATCTTCTGCTACCCCACGATAGTCATTACCCTGGTCAACAACCCTGTGGGGGGGGGGGGGGTAAAGCTCGATCATCGTGGCACCTTAATTAAGCCTTCGAGATAATATTGAGGGAAAAGAAAAGAAAATAAATCCCTTTCGAATTAGCCACCGAGTATGCAATGCTACTCTTCTTACATGACGTTCTAGTGGGGGAGGGAGGGGGCGGTCGATCAGAGTGACGCGTAGGGGATGGTTAAACAGAGAAACTTCATCCATGGATCCGGTGGACCAAGGAGGAAATACGATCGATAGACCTGGGCACTGTTCTTCCTTTATGGGGGATGAAAGCGAGGCGATGCTGAGAAAAGGGTTGTAAAGAGAGCCCAGAGCGTGCGAGAGGTCGTACCTCGTATACAAGGGTGTATTTCGGGCAGCTGCCAATTAAAAAGAACTGAATTTTACAAGAGGGATGCTGCTTTGCCCCGGCGTACGCTTTGCAAGCTAGACGCACTGGAACCCTATGAGAATTTCAAGGGGTCTCTCGGTAGTATGCTGTGGTGCCATCTGTGGAGTTTGGCGGGAACTTTGTCTTAAAAATCATCCCCCAGATCAATACTACGCGCGGCCAGACAGAGCCTGCAAAATGCAAGGGTGCTCAGGGCCGCCTTTAATTTTCCCACGGGCGCAGAGACATTGCGCTCTCATAACAATCTGCCATTTTATATTTGCTATCCTTAACGCCTAAGCCTCGGCATCCCCTGCTTCGCCACCCTTGCGACACCCATCAGTTCTTACCGACGTAAAACAATATTTAATCCTTAATAATGAAACTATTTAAATCCAATAACACTGACTGTTGTAGAAACACGTTAAGGAATTTCCAAAAAAAAAAAAAAAAAATATATACCTTGCAACTCTTAAGGGTAGTTTCACTACTACTTCTTCTTCTACTATACTTTTTATTCAGACTCTATTTTTAACCTTGGAAATGCTAAACCCTCCACAAGGTCTAGCACTCGTTCCCCTCTGTAGCTTCGGCGAGTAGAAAACAACCCCTAGTACGAGGGGTTGTTATATTACGTAGATCTCGCTACTTTAACGAAAAGCGTAATATATATCACCAAGTCCGCAATACATATCCTCGATGAAGAGAAAGTTAAAGATTTGCCAAGGATACATCTCTGTCGGAATGCACCCCCCCCCCCCCCCTCCCAGAAAGGCAGTAGCAGAAGCCGCATAAGAGCAGCCCCAGAAAACAGCTGAAGAAGACCTTCGAATCCGGGTCATAGATACGATAGACAGTAGAGGATGAAGTAAAGCTTGCCGGGTTTCAGCGGAGCTAAAAAAAAATAGAGGAGACCAGTTCCTCCCTGTGGCTTCTAATAACATAATTAGATTGACGATGCTAAGGTTTACCCTCCTTACATCCCATCGACTTACGACACATAATTACCTACGTATATATTTCAATCCCATTTTCATCCCCTAACATCTTGCCCAACTCTCAATACTACGTCAGTGAACGCACGGATATTCGATTCGCACGACAGGTCCAGGTAATTTCGCAAATTTATCAGCTCCCTTAGGATATTTTTTCGGAGGGTAACGTACAGGCGAAACGGGAGGGGAGGGGTGGTAGGGTACTTCCGGCAGAGAACCTATCCAAAAGGGAAAGTAAAAGCTTAACGATTCTGTAGACGATGAAGCAGAGAGCCACGAGAGCAGGGTGAGCCATTCGTCTCCGTCGTATTTTCCGCAGCCGAAGCTCGATTTAATATTGACAGGTAGGAAGGTTGGTAAATTCGTAGGAGCCGTGCGATAGGGTAACTGGCGGGTATGGTTGCAGGTAGACGGACAGGGTAGGTAGCTTAGGGTTGGAGTAGGGTTAATGGGGGTGAGTGGTAAGAGGTGGAAAAAGGAAGGGCGTGAACCGACGGTTAAGCGGCTTATTGTGAGCAACGTTCGTCCAATTCTGCCAACGTCGACTGACGGCTGACGTCGACGTCGGGGGATGCTGATATTTTAATAACCTCCCACCCCCGAGTACTCCGCGAGTAACTGGCGGGTAAAAACCCTTTAATCGCAGCTCTTAACTTTCATCCCCGCAAGTGGCATAAGAAAAAGAAAAAGTGTAAATCACATATAACCAAGAGAAAGTTACTAGACATATCATCCCCTACGAAGGCCAAGGGATGAAAGAGATGGCTTGGTATACGATCACCATCGGATTACGACAAATTCCTGTTACAGTAAAACATTAAAATCCGTCGATCGAACCTTTTACTTTCTTCTTTATTTTCTTTTTCTTTTTATCTCTCCAAATCATCCCCCGTATAGAACAGCCATCTGGAGATTGCAATCCCGGGAATCTATAGGGTGGAATGATAAGAGATAAGAACCTGGATATAAATAAGACTGAAAGAGGGATTTTGTATACTTTGGTCGCGCATACTTGAGAATATTGAAGCAACTTTTTTTTTTATCTTCCCTAAGGATCAGCAGTCCACGCCGATGAGATTTTAATATTAACTGAATCTCCGAATCGTAAATATTCGAATTTGCTTTATACGTACAGATATAGGTATACGCATCGTGCAACCATCCCCCTCGAGTGCTATATACATATATTTTTCATTCGCCCCAATATTTTCATATCTCGACTATAAAATTCAAAAAAAAAAAAAAAATGTATTCCCTTAGCTTCCTAGATGCTAAGTACTCGTTAAGCAACGGCTTTAAAAAAAAAAAGTACACCGATTGTTTTCTCCTAAAATATGAATTAACGTTCACGCGATTTCTTACCATTTTCCAGCTGGTAAAAACGCACAACTGGAAGCCAGTCTATCACCTGGACAATCGGTACCGTCTCATGCGCAACGAGCCTATGCTGGACGCCCAGGGTAACGAAACGGATGAGATCGGCGAAGACGAGACAGCTGGTTACCTCGAGGCGTCTACTACGTGACCACAACGACTTCCGGAAAGTAACACGAAGTCATGAATAAAATTTATAAAATTTCAATAATCCGTCAAACACCCCTAAATAATCATATCAACGTGTAACACGTAATTGATCAAAGCCACAGACCACCCACTGACAAACTGATGAAATATACCCAAGGGACCCTAGGATATAACCAATACCTAATTCTCGCAGACTAAACAAAATACATCAAATTCTTACTCGACATAAAATATGAATATTTACCACGTTCTTTGATATCAATAAAAAATGTATCAGTAGACATAACGAAAGTTGAAGCGTCACTTGCGGCATAGGGAAACTCTATGAAATTTGCGGCTAAACTCCGACAGGAGTGCCAAAGAGAAGGGTCAGGTATATACGAAGATAAATACAGTAAGAGTTGACCACCCTGTAGTTAAATAGCAGTGGTAAGGTTAGGTCGAACGAAGAAGCAAAGGAAAATACCCCGGGAAAAGTGAAGAGGGTAACTTTCTGAAGCGAAGTACCAGGAGCTACCACCAGGAGTAGCAGCGGGCGAAGGGCGACAAGGTGGTAAGAAAGTGTTTCTAAGCAATTAGAACGGAAACTGATGAGAACGAAGGGAGGTTGGCGGGGTGGATGATGAGAATCGATAAACCAAACTCGAGGTCTGTAACTTTATCCCGATACACTCGTTACATACGAGATGGCATATGGAGGTGTATATATATATATAAGGGTCATGACCCGAGAAGAACAGTGGATGCCTTGTGCAGCGATTCTTAGAGCCCCGAGAGAAATAGCAACAATTTATCCGTCTATATTTATTTATGAAGCCCTGAGAGTTGCTATTTGACAAGGGTGCCGTGACTTTTCCGCAAACGCGTCAGAAACAGGGATTCTGCTCGAGGACCCGAGTGAGAAAATGGATAGAATGAGGTAAAAAGAGAGTCTCCCGCATTAGCAGATTAAAGGCGGTCGAGGACCAGGGAGCCTTTTTGCTCCAGCGTAGTTGAGTCGCAGTTAGTATTATATATCTAGGTCGCACTTCTGACGCACCGACGACACGCACGTGAGTGGATAAGCGAACGAGCGAGTGGTAAAGAGAGAAATAAAGAAAGATGGCGGCGAAGAGAGACGACATGGGATGAGTATGAGTCGCGGCGAAGAATCAAGAAAAAAAAAAGCGAAAAATAAAAATTCTCAGTGATACCTGAAAAGTAAAATTGCCTGTTAGCGCGCAGGACACCCTAAATGTGGATTTTGAAAACTACCCCTGGCAGAGAAGAGCCTTAGTAGGTATTCCAAAAGAAACGAATTCTAAGGGGTTGATATACGGTCGTCAGCTTTGAGATGGTCCTAGACAAAGGTACCCGAGGGTCGTGGCTCGTTCTGGCTTCTATGAAGTCATTGAACAATTAGCAGGTGAACCGTTAGAGGTAAAAATGAAAATTCCAAAATTAACCAGTGACTCTCATTCCTGTATTAAATTGTACAGTGTTGGCAGTAGTTGTTAAATTTGAATTATCGACGTTTAAAATATTTATGGGGTAGAGAGAAACAGTTATTGCGTAAGGGTGTAATCGAATCCAACCGATAGCCCAGGCTCAATCTATATAACCTTTATTCGTATATATATATATATATATATATATACAGACACATGGATACAGGCTTATTCAGATCGAATCTACCAAGTCCAATTGGAGTGACCATTTGATTCCCTGAATACAAGTAAATTCAGTCAATCCCTCCAGCACGAATCATCCTGTACTTGGTATAACTAATCCACTTACGTCATCCATCCCACTAAATTCTGATGATTCCTGCATTGCACTAACTACGTATACTGCCCGACATACCCACCTCCGGTATAACAGAACAGTCGAAAATTAGAGGTACTAGCAAAACCGGGAGAGCCGCCAGGTGGTCAGGTAGCCGAAGCGAGCCTTATGTTAGGTGCGGACCAGCTGCTTATAGAGTACGAAAGCAACAAGGGTGTTTCGACGGGGAAGAAGAGAGGGGATGGAGGGTGAACCAGGTGCCGGTACAAAGCCCATTGAACAATGGACAATGGGTCCTGGTACAGTTCCCGCCTGTAGCCGGCTATAACCAAATGGGAAACAATGGCTGCTTTCGGGACAGAGAGAATCGATATGGCTTTTGATTTCGCGGAATGCCAAATTCGCCGTACTATCATAACCATTGTTATCAGTGGTATCAGTAGGGATAATCGTTATCGACGCACGAGATGCCTGATGAACCGGGTAATTTTTTGTCGTTCCCCTTTTTGTCCACTTTCCATCGAGTTAATTTGAGAAAGTCCGGAAAAACCTCGAGTCCGCAGACGGTCATTGTCAGATGACGCGATAACGAAGTGGCGAAGAGAAGAACGATAAGAGTAGGACGAGAGAAAAAGGTGTAGAAAAACAGCTGACTTAGAGACGCGGTAAGAAAAGCAAGCTGTAGGGAGTGAGGATGATGACGACGTCGTCGTCGTCGTCGAGGGTGTCAATGTCAACGTCGAACGACGACGACAAACAGTCATGGCGACGAAGTGACGTCAGTCAGTGTTCTGAGGTAAAAACGAGAGCGCGTGGTATAGAAAAAGTCAAACGGGTTTATGAGTTGGATTGGAAGTTTCGACAGTTTCAAAAGCGATTGATCGTCTTAATCCCTCGAGAGGAAGTACAGAGGATGGGATGGGTTGGTATAGAGAAAGTATAGACATCAGGACTCAACCAGCGGCTGAGAACCCCTGACCGGCAGCAATTTAGCAAAGCGGTCGCTCGTTGTGCAGGGGGGGAGACTTGGGTTCCGTAAGGATAGGGAGAACTGCGTAGGGAAAGGTAGGGAAAAAAGGAGAGAGAGAGAGAGAGAGAGAGAGAGAGAAGCCGAGATGAGAGTCGCGTTAGAAAGAGAAAGAGAAAAATAAAAGTTAGAGGAATACCAGCTGACCCTGTCGTCTCTTCTCAGCGTCCCACGTTGTGAATGCAACCCCGTAAAACTAAGGAGAGAATGAAGCATCCAAAGAGAAAAAGATAGAAACTGCTTCGTTCCCTGTTACTATACGAAATCCACTATTCGCCGTATACGCCCTTCATCAATCTCCGTCTCCCTCTATCTCACGCTCCTCTCTATACCAACTATCCAGTTTCCCTTCTCTACCGACTGCATACACGCATTCGAAGAGACAGTCCACTCGAGAAGAACTCGACTATCTCTGGCTCTGGTCTCTGGCTCTGGTCTCTGGCTGCGCTTCGTCTCGCAGAAGTGCCCACTCCTGGCAGCAGCAGCAGCAGCAGCAGCGCTCTTTTTCTTCCACGGGAAGAAGAGAAGAGGAAGGACACGTACGTAAGATCGAGAGAGAAGGACTGATCGGGAGAAAGGGAGTAATAGAAAGAGGGTGTGGTGCTCCTTCATGGTGTTTCATGGCCGACCTCTCCAGTGACGTATGACTACTAGTGGGCAAAACGGGCCTGCCAGTCCGGTTATACCCGAAGCGATCACGAAGCAAAGTCGATAAACCGGTCACCCAAATTTGGTGCACTTTTCAACCCCATCGACTGTTACACCCCAACGAGTTGGATATTCGTAAGGCCAGGTAACAAGATGCTGGTTTGTTAACTAGGCAGAAAATGAGACAGAAATTCCAAACGGACGTAAAAAAGCACGAGGTCACCTCAAGGGGTGACCAGAGGGGTGGAAGGGGTACGCGCAACGAGGTGGAAACTTCGCGACTTCCGGTTTCCTTGTTTCATTCCTACTGACGATAGCTGGAGGAAAATTGGGGGTGCGGTGCTAGAGGGTTGAGAGTCTTTCGTGGAAGTGGCAGCAGCTGCCAGCACCTGGCCAATCTTCGGCAACGATGTAGAACCACCCCGGGACCTTACCGGGAGACCAGGTATCAGGAATTCCTCTCAAAGCCACTCCAACGGCAGGCCGGAACCTTTTATCCATAAGGTAGAAAAACTTCCCCAGGAGCATGAAGCTTCAGACTTCACTATATATATATATATATATATATATATATATATACACACAAAACTTGGTTTCTTTTTGTTTCTCCTATCCTATAAATTCCTCTTAGTGCCAAGTATCGTTGTTGTAATTGTTTCTTCTCGTCGTAGATCCAATTGTACGTATAAGACGGTATAATAATCCACTTGAAGAAAGTTGCCACATCCGGAGACTTGGACATGTCGCTATTTGGAAGAATTCCAACTAGATGTATCTTTTGGGTACACATGGAGTACATAGAGAATTACTAATTCACGTCAAGCGGTCGCGAAAGCGTTAAGGGATTCGTCCATTTTCTTTTTTTTTTAACAACAACAAAGCGCCTTTATAGCATCCTACTGAATTTCATTGTAGTCGATGTACTCTGTTCTGGGAGCAGAGACACGTTCCGCGCAACGTAGACGAGGAAACGAGGAGGGAGTGAAAAAGAGAGGAAGAAGAGAGAAAAAAAGGAAAGGAGTAAAAATCGCGAGAGGTAAACGAATGCCTGGCCTTGGAGTCGGCCGGTCTCCAGACTCCAGCACAGCTTCGCCACCTGTCGGTTGAAAAATGCAACGACACGAACAAGATAGAGAGCATCGAGGAAAATCGAGGAACCACGTGAGCAAAGAAATAGGAGTTAAGAAAAAAGGAAACTTTGTACGACAAATCGTTAATATAAAGTAACAGTAAACAGAGCATCGCTGACCGCAGAAAAGTGTAGCGTGGAGCTCGCTGAGCTAAATACGGCCCTGACCTGACGCATCTAGAAGAATGCCCAAGCGAATCCGGAGCGAGAAAAGAAATGGAAAAACAAAGATGAAAAGGAAAGAAAGAAAAAAGAAAAAGGAAACGGATAATAAGAGAACGAAGAAAAGGGCCAAAGAAGAGGACAAAAATTTCGAGACCGTTAGACACGACAGAAAATATTCACAAAGACCCACTTTCCATTTTATTATGTTGGTACCTGTTTCCACGCACGAATGCCTCTCAATTTACTCTTCTGGAAAGGATCTTTTCAGGCTTATGGAAAGCGGCCGAACGGCCACGTCCCGAACGAAGACGGCGAGACCGATTGGGAAAAACGCGAGAGCAACAAGGAGAGGCGGGAGGAGCAAAGATACGTAGAGTGAAAAAAAGAGGGTAAAAAGAAAAGTTTCAATCTCAACCGAGAAGCGACACAATCTCGGTATACATACGTAATCCACGAGCTCGCATAACGCCGACATTGCGGTCGCATTTTCAAGGGAAGTTTCCAGGTAGAAAAACTTAAAAAAAAAGCCATTAGAGCGACTCGCGTAAGGCGGATAATTTTCACGCGGTTGCACAACCGGCCCCTTGGTGTGCCACCGAGAGAGTTATATGGGAAAGAGAGAAAGGGGACGATGCCCGTAGGAAGAGGGAAGGAGGAAGGAAGAAAGACAACAAAAAAAAACAGCAGAGAAACATTCGTTGTATAAGATTGGGTTATAATCAAGCGCCGAAAAGAAGTTTGATCGAATCACGTTTCCACGGCAGTTACGTAAGGGTCGTCGTCGCAGCGACACACAAAGTGAACGCGTCAACAATTCCGTCGTTTGGATTGGCCCCTTTGATCCCACGTCTCTTTCCACGAACGAGGTAATATCTCAAGAGCAACCATTATAAACAAAAAAGAAAGGAAAATAACCCATACCATTGTTAGGACTTCATTATCTACAAACTATAAAAAAATTACCGATCAGCACTAATAAATTTCCTATTACACAGCAAATTACTAGAAAGAAAAAAAAAATACAGTAACCTCCTTTCTCCTGCAAACGACACTATGTGTACAAACTACTTTACAATGTAAAAAAAAAAGTGCATAGGCAATTCATGGAAACTCGAAAAAGGAAATGCCACGAGGATCTCATTGGTCAAGAGTTATCAAGAGCGTGACGAACGATTTTTTCTCGACCTCGGACCATCCTGGGAATCGACTTGACCAAGCAATTCCACGATTGAACCGATCTGGTTGATGGGTTCACGCATGATCGAGGTCCGTGAGCCGATTTGACAGTTCTGCCGGTTGAGATCGCATGGCGAGACTGTTCAGGAATAGAGGGGAGTGGAAAACCTACGTAGAATAGGAAGGTTACTGCTCAGACTCGCCAGATGGCAGTGGAGTCTGGGATAAAGTGAGAGGAGGCAAACGCACGAGCGAGAATGAGAGATCCGCGTGAGCTCCTGGTGGGGAAAATCGGAACGAAAGGTAGGGATACGAAGGGAGAGAGAAAGAGAGACAGAGCAGTAGAAATGACATTGAGAGAGCGGGAGTGAGTGAGACGGAGAGTGTCTGACAGGGGACACACCACGTGCATCGACCGCGTTACCAAAAGTCTTTGTCAGGCTGAACTCTTTTGAAGCTCCTGGCTGCTGGGAGAATTTTATTAAGAAAATTGTCATCTCTCCGCCACGAAAACGTCATATTTTTCAGAATACAAGTGAGTACGCGTAATTCGAATAGTCTACGTTAATAAGGTATAACATTACCATACCCAAGAAACATAGAGACCAGTACGGGTACTGCATGCGTATCAGATAAAAAAAAAAAATGTAAAAAAAAAAATAGGTACGTCGACCCCGTTTCCTTTGTGGCGGGAAATTCAAAGCTCGGCGCATAAGAGAATTTTCTCGTAGACTATTGTGTCTATTGATTTCTTTCATTTGCCCGTGTAAAGTCAATCTATGGGAAAAGGGAGCGCTGCAAATGGTGTGCCCGTTCAGTGTACATAAGAATCGCGTTATTCGCCGTGCACTCCTAAAGGCGAGTCGTCATCGATCGCTCCCGCGAAGACTCGGCAGTAGCCGATGCGCTATAAAGTCACGATCGTAACTTACTGATAAACTGCTGCGATAACGACGACGCGATGTCTTCGCGCTTCTCTCTCTGGTTTTGGCAAATAAATTGGCAGCGTTGTACCGCGTAAATATTATCTTGGCTTTCCTCCCCTCCCCGCCCCGCCGCCCAACCGCCATCTCTGTCTCACTCAACTCCACTCTCTCTTTACCAGTCATGGACACTGGTCAATAAATTCGCCACAAGAAGAAGACAGCGCTCGGGGCTCACCTAGTGCGCTATTAGCGGACTACGAGATAGGCAGATCTCTTCTGTACCCCCTTGAGTCTCTAGGACCGATCGCCCAAACCAGACTAGCTTGAATAATGGCTACAAGTCAGCCAAGATTCTACTGATCTACAGTCTAAATCTACATAGATTCACTCCTATCCGATTCTGTCTTTGCAACCAACCCGTCCCACGTATGTACACCAGGTAAACTACGCGTTTGGCGTTTCCAGTTAACTCGTCGACATCGACATCGAGAGAGAGAAAATGGCGAGTCGAATCAACAGACAGGATCCAGAGTAGGCTCCTCTCTGTCAGCTACTCGATAGCCATACTGAAAGCACAATTGAACCGTGCCGCTGTTGGCGGCTTCACAATTGTTCCGGGATGCCGGTATAATCGCGCAACCATTTTGCTCGCGTCCCGAGGACGCCATTAAAACGTCCCTCTCCATGCCTGCGTGCCAGCGAGTGTAAACCCAAGGGCTAAGGCCTGGGACTGGCGGCCATAATCCTAAAACCAGAAGTGCCAACCAGGCAACGGTTCCACGCGGTTTCTGAGACTAGGGGAAGAAATAGGAGCCACAGAAAAAAAATATCTATCATTATAGCCAGCAGTGTAAAGTCGTGTCAAGTACTGTCAGTGACTATCGAGTCAAAAGGGCCTGAAACATTGCCGCGAGACCTTTCCACCATTTTGTTTTAGTTTGTTATTGCGCCCGCAGGGACCTCGGACCCGTCCCAAGGGCAGACACGGCTTCGAATGGGCAAACAATGGCAGTGCTTCGCAGGCGTACACCTTTACCGAGCATTCCACGAATATTTTTCAAACACAAAGACAAAATCCTGGTATACACTTTGGCGTAGTGGTACTCGATGATGCGTGTAGAGAGACCGTTCTCATATTCCATGTGAATATAAAAGCAGAATTCGAGAGCCGATGCACACGTTGCACACATGATTTTATAAGGTTACGCTAGGCTAGGTTGAGTCATCGCAACAAGAGGGGCTACGGCTTCGGCTATTTTTTTCTACCTGTAAATTGGTACTACTGTACTGGTTACGATTAGGTTTACCGCTATAGTATTCCGTACGTTTTGATGGTCATATAACACCGTGTTTGGAACTGCCTAGTTTTATCGTAACCGTAACCTAACCTAACCTAACTATACACAAAAAAAAGAGAGAGAGAGAGTCTTCACCCTTGCGCTTCTCTTTTACGTGGCTTCGCCACCTCTCCCCTTGCCGCTCACCCCGCTCCACAATCTCCAGGTTTCACTACGGCCCTCTGTCGCCACGAGGCGTTGCCATGGAAACAAAGAAAGCATCGTGGAAGACGATATACGAGATCGTCGAAACTACGCGAAAAAAAAAAAAATAAAAAAATAAATAAAACCATGGTCAAGAGTCCGGGAAGCAGTTGACTCAAAGTACTTGTGTGTACCGCGGCAAACGTCCAATGCTACAATAAGACCAGCGAAACTGATACCCAAAAACGATTCTTCCCAGTTTCCATGACTACGACAGTTACCCTGGCGAAGAAAATTCGTATACCGACGAAAACTTGGCCGAACGTAGTCGTCAGCTAGGTAGTTAAATAGGATAGGTCGGTACACATGTATACATATATACTGTACCATGAGTGCGTGAAGGATGCACATACACGTGGGGTGGTAAACGAATGCGAGAGACTGAGTGAGAGAAGAAAACCGGAGAGCAAAGGAGAAGCGTAGTGAGAACGAGGTAAAAAGAGACGGAGAGAGCTGGTGAACGAGTGTGTCGAAGAGAGACGTAGATGCTCGGTGATATTAACTGGTGGGGTAGGTGAGGGATAGGAAAGGGAAGGTTCGAACAAAGCGGCCAGTACGGCGAATCCCCGTACGCACGCATCACGTCCTACCATACATTGTATATAAATACGTACGCTTGTATACCACGAGAATGCAGCGTGCACAGAAAGGAGCCGGCTAGCGCGAGCATGACACTGACAACAAACAACCAACCAACGAACCAACCAGACTAATATATGTAAATATACCATATAATGTGTATAACGTAATATATATGTGTATATATATAACAACGAGTGTATAAAGAAAACGCCGCGTGGAAACAACCTGATTGTACGAGACCTAATGAGTCCAGGGACAGGCGACCCGTTGTGAATACGATGGGGCGTCCTCAGACAGCGATCCCAGAGGAAGAGAGTTTACGTCGCAAGGATAATGGACGCCACTCGTTGTTAATACTAAGGATGTCACAGAGTGTGCTTGTCTCTTACCCGACTGCCGGGAAGGTTGTATACGGAAACATTCCGCGTCACGTTCACTTCCAGGTTCCTTGCCGTGCTTCGCGGATGCCGCCGCGTCCTGGTCCTGTGCACTCGTGCTAGACTACAGAGAGAACGAAGCTTGGTTTCCACCTTCGTGAAGATGATATCCACCACCTCCGTAAGGTCTATAGCCGCGAAGGCTTCCTTTATACTACGGTTATCCTTTTCCAGTTCCGCGTGCTTTGGCACTGTCCTTTATCACGAGAGCCACACTATTGAACCAGCAGGTACGAAACGGCCGATCACAAAAGACCACAATGCGGATACGTGGGATTATGGAACAACACCGCGTACTCCTGGAGGCACTGACACTATCAAGTTCAAGGTCACACAGAGGGCACAACTAGTTGACAACACCACCATGCGAAATCCTCTTTCTCCGACTCTCTCTCTCTCTCTTTTCTCTGTTGCTTGACAACTTTCTTCCTTAGGGACTCTATCGGTCCTCGTGTCTTGCGTACGACACGGCACACCGGGAGATCGTACTCCTGGGTAACTCACGTTAATGTCACCGTCGCGAGTTACGAAACAACCACAGGAACTCGAAGCGGCAAAAACACTAGGTACAGGATCAACCAGTTTCACAGGAGAGAAATCGCGCGTTTGTATTTACTGTGATAAAAATGTGTCCCTGTTTCGTCTCTGTCCCTCTGTCTACGTGTGTATATATATATATATGTCTATGTGTTCCTGAACGTATATATATATGTATATATGTAGCAATGTGTAGGTGTGTGCGCGCTCGCGCGCGTGTGTGTATACACGACAAATGTACCTACGGAATTTTAACGGAGGTAAGAGTCCGTCGGGAGGACAGGAACGGAATACAGAGACGGCGGCGTCGCTGCGCGTCTCCTGCTCGCGTTGGCTGGCAGCTGTGCGCTCGTCGAATCTATTGGGGTGGGGGTATACCGGCTGGATGTGGGGTGGGGGAAGCCACGAGTCACGCGGTCCTTCGATGGTGGGGAGACGGGGACGCCCCTGTACGCCCCCGTTCGCCCTGCGGCCGAGAAACGTACTAGTCGAGGATCCCTTCGGGGGCTTCACGCACACGCTCCTTACAGGGGTTCTCAACCCTTGTTATTTCACATTTACTTTAGAGTTTCGACAGTTTTTCAATTTTTCTCTTTTCTTATGAAATATAGTTTCTTTGCATTGTTTCCCTCGTAACTTCATTCTTGTAACAGCCAACGACGTGGTGAATTTTGTAGCGTGGCTACACGATCGTGTCTGAAATGGTTTTGTACTGCCGGCGCCGACGAGTCTGATTAAATTGGTGACTCCGTGGTGGATCTAGACGATGAAATAAGGTATTAACTTTAGTCCAAGATATTCCTTTACGCGGATTGAATTTACATTGAATCCTGGCAGGACGCTGACCTCGGACAGCCGTATTCCTTGTGTAGTCTCTATGCGGGGATGTTTCTAGAGGAATCGATTTTTATTGAGCTGTAGTGTACTTCGTTCTTTCAACGTATCTATATTGCGATTGGATTCCTTGTAGCAAGATACACGAGAAACAGACTTTTATGTATTTCATTGTCGTTAGTCGAGCAAGCATGCATTTCTTCGATGCAGTCAAAGTGACGAGTACAGTGATAAACATACGAATAATAAGGATTCCATAGAGAAAGATAACGGAAATAAGAGATAGACTAAGTCGTAGAAACAGCAGATGGTAAATCCAGTGAAATACGAAACTATAATAGTACGTACTCCCATGGCGTTGGCCGTGTTCGCGACTTATCTGGATAATTTTTGTATGGCTTTTTTCCCTCTCCGAGTCCATGCAAACCGGATACGTGTCCCAGGACAAAGGGACGTGGGCTAGAGAAGCAGGAAAGTGGCCGGGACCCGGTTTGCAGCGTGGATTATGCAATGATTAGAGAGGGAGCAGTCGAGGAGATACGAGACGGCGACAACAAGGACAGTCAAGCAGAAAGGATATTATGTATCGCCAAGGAGTTTCCAGTGGAGGCGAGCCTTTGCTGGGTACAAGAAACGTGGGCGAGTAGGCAAAGTCTTCCGCCATATCTCTTTCTCCAAGAAGAAAAAGTCGCCAGCTTTTGTCTCGGTTCGATTCTCATTCCGCGAGCTTGCGAAAATCTATCGTCGTTTCAACCGAGGCGAAGAAGCCACAGAAGGAAGACACGGTGAGCAATGACTTAAGTCGATAAGTGGATGTCGATTTAAAAAAAAATATTCATAATTAAAAATTACAATCCTACTCGACTGCTCTGCTCTGCTCTGTCGTCTAGTTAGCAATGACACTAAGCAAAAAGTCGTAAGTTGGGTTATGAACTGACATTAAAGGGGAGACGAGGGCCGAAATTGCCAAGATTGTAATACGCACTGTTCTCTTACATGTCTCTCTCGTTTTTCATCTCTTTTAGGCCAGTTTTATTTCACGTTTCCTTTTTTTGCTGCCGCACAAGAGCGCGCCGTGAAATATCAAGCAAACAGGCCCGAAACGGCGTATCTGGCGAGACTCCAAATCATCAAGCAGATTCTAGTCGTTTGCCTTGCGCGTGCACTCTGTCTCCTTTATCTCTTATCCCAGTCTCCACCTCCTACCCACCGACCCTCTTGAACCTCACTTCCGTCCAAGGTAAATAGGTCAAACCTTATTCAGTAAGGTAGCCACGCCAAAACGATTTTCCAGTATCACAACAGCAACGCTCACAGGCCACACATAACCAAGAATACATTTTTGGGTTGCACAACTCGTACATCAGCAGCCTCTGGACAGACTTCACGTCCAAATACGAATACAAGGCTATCGAATTGATCAAGAAGAAACTGTCTTCGCGTTAATCCCTACCAATCGAATCTCCCTGTATAATTCAAGCACGTGAACGAGACGAGCAACTGGACAAGGAAAAAGTAGTTGACCCCAGGATTTTCAACCCAGAAACATTTCACCACGGCGATACCAACAAAAAGCAGGAAGTGTCACCGTATCCCATACAAGTAAGAATAGCAAACCACCATAACAGCACTTCTCTAACTTCCCTCTTTACATCCATCCAAAGCAGACATCCATGCGTCCATGTTCCTCAGAGTTCCTGTAACTCAACCCCAAGTAACGCGAGGAGTAAGGAGGATCGTTTCAGGGCTGGGGTTGCCAACACTTATGGCGCTTCCAAGGCAACAGTAGGTAGATAGACGCAACCCCCCTACCCCCCCTGAAAGCTGTTCTACGGCCGTGCAATTTTATTACACAAATTCAATTTGCATCCTCGACGTCTCGTCCGCTTGGTTCTCCCCCCCCCCCCCCCGAGAGACGTGGTTTTTACGTCGCGAATTTCGTCATTGCACGTATTTCCTGTACATCCACTCCTTTCCTCCTGTTGCCACCGATACAGCCCGTCCTGACATCGTAGTCATTAATGCAATCGTACGCGTCGATATGCAGGAACATTGGATCCGCCGTTACTGACGTATCGTCATTTCGCGATAACTTGGTTCTTTTTTTTTTTTCCTTTTTTTTTCATCCCCATCACCATTAACGAAATGCACACGCAAACCTCTCTTATGTCGCTTCGAGATGCTCGTACAAGGTGTTGGTGTTGACTCCCGGTACCCCTGGCAATCCCAGGGTGCACAATGCACAGAGGAGGCAAGCGTATCGACGGCGGCCGGCTGTTTCCTGCCCGAGAGGACTTACCCTGGATCGTTACTATTCCCATTACTATTGTCATTCGCTCGAGAGTCAGGGGTTGGGAGAGAGGGATCGGGGGGGGGGGGGTGGTACACAACGCTAGAAAGTCTCTGGGATATCGAAGAGAGGATAAAACCGGGGATGATGGGGATGACGAGGAGAGAGAGAGAAGTACTCTATGCAGTCGAACTTCCGGTTTGGAAAATTCGTGCGCGCGTCCCCTATTGTCATCTGGATCTTTCAATCGAACTTCCGGTTCACGAAGTCGCTCGTGGATAACGAGTGAAAAAGTTACCGCCTCCTGCGAAGTCGAGAAAATAAAAGATTTTCTTGTGGATGAATTCTTTTTTTTTTTTTCCTTTTTCTTTTTCCTAATTAATTATTTTCGTACTTTTCACTTAATCGCGTCAATCAATTATTACCACCCTGTTATCCCGGCATAAGCTCAGAATGCATCGTCGACAATCCCCGCGCAACGTTACCTGGTATCCACGGACAGGAATACAGGGAATGTATGTTCCATGGAGATCTCGTGGCTGAAAAGCAGCGTGGATTTAGCGCGGCCATTCCGCTGCGGGATTCCCGGCTCCACCGCAACGCCAGGGGTAGAAGGGCTTCCGTTTGGTTTAGTTTGCCAAACTAATTACACCGGGTGGACAGTAATAACGCTGGCTGCGGCTGTGGCTCGCTCTCCCTCCCACCCTCTGTACAGGGGGTGTACACAGAGAGCACCCTCTCTCTCGTTTACCTGTAAGGGTGCTTTGTTTCAGGGATGGTTCTCTCGACTAATTCGATTTGAAATTACACACATGCACGTGGAGCGCGACTCCGCACGCGAGTTTCACGACAACCGGATATCCTGATAATCACGTGATGAACACCAGAGACCTCACGAGACAACCCCTGTTGCTAATCCAATCCCTTCCAATTTTTTTTTTCCTTTCTTTTTTCTTTTTTTTTAAATCCACTTCAACTCCAACCGCCATCGTCGTGATGCCGCGACGAGGGTCGCCAAGTTACTTGAAACTACGTAATTAATTTTACTTGCTAATGCCAATGGTATCCCGGGAGCGCGCAAATACCTTGAGAAAATGTCTAATGAAAAGTTTCGCGATATTATACCTACAATCGGTATAGGAATCCTCGACTTAAAGAGTCTCGTTATGTGGATGCCGCTTGGCTTACGAAAGTAGCCGTATAACAAACCTACCTCCCGCGTACTTACGCAGTGTAGCACGTAACCCACGTAGCCATTCGCGGACAAGCCTTTCCACTTCCTTCTTTATCTTCAGTCTGGAGGAGCAGTCGTAATGAATGCTGCATTAAAGTAACATCGCGTTTCGTAGCTCGTAGCTAGCGGGTGCATTGAAAATTGAGGAACGAGGAGAGGACGGAGGGAGAAGCTACAGAGTGAATTGCCAAGAAAAGGTAGATACGACCGTATACGTTCCTACTCGCTATTCCTGCCTCCATGTGATATATCTAACGTAATATATGAATACCATACATGGTGACATATAGGTACATACGTGAGAGTACCGCTGTCTGTATATTATATATATATATATATATATTTAAATTTGATATCTTGATTTTTCAAGGTCACTCATTCCCGCTCAAGCAAAAGACATTCCTCAGGCATTTATTTCGTATTTGCATTTTTTCCCGAGGGATTCGCCTGTCGATAGATCGTCGGATTTAGATTCGCAAAAGAAAGTATGTCGCGGCCAGGTGGGCAATTCGCGTATTAGCATTGCCAAAGTTTCACGGAAATCGCTGGGAGTTGGCTTTAAGCATCACGGAAATTGAACCTATAAATCTTGGGACTCGCGTAAATCCAGGAGCTTCAAGGCACAGCCGTCGGGTCGTTCGTGTTTCCATCGAAGATTCCTCTTTTTTTTTTTTTTTCTCCTCTCGACTCTCTCGTCAGCACGTATAAACCCTTCGTATATGTAAAAGCAATTTTCATCGAATCTACGTGAAATAACGTGGTCGCAACATAAAACTGTACAGAGAACCGTAAAGCTAAATTCAAACTAAAAATTAGTCCTTGATCATCGCGTACGTCACTCGTCGATTTTCATCTCTCCCAATGCCAGCACGAATCAGACACGAGGGTAACACGTGCAAAAATCATAACCCTCAATTCACTTCGTACTGATCCAAGACCGGCTCGAGTCTCTCCCTAGAAACAGTAAGGTGGTCAAAGGGTGACGAATGGCCAAGGGTTGTAAGCCAATGGTATTCCCAGTAGTAGAAGCAGGTTTGTGTCAGGCACGCCGTGCCAGGCAGTACTCTGCGTGACGCGAATGCGTGCAGACCGACAATTCCGATCTTGGCCGTTCGCGATTTACCATTTACCGTTTGCGCTGTTACCTACTAGGGTTGGTATACCTGAAGTAAGCTGAACTAACCTGAACTAACCCAAACAGTATACCTATATCTGTCAAACCAAACATCTATACAGGTATAGCGTCCCGTGTACCACGATTCACCTTGGTACAAGTCTATCTTAAACGAACTGTTATACAGCTAGAGAATTCGGTCGTTACCATTCGACCATGTGACACGTGGATGTCAAAGGTCACATTTAACCAAGTCACGGTTGCCTGATTGTAATTCTATGATGAAATTGTCTGGAATTTTGTGGAATAATTATTCAAATCCTATTCAAACAGTGTTAAAGGCACGTTCGCACTTGGCACGAAATTTCGTTGATAGCACATAGCGAGCGATTCGGTTACTCGTGTTCGATTCTTTATCGTTTCCTGTATGCTCGACCTCTTTCTTCCTTCTCTCTCTTTCCCTCCTACTCTGGCAGTTATCCATAGCTCGTATCGACAACGAAATCACACAAGGCTCCCTTCGGAGCCAATAACAGGCCGGCACAGTTGCGGTACCGATTCACTCGGTTAGATACAATTTATGATACCCTGTCGAAGATATCACGGCCAGATTGTTACCAAAGCCTTCCTGCTACCACCCTGTTACTACTAGTCATTCTACCACTACCCTTCTGGCAACCACCCTATCTTTGCTACAGTTCTGTATCCTTCCAGCCAGCATCCTCAGGCCCCTATATCAATCATGGTACTCTAGCATCTCGTATATTGGTCGGATGGAAGAAACCAGAGGGAGAAATTACGGAAGAAGACGCCGGCTTCGAGGTACGAAAGGGTCAAAGGGCGACGACTAAGGATTCTTGTGTACGTGTCACGTGACAAAGGAATAGCGACCCTAAGTTAGATCCATAAGGTAGGGTAAAGTTGATAGGGTATAAAAAAAATTTTTTTTTTTTTATATCGTGGAGAGACGCGTGGGGTTGACGAGGCGGCGGGGGGGGGGGGAGGGGGGTGAGTTTGAGATTCGTGACTTGACGGTATCAAGTCTATATGGGGACTGAACTTGAGTATCTATGGCATTGCCAATTGTTGGTGGTACGAGGAATCGAGGCTGTAAATCAAAAAGGGGTAGGATTCAAGGTGAAAATATCGGGATCGATAGTAATTCGGGTGTATCGAGGGGTCTGGATAGGTAGCGTTACGGTGGGCATCTGGTAGTACGTGCCAAGGCATTTTTTGTTTGTTGTACCCCCGAAAGTGGAAACGGAGACGGAGAGAGCGAAGAGATCGGACGAGAGACAGAGTAGGAGATGGGTTTGGCTGATTGGTATTTTACGAGCCGTGTATTTCCAGATGCGATTATTTATAGCCAATCTCGGCACTTCGGGCGATGCTCTTACTACGAGCCGATTTTCGGCTCTTGAGGTTTACACGCAATACCGACGTGATCTATGAGCGGAATGACAAAAGAGCTTGGCAAAGTGAAATGGTCGTGACTCTTAGCCGAGCGACGTGGAAGGAAAAAGAAATACAGAAGAAAATACAAGATTAAAAGAAAACAAATTAAAGTCACTTTAAAGAGCCATAGGACTTGGCGAAATTTCATGAAAAAAAAATAAGACAAGCGACTACGTCGTTTTGGATGAGTCCATCCTTCGGCGGGGGTTAAAAGTTGCAAGGACTTAACGGTCGGTAATGGAGATAACTGCGGGTAGAACAGCGATGGTACATTACCGACCGAGCAAGCCGCAAACTTCACTTATCACTCCCCTAAGCGACAATCCACCCGGCTGGCGTAAAGTCCCAAGAGGTCTCCCACGTACAAAGACACACCACCCTCTACTTCCCGTTCCTGGCTCGTGAGTTTTCCTAACACTATGTAACCACGACGTAATTACAGTTAACGAACCCTCTCGCCACTATCTCCGTATCCCACGGAAATATGCGCGCATATGAAAGTGCGAAAAATTTCGCAAAATCAATATCATCCATCTCGTCCATTTGCCTCTAAAGGGATATTTTCATGAAAGCCATTCTCTGGCTTGTTGGTTCGTTAAGAATTCCATTTGCCGATAAGAGAAGCAAAGTCGCATATACCACAGTGGTAATTATCCTGCAGTATTAACGAGCCAATATGCAACGAGGCCGTAATCCCTCGAAAAGCACCAAAATGGACGATTATGGCCGGCAATAAATAATGCCAGACAAAAATTTTACCATGCCGATGATCAATGTCCGTCCATTGTCGCCGCGATAACTCAGGCTCGAGTTTCTAGAACTAGACGGCTCCGACGCGGGCATTAAATTCGGAAAGAATTTGTACGAGCCAAGAAACATAGTCTAACAGTCTCGTATACAAGAGTACGGCTGTTCCTAATGGTCCATTCGCTGGGCGAGGGGAGGGGGTAACAGCAAAGAAAAGAGTTGAACATGCATATCCAGGCAAAAGAGAATAGTTCCTGGGGTTGGCACAATGTCAATTTATTAATCCTAACGTTGAACGACTATTAGCTAATTGTGGATCCACCCACGCAATGCCATCCGAATATAAATTGTGGGGGCGTCGCCGGGTAAAGACGCGCACCTGCTACTGGCTCAAACGTTTCTTCGTCCAGGGGTAACTGATTTAGCCAGTCCACCACATCCGAGTTCAGGTCTTGGAACTTCCGTTTGCTGTTTAGCGTTTGTTTGCAGAGACGCTGGCGGTTGGCATAGGGAGTAATAGCGGCTAATGGAGATAGGGTGGTTATAGGGACTAGGGGATGGTTTGAAGGATAATGAGACACTAGGACTCATTGGGACCTTAACGATAAGTACCTTGCGGGTTCTAGAAACTCGACCCTTAGAGGGTACCAGAGACATAGATGAGATCCAGTCTACGTGGGAAAACATCCCTTAGGCCGAAGTAAATACACTGAAATACCATTTGGTCGTCGTTGCTGGGTTAATAATACAGTTTAAGGGTAGTAAGCGAGTGAGTTGACCACGTTGCTCTTCTTGTGCGATCTTTGAAGTCGAGATTTTAGCCTCGACTAGGGGGTTGAATATGGAAACGGGATTGGCTAGTGTCGTGGGTGGTTGATTTTTTAATTATTATAGTGAGAAGGTTAAAACTTTACGATATTAGTTTGACACTTTTCCCTATGGAATTTTACGAAGAGTGAGCTTGCGATTCGATTAGGGGATGAAACGGAGGGTTGAAGGGAAAACCGGTCATTTTGTTAGCGATACGTAGGGACCACGTGCGTATGCGCGATGGGGTAAAAATGACGTGTGAAAGAAAATGTGTCATGGCTACACCATACTAATCGGACAACCCCTGCGCGCGTATGGCTAATTAATTCCAGCATCATTAACAGGCCGCTCGAGCCAATTTGTAGAGGTGAAAAATCCGGACCAATTGCCGCGTTAATATTTCCTGCCGATTACGCGCTGTGGAAAACCGCATATTTAAAAGCAGTTACAGCCGTTCGTCAACGGCTCGTTACGGCGGCGCAAGGCTGGTTGGAAGTTAAACTGCGCGTGAGAAGTCGGAGTATTCGGGGAAGGTAAGTGGGCGATGGGGGAGGAAGTGGAAGAACAAATAAATTAACGAAAACCAGGAAACTTGCGATACGCAGCGAAATAACCGCGGTATGCTGGTTCGTAGCTTTTCTTTTTTATACTCTATGAATTCTGGCTGCTGGCTCAAAATGTACGACGAAGCACATTCGTGGCGGAAGTTAGATATGTACTTGTGTGTGTGTGTGCGTGAAAGCTTAGAAACGGACGGCGGGAGATTAATCTGAATTATAAATTAAGGGTTGTCACGACGGCAAAGGAATAAAGAGAGGGTTGAGCGAGTAGCTGGTACGCGGTTGCCTGTATTAAGAACGGTGACGTCATACTTGGGAAACGAGGTATTTCCCTTAGACCAACTTTGTCATTCCCCGTTTACATACTTTTGAAATACGTCATCCTAAGTTCCAGATCATCAGTCGCAGTGCTGCCCCTGGTGCCGGTTGACGGTACTAGCGAGTAGTAAGAGCCATTCAGAGGACGTCGTGTCGGACGGCATCAAGTGGGAAGCGTCGCTCGTATTTTCTGCACCCCTTTCTTCTTTTCACCCCTCGTCCCTCTCGCCAAGCCCCACGTCTTTCCACTCAGTTGAATTCACGAGTATTATCCGGGCGTTCCCATCCCTCGTCTTCTTGTCAACAGTCACTGAAGCCTGTCTGCTAAGGGCACGCGTTAACACGGCCAAGCACTGAGAGCGCAAACGCCTTTCAGCGGACGCGTCGCGACGAACGTCATCGTCTAAAGAAACGAGCGGACCTGAAGAGCGGTGAAAAGGCTCGGAGACAGTCGGCACGGCGAGAATTAAAAGACAGAAATAAAAAAGGGAATGAAAAGTGAAGGGGAAAAGGAAAAAGACAAAATTAAATGCATACGAAGGCGTTGCTCGGCTTCTTCTTCTCGCCAGCGTCGGAACGCGATATTCGCGTTCGAATTTAGCGCCAAGCATCTCGAGAGCGCGTTCTGTAAAATCCACGTGAATTCCTCGACGAATCCGGGGAATCCCCGAGAGTTAATCAGAGTAGCACGCGAGTACGGTATGACGATGGTGGATTCCCAAGAGTGGTATAAGCGAGATAGACGAGAATTGGATGCCGAGAGAGACGAAAGGAAGGTCATGGGTGTTTCTTTCCCCTTAACAACCCCCCACCCTCATCGAAAAAAAAAAACGCAATTCGAAACCGAAAAAGACGAACCGAGACGGGGCTTTCGTTAGAATCCACGTGTCGTCAGTCGTAAATGTAATTTAAAAAAAAAACGACTTTTTCTACCTACTTTTCTTACTTCACTAACCTAACCTAACCTTGTGGACGAGTCAGTCAGGCATCCACAAGACCTACGCCCTATGATCTACCACAACCTGTACTATCGGTAGTCCAAAACTTCGTCTTGTCCTTCTCCTATGCACTTGCTCCCACTATTACGGTGCTCGCTTTATTCCTAATGCGTTTCACTCGCTCGCTCGCACGCATTAACATAGGGATTTACTTCTGCTGCTCGTGTACCTGTATAACATAGTGACTCACTAACACATATCACTTGGTCATTTACACACAATCAATTATTCTCACTCTCTCACTGACTCATCCGGCCTTTCGCTGCGGCGTGTCTCACTTTCTGAGCCAGCGACAATGCTTCATCTCACATTGTCTATGCCCTTTTATTGTTCCCCGCTGAATGGCTTGGTCCTACTTGAAAACTCGCGACCGGAAACGACCCCTCTCGAGTCGACGTTGCGTTTGGAATAGACTGAAGTCCCCGTGGGAGTTGTTACCGACAGAGATAGAGAGAGAGAGAGAGAGAGAGAGAGAGAGAGAGACTTGCCCCTGGACGAACTTTGACGTCCTTTTTTTATTTCTCGTTTATCAGTAGAAAGACTATCGGACGCTACTACGTAATACGTATGAATTTGCAGTGGCGCTGCAATTATGTGGAGGTATTACGCAACGAGTTTGAATGGAGTCTGCAGAATGTGATAATCACTGGAATTGGCACGATTCGTAGAACTTCATGGAGTTCTAAGATCTACCGAAATATGCTAATATAACTGTATCTGTGTCTGTGTGTTTGTGTGTGTGAGTCTCGCTCTGCATTAAACCGATTGCAGTATTTGCCAACCGTGCCTCTTTTTTATATTCAGAACTACGTATATGGCAGTCTATACCGAGTAGCGTGGTTTTGCACCCACCACGGATACCTATATGTCAATTATTGGATTTTGGCAAATACCACGAAAAAAAAAAGACGCAATGTAAAAATTACAAAAAATCAACGTTCCCAAATCTGTCAGTGAATCTCGTCAACTGGCGAGGGGTAAACAGAAAAAAAAAAAAAATCGAGCATTCCAAGATTTCACGAACATAATAATAATAATAACGAGATCTCAGGGATTCTGCGTGGAGGGCGAAGGGTAGAAAAATGAGGCTGTATAACAACGCTTAAAAAATACCCTCACATGGGTGGACAACCCCGGAACCTTAATGCGACTACTCACGGCATCGGAATCCGGGAGATTCGCGACACGCGAGGGTTGAAAATAGCCGTGGAGTTTACATCGTCGGTATAAAGGACGAAGCGCAGACATTTATGGGGTAGCAGCCAAAGGGGTTGGTTAGTTGGCAGCGAGCTATTTTAATTGGCGCGATAGGGGCTTAAAGTGTTTCGCGAAGGGGTTTGGGGAATTTCGCGAGACTGCCCGGAAGTTGCTTATCTCGACGTGGGAGAAAGGTGGGGGATGCTAGGTGATGCTCATTGGGGATGAGACGATAGGCCAGAGACTAGAGGGGTTGGTGCCGGTGGAGAGTAGGACAGGTTATACTTATTTTAATGAGGAATTTAACCCAGTTTGCGATAATAACACGCAATATTTTTCAGGGACGAGAACGTTGGGGTTGGTCGCGCACGGATTAGGGGTTGGCTCGAGATAGTTCAAGCGGGATTATGGGTTGGACGCGAGACCGGTGCCTCTCGATTTTCCACCTCCATTTCCTCTCGCAAAAGCCAACCGCCAATGTAGCCTGAAAATCAACCCCCGAACTAGCAAACACAGACACACGCGCACACTGTTTGCTCTCTCGATAACGATTACTTAAACCCTTGTCCTCTTTCACCCTCGGCACGTAGAAGCGTACACAGTGATACCCAGGCTCAAGGGTATGGATCTGGCAAATTTGACAGCTGTCATAAAACACTTTCCAATGTTCATTGACAACTTGTATATAGACTCGAGGCCAAACGCTTCGAGCTTCAGGCAAGCCGAAAGATCCATAAAAGAAATTACGACTTTTCTACGTTCGCCGCGAGCGCGAGAGAGACGGAGATACGGTGGCTCGCGTGCCCAAGAGAAAGACAGACATACCCGAGACCGAAATCCTCCTCCCCGAGATAGAAAGAAAGAAGAAAAAGATGGGTTACACAGGCTCGCCTTCGGTGTCAATTCTCTATCCTTCCCGTTGGTTACGCGTGTAGTCAAACATTTTCTTTGATTTATCGTTCAAATTTTATGACTTTAAAATGAGTTTGATCGCGGTAAGGTTTTCACCTTTACGACGTATCCATTACGACTATACGTAAACTGTATGATATTTCTCAAAGGACGCACCCGCAGTGTTGACGCATTAAACGAATAAGCGGCTCTCGCAGTTACGTTCATAGAAATGCAGGTTAATCGGACAAAGCAGTGCTTAAAAAGCGCCATCTAGGATCTCGCGTAAAGCAGCTACGAGTACGAGGTAACAATGGCGGATGAGCTGCTAACACGGATGGGAAAAGTGAACGGGGTTGGGGTGGGGGGGGGGGGGGGATGATGAAAAACAAGACGAGTACACTTATACGGGTTTGTGCACATGTAAGCGACGGTATACGCGACCACGTGCATTGTGATAAAGTGAAACGCGAGTTGCCGTTTTTTTCCCATCGTTTTTCCTAACCCAGGAAATTCTTATTTCCCGGTCGACTGAGGAAATAAGAACGACACACGGACGATCTCCTCGCTCGGGTATAGCAATTTCTCGGTAAGCTTGGTCCTTGCGAGTATATAACCAACCCCCTAGACTGAGCTAGAGAGCTCAACCCCGTGACAACCCCTATGACCCCCCGTCGCTCTTGAACGAGAGCCGTAGTTGAGTGAAGTAGGTATATAACCCGGGATACGTATAGCCACCCTTAGAGTGAGCAAAAAAAAGATGATCCGGCTATCTAAGAAGAGGGGATGACGTAAACGAGAGCCGGACAAGCTTCACCTCCCCCGACGCAAGGGGTACGATCACGACGAAAATCCTTGAGAAAGAAAAAAAAAAGTATAATTTTCTCATCCCTCCATCCATCTCAACCCCCTCATCCCCCACTACGTACTTTCATCCCTTAAACTGAAGGATGCCGTTCGTTAACTGGTCCGAGGGCGACGAACCCGACGCGAAGGTTAAATTTATATCCCGTTGGAGGTTGAAATTATTATTTGCTAGTGGTGCAACCCCTCTGAAGCATCTCCGTGCCAATCCCGACAGGTGGCACTCGGGGTCAACGTTATATTCATGAGGTCACAGGGGTGCTAGATTATTCCGTACGATTTCGCGTCTCAAGGAGTCAATACGTATGCGTAACGTGATACTGGAAAATGGAGAACGAAATGATAGTTTCTATCGTCATAATTCGATCACTATATATATATAGATATATGGTACCTCTGCCTGTGTCTATGACCTATGAACCCAACTACTGGCATTTACCCCTGACAATGAACCACATCCTTAATGAATATGGGTGCCTAAGCAACGACTATATATGTATATATGTATATAGGTATGTATATCGATCTCACGCACTCGCGCTATCATCGCAGACTCTAATCCACGATCAACGCCGATACATATATATACATCATTGACTATTACGGCCTTTCAAACAAATGCTATATATATATATGTCAGTCTACTGTTTACGTAATTATACCGTATGATAAATATCAAGTATATAAGACTTACATAGTAGGTATATACTATGAGTATGGTGTATGTACTTTTAAAACGTATACGAAATATATGATCGTATTGGTATATATTTATACATAATGGATAGAGAGCAATTTTTTACCATGCCGCTATATAGTCATATACTACGTATTACAGGTTCGACGAACTCTTCAATGTAACTGCTGGAATACCTATATGTACTTTAACGTGTATTTATGTATATGATAATATACGTATGACATAGTATACATGTATATATATATTTCCTAGGTAGAACACACTAGATTTGTGTCTACATGTAAAAACTGCATATATATATATATATATGTATACAGTATATAGTAATATATATGTACAAAAGTTATAGTAGACGGAGAAAGTTCGGAGTATGTTTATAGGCATTGTGAAGGAATTAAGGAATTTTGGAGAATAGGTAAACGTGATACTGCACCCCCGTCACTCCTTTCAGCCGCGAGTAAATGAAGAAGAAAAAAAGATAAATAATTCATATCAGATAGACAATTCAGAGTTGGTATACGAGTAGCGTGGCGGCACAATTTCTCCGTGGAAGAAGCGCCGGGGCTGAAAGGTCTGCGGGAAACGTTGGTGGTGGCGGAGGGACGAGGGGGGGATGGGGGGAATATCGTGTCGTATAAATTTTCAAGATCGATATTAAAAATGGCGTCTCACTCACCAATTCTCGATGACGCCGACGTTCGCGAAGTTCGGGGGGAAGCTCGCGGCCGCCATGGGTCCTGATGTAGGAAGTCTGCCGGGCGCCCCGTCACTTCCGCTGTTGGGCAGGGCGGCTGACGTCACTGGAACGCAAAGTAGGAGAACACATTGTTACCGGGTGAAGCAGAAATGAAATTCGAGGAATACTCGTAAATAAGAAGAGTGGATGAGAGCTCAGAAATAAAGAAAACCCCATTGTCCGGATGGCTGGGGAAGGAATGGATAAATAGGGGATGATATTCATCCCTTATATAACCAACAGCAGCGATTCCTCTATTATCCAGCATACACCCATCTCTCCATGGCAGAGATAATATGTCCATGCTGGTGACGCTAGCGACGCTACCGACGCCAGGCGTCGCTATCGGGACGCCAATGTGTCCCTGTTGTTAGCGCTAGAAATCTCTGCTGCCATCGGCGTGCCGGCTGTATCGGTATGAAGAACGTATTGTGGCTGTGGGACGACCAGTCGAGGGTGGGGGCGGGGGGGGGGGGTGTACAGTGCGTAGCTCGATAACAGTGGCTGCGATATCAGTAGTAGTAGGAGTCATAGAAATAGTAGGGATGACGAGGTACAAGGAGAGAGAGAAGTGATAAGGGATGAAAAAGACACTCGTTAATGGAGAAGCTTTGCATCGCTCTCCCTCTTAACCATATGCTCTGTACTCTGTATACACTCGGTCTATCTCTGTCGCAGTCGTACTCTCATCTACCTTATATGCTATCGTACCGTCTATTACTCCCGAACAGGTATAACAACTGTCATCCTCGGTAGAATGTACAGTGAGCATACGCGTACTTTGCACGTGTGCGACGGCACCGTTCGTTTCAGCCCGTGACAAAAGTCTCAGCCGGTCGTAGAAAAAACATGAGAATGTCCATTGGCGGGTCAGTGGTATTTTTTATTTTCTCTCTGCAAAACACTAAAATGCACGCGATGCGTATGGCTGAATAAAGAGAGAAAAGAAGTGAATACGAGGCATAGCTGGGTTTGATGGTAGGAAGTGGCAAGGAATATTTACACTGGAGGCTGATTGCCGCTGGTGAGTACAGTGATTGGTAAGTGGACGTTGAAAAAGAGTAAAGGGATAGGACAGGTTAGGCTGTATTTGCGCGACTCTGTAACTCGTCATTGTAGCGGACGTTGACGAGAATACGTTAATTAGTGTGCGAGGCTAATGAGGACACGAGACAGGGATTCAATGGGATAGATTGATAATTGATAGAGAGAGAGAGAGAGCGAGAGGGAGGGGGGGGGGGAGCTTACAATACTGTAAATATAGACAGGCAAAATTGAAATATAGTAAAAATCCATTGTCGATCCCTTGTCGTTATCAGTGATTCCGGTCACTGATAAGAGTCAGTGGGGCCAATGGCCTCGCAGAGGTTCACGGGAACCTGTTCTTTTCTCTCTCTCTCTCCCTCTTAGTCTCTATCTTTATCCGACACAACCCTTCGCCTTCATCCCTTCTCGATTTAAGCGAGAAAGCCCCCGCGGCTTTTCCAGAGTTTGCCGTCCCGTCGAGGAGGACGACATGCCGGGCTAATTAGCATCGAGAGCCAAGACGAATTAATTGCAGAGTCCCTCGAGAGTGAGGAGGGTGAGCCACTAGGAGGGGATGAAGTAAGGATGGAAATATGAGGGACCGACGTGTTCCCTGAACGTTAGAATTTCAATGGAGCCTGCACGTGGGTTCCGAGTACATGATTATTGTGATCAATGACGATGACGTCACTTTTACATATCTTCCTCGTTATCACTGTTGTTATCGCAGGAGCACGCGAAATCAATCAACTCGATCTATCGCTCGATGTATATTTCGCGTTTGAAGCAGACCCATTAGGGTTAATTGGACGAAAGGATTTCTGTTCGATTGTACCTATGTAACGCAGGATGCGTCAACTGATCTTTATTTTATCATATCCGTAAAGCCATCCTTTCCTCGTATCCGTAACAACTACGTTATTACACGAGTAGCAAAAAAAAGTCCCTACACATGTCCAAAAGTGTTTACGAGGTTATGAGACAACCCGACGTGGATTTACCAAGGTGAATCCCAATGGTCCAGAAAATTCAGTTGAAAATTTACGGCGGCATTTTGGGCATCGGCCGTTACGACGATACGAGTATATAATATCTGCGAGCAGTAGCTACGTACATATACATTTCTGATGATGCTGAGGGGTTGTTGGTTGGGGGGGGGGGGGGTTGAGAAGCCATCCTAACCCAGCCCTGCGTACAACTCATAACGCGCTATATACGTGAAATGACTCGACGGGCAGCTCGATCAAATTTGTACGTCGAATTCAACGTGCAAAGGAGATGACGGAAGATAAGCATCTTCTCGGTATCAGGAGAGAATCGTGGATCGTAACCGGAAATAAGTATTTCTACGCGATCAGCTAAGAGATAGTAGGCGTAGAGAAATTTAATTCCAAATAGAGGCAAATAGAGAGGAAATAAAAATGGAGTATCGAAAAGACCAAAGGAAAAAGGAACAAAAAATGGTACAGTAGGTAAAGAGAAAGACAGAGAGAACCGGGAGAAGTGGCGTTTGTTCGGGAGAGAAGGAGAGAGAGAGAAAGCCATAGCGCCGCGGCGTCTGGCGTCGTATCGACGTCCCCACAGTTCCCGGGGGCGTCCCGACGCCCACGCAAACCTCTCCCACCCCCCCCCCCCCACCCCCTTCAGCCGGTTTCCTCAACTACCGAGAAACCAGCACACTCGCATTCAGCCACCCTCGTACATTTCTCCCTCCCTCAGCACCCACCCCCTACCCTCCAAGCACATCCACCATCCCCGGGCCAGGGGCTGCGAATGAGCACTCGCCAGAAACCCAGCAGCCACCTATACTAGTTACCTACCAACCTACCAACCTAAGTACCAACCTACTGTATGTACCGGTAGCTACCGGGTACGTAAACCCACCCACTTCCCACTAGTGTTAGCAAATGGTGCCAACTACACAGCTCTGTCCACTCCGAATTATGCACAAAGTATCTACCTCCACGTGTGTCCACTCTACAGTGTCGGCAATGGCTGCTACGACGCTATACGTATAATCATAGCGAAGCTAACTGGCAGTGGCCGTAGAGCGTAGCGGCGTTACCAACCCTTACGATAATAATGCACTTTAGAAACAGCAGCTGGTAAAACTTGCCCGGCACTCGACAAAGTTAATAAACGAGAATCTCTCGCCGCTCAAGTTTGCCAAACTGTTTCGCGTTATCGACAGTAAATTTACTCGAGCATCCACCTTTCGTTTCGCCCCTCCACCTCGCCCCTGCCGCCCCGCGCCCTTACGCGGCCCTACTATTTCATTCTCTTGCGACAGAGCGGAACGAATGGAAATAAAATAAAACAAAGAGAGAAATATTATTTTCACCTTTTTACGCAGTTTCTCCCGCGATACTTTTCTCCATACCTTTTCGCGTTATTGCCTGTGGCTTTAAGGTCGCGTTACGTATATAGGATAGGGTGCGAGGGTTGCGTATAGGCGATTTTAAGACAGTTCGATTTGTCGCGCGACACTTTTTCACCGTAAGCTCTCAGTTTTAACGCGTCTGGCAAGTTTTTAGAGCCTTTAAAACGTCAGGGGACTCTGACAATAAAAACATATATGTATATTTGCATAGAATCCTTTTTATATCCAGGCAGTACTATATACAGATATAGTAGGCTTTATCAGTAGGTCCATAGGTGGGTCGAGCCCCTAGAGCCAGTAGATAAAAAGATTTAATTCCTTCCGGGAGGGTTAGTGCCCTGATACTTGCGGTTCCGGTTTCGACCGGAACTTCTCCCCTTCAATCCCCCTGCTCCCTTCCTCATTCTTTTTTCTCGTTCTTTTAGGACTTATTAAATGGGAACTAGTGGCGCCCCGGTGGCTGTTACATCCCTTGGCTCTTGGTAAGCTTCCAAGCTCGGCGACGGCCCCGAAACAACCCCTTAGCCTCGGATCAAAGCGTTAAGGCGCGTACACACCGAGAACTGCTACTTGTGTGTTCATCAGTAATCCACCCATCGTGTATGTTAGAGGGGATGAAATATTTTTTTGCGAAAAGACACCCTCAGGACGTGACGCCGGAAAACCATAGAAAAACTATGCTACAGAATTTCTTCATCCTCACATGTACTCAAGAGACATATATATATATATATATATATAACAGTTAACCCATGTACTGGACATACGTTCATTGTGTTTAAACAGTCGGAAACTGTATAGCGGTTAAAGATACGAGTAGCCCTTTACGTAAAACCTCTATTTTATCTCATCTGACCCGAGCAACCCCATCCCCATTTGACTGCTCTAACGAGTAGCTGAGCTAAAAGTCCCGAACTTTGTTGCCAGCAGAAAACAGAAAATCTGGCGAGTTAGTCGAGGTAGCTTGAGCTCCTTGCTTCTCCAATTCGCATTATTTAAATCCCAGTATCGTTCTCGGTCATATTTCGTAACTTTATATTAGAACGTAAAATAATGTATGAGCCTGCACCACGCGCTTACCCAATGGACCCACAAGGTTTTGCAGGAAGACGTGAAATTCTTGACACACCGTAAGATATTCCGCGTGAAAAATCCACTTGGCTCCGAGTTGATCCACTTCTGGAATTTGACTGAACTTCGTTGGGACGAGGGGCGAGCCGACGGGGATGGAAATAAAAATAAAGGGGGAAAAAATGCAATAAGAAAAAATATAAACAATCGGTAGGACGAAGTCGTAAGCAAAAAAAAAAAAGAAACAATCCAAAAGCTTGATGGCCCGTAGCCGTTAATTCAATACAATCACAGACAATCCTCTCATCTCGAGTTCGGCTTCTTAATTGCGTCAATTAATTCGAGTCGTAATTCAGTTAACGAAGCGCAGAATTAATGGAGTTACTTGGTAACTTCGACCTCCGCGAAGTAATTTGAATTTTATAACGTCCGATTCGAACTGCCATAGTATATAAACCCACACCAGACCCAACCACCCACCCACCCTTATCTAGTTACGGACTCATCCATCGATCTATATATGTATGTACGCCAACCCCTCATATTTTCCATATTCCCCATTCAACGGTAGTTGAAAGTTTATCGTGTTTGCTCTAACGACTGTAGCGACCCCGAAAAAAAATACATAGCTAGAAACGAATACGTATCCGGCGTGCATGACGCTCACAGTTGTCCGTATGTGGAAGACTAAGGTCAAAATTATTTAAATGAGAAAGAAAGGTAAAGCCCAGAAAGCAGTCTTCAAGTATCACGTAAATTTCCCTGCGACCCACGGAAGCGAATGCGAGATGAGAAGTGCTCGGGATTTTGCTAGGGGATGTTTCGCGTAATTCGTGAAATGTGGGTTACTGGAGAAGTGCTTCTCCACTCTTACCAAACCACACCCCTTGTTGCTCCTTGTCGAAAGGGAGAGACTGTAGTGCGAAAGAGAGCGAGAGAGAGAGAGAGAGAGAGAGAAACTACAGAAAAAAGATTGGACGAACGAGACGAATTTTGAAGAAAATTCATGTCCCTCCGTCTAGACGTTTTCTTCCTTTTAATCTCCACAAGCAACGGTCCTTAAGCATTAGCGATAGATTTACATGAAAACTCGTCTCTGTTGACTTACGTACAGAGATAAATAAGTTTGCAAGGTCAAAGGTCAATAGCGATGAAAATCAGCCACCAGGAAAGGGACAAGAGTAAAGTCAACTAGCAGAAACAGTCGACAGTAGTTACATAGAGACGATATTGAAAACCCAGAAGAAAAAAAAAAAAGGGTCTGGCACCGAGTATACCTGGGAACCTCAAGCCCGGTTTCCACGTATAGGAATGAGTTACTACGTATACCTACACTCGATCCACTCACAGTTCCTTTCGCATCCGATATAACTTTTTCTCACGTACTCAACGGACAAAAGAGCTTTGCAGGTTCCTGCAGCCGTCACAGCTTTTAATTCGACGTCGGTTTCCATAGAGCAGCCGCCGGTCCCTCATAAGCGACCAACCTACAGACGTCGCCCTGCGGCCAATCCACACCTCCTGCCAGCAACAGTAAATATAGAAGTCCGTCGGGAAAGTAAACATCCTAGGGAACTGTCGTCGTCGCCATCACGTAACATCTCCAATACATCAATAGTACGTACACGTATATACGTATATATGGACACGAGTGCGGGTTTGACCTACAAGAGTACAACCACTATGTATATACATATATACACCATACACACATATCAACAACATATATAAACTACGCATTAACGACTCCGTCAGTGACTTCCGGTACGTTTCATGGAAGCACAAGAAGGGTCAAACGTCATCGACAAGGACTTCCTACCAGAGAAGAAAGACGTCTAAGGTCCCCAACAGATTCCTTCTCCAGAGATTCCTGTAAGGGACGCTGGAAACTACATATATCTAGCATAAGGTAGCATATACTATAGTTCAGTCTATAGTGTATAATCGAGAGTATAGGTAGGATGGGTCTGGAGGCGTACGCTTGGAGATAATGGCGAAGACAATAGAACGTTGGAAAAGGGATCTGGCGAAGGGGGTTGAATGCCGTCCACCTACCACCTATAACCGTACAGGGGTGGGTTCCTCTGCTCGAGCGTCTCCGCGGAACTTGAGAAGACAATGCTACCGTCTAGAGAGAGCTAACTGAAGTGGACGAGGGCGGCGGAGCGAGAAAGAAGGAGATAAGGACGCCCTCGCGTTCGCGTCTACGTCGCCGTCGGATCCCGAACCTGCATAATCCAAGATTGCCTGAATATTTCACCAGACACCAGACTACGGTATCCTGCTGATCCAGAGTCCAGTGTGATTCCCTACTGTTATATTTAGACGATTCTCAGTCCGAGATACGGGATGGAGAATTTTCGTGTAATACCAGTGACGTCACTCTTCCTTATTCCCAGTGCGTGATAATCTCGGGATATCTTGGATACTCGATTGGATGGAAACGCTTGTGGGCTAACGAAGTACTTGCTGGGTAGACTTGAGTACTGGGATAGATGGGAAGTCCATTAGTTCCGTTAAGGAAGTTATTCGGGTTAATACCGGGTGTTATTACTAGTGTAGCACAGTCTATGATTGTACTTAGTAGCTAGCAGGGTATTTGGATTGGGACTTACTTTCTCTATGTGGTTTGGCAAGGAAGTCGTAAATCCTCGCCATTTACGGCTCAGGACGCGGACTAGTCGACGTCACGTGGTACAAAGTCAGACTGTGCGTATATGGATGTGCCGAGTGTGTGCGAATGCAGTATAGAATTGGCTGGGTGCGAGAATAACGTTTACCGTACGACAATGGGCGCCTGAGATTGCCCGATAAATATTACATACCGACACACATGACGGTTCTGAAGGTTAACATGGGGCAGGAGGGATGTCACGATTAAAAGACTCCCAGAAGGTCAAGAGAGCGGATTAAAAATAACGAGAATCATTTGCCGTGAGAATTAATTAATTGACGAATTAATTACGTGTATGCGATACTGTGTCGCGAAACAAAAAATTATCATTGTTTTGACGACGATGCTAGGGACATAGTGATTTTAGTATATTTGCTTTACGTAAAATAGTTTCTAATGACGTTCTTTCTTCTCCGCAAGGAGCGTTTCGAAACGAGAATCGATCCGCGACAATGATTCCTCGGATGATGTGTTACCCACCCACTGACTTTCTATACACATTGAATTATTTCCCTAGCAAAGAAATGAGGATCTACATCGGTATTTGGGAAAGAACCAAAAATAAAATCCTTCGAAAATCAACGACCGGGGATACAAAAATACTGTAAATGAAAGCTCAAGTTATTGAATTAATCCATAAATGCAATTCCTCCTGACGAAAATACATTAACTTCGACTTTCTGCCTTTTTCTCATGAAGTCGTAAGAGGCGACCGCAAAAGGGGAAAAAGTGAATCGGTGTCAGCCTGAACCAGGTCTACCTGAGATACAGGAGACGCGCGTATATATATATATATAATGTATTCTAGAAGCCGTAGAAGTAACTCTAGTTGGTACGTAGAAGAGAAGAGAGAGGGTTGAAAGAGGGGTAAACCCAGAGTCAGTTTACCAAAGCAACTCATCCAATTGAATTTGCCCCGTCGTCAGTTGGCTTCAAAGGCGAGAAACGCATTCACGGTTGAGGTCCTCCCCCATCGAGCCTCAACAAATTAATCCTGCCCTAATAGTCTCAGGGAATTAGCAATAGGTTATTGATCTTCATCCACTACACCAACTGTTACGTCTCTAGCTGTACCAAATTGAACTCTCCATTCACATTCGGGTGTCGGTCGCGAGTACGTATGAGCCCCAGCTCCACGTGTACGTACATACATACACGAGAGATATACGGCACCTCTATAGAAGCGTATTAGACGCGTGAGTAACAAGCGGCGGTGTAAGCGTCGGGACGCCAAGCAAAATCACCAGCGTTACTCTCGCTCCGAGGTCGACCGTGGGTAGCGTCGATTGCGATACTAAAAACACATTAGTCTATTAAAAGTCGACCGAGGCGCCACTTACGGCCATTCCGATAATCTCGGAACTTTTGATCCTCAAGGCAATTTCTAATCGGCCTTCTAATTCGTCGAGCCTAAAAATTCATTGCCTGAAAGTTTTTCGCTCGCTTCAGGCCGTAGGACTCCATTTGCAGTCCAGCTGAGAATATTAGACAGTGGATTCTGGGTAATCCAGTCGAGCGTTCAGAGACAGTCGTTTAATCGGTCGCAATCGACCGACCTACCTACGTAATCTACAAAGCGATTCCAGCGACTTTCTAAATCGGCCCATGGCTCACAACAGACACACAGTGGTAATACGTGGGAGGACTTAAACGTTTCATGGAAATAGACAATGTCGCCTGCAAAGAATTAAGCAGACGCCCACCAGCTGGCGCTAACGACACATTGTCAGATTCTATCTGAGAATTATTGGCCGTACGTTCAGCTGGATCGACGTTTCTGGAATACGTTTATAATAGTTTCAGGTCCAAACCGATGGGTTTGCCTTTAGTTTGATTCAACGCTCTGGGCGTATTCGCAATGTACGACGAGTCGACTCGTCCAACGGTAGGTCGACATTCCTCACTGTTACTTTGATGTTTTTAATGGTCCATGGTGCTTTCGATACATCGAACAAAATATCAGCAGACAAACCAGCGCTCCACTGGGATAGGGAATTTCCCTCTGGGACTATCCGGGATTGGTTTATTGATTTTGGTGATACGTCGGGAGCGGTTAGAAGTCGCCGGGGACACCCGGTAGATCGTTAGGAGTCAACCCTCCCTCTCTTCTCCTACGTCTAGGATGTATATTCGTGCAAGCTAGACGTTAAGATTAAGAATGATTAAGTCGGAGAGCTTAATGGATCCCTTAAGCACCTTCATATCGGGTTGTCTCTGCAAATTGGGTTAGCTTAGCCACCATCCTTACCTTAGAACCTACAACCTTTTTACCTGCACAAGCTTCATCCCCCGCTGGAACAGATTCGCCTCTCGCGAGACACCGAGTGGATAAGAAAGGTCGGGATGAGCGGTGAAAAAAGTATATATGAACGACACGGCGAAGTAAGAAAAAGGCGCGTACGTGGTTCGAATCGAAGCAACAGTCAACAGGGCTGAGGAAAAAAAAAAAAAAAATTGAAAGATCAGCAAATCCCAGGAAGAATTTTCTTCGAAAAACGATACTGCTTATTTGGATGCTGGTATCCAGCGTGAACGTGGCTCTGACGAAAATACTAAGAGGGAACGTACTGGCCCGTTGTGAATGGACCCTTACGTAGAAAGAGAGCGAGAGGCCCGCACTCTCTGGAATCTATCGTTCCGTAGGAATTCCTAGGGCATCCCATCTTCCCCGTCCTCTCCAAGAGGCAGACGACTGTGTCGCAAATGGGTTTCGAGTGGCAGCCGAGTGTTTTCGCGAGTTTTAAAACCACCAGGTGCAGCCTCGGAAGGTCATTAGAGTTACGACGTCAACGTCGACGAGAACGAGGACGTCGAGGAATAGCGACTCTGAAGAAGAAGAAGAAGAAGAAGAAGAAGAGAGGGAGAGAGAGAGAGAATGGTTAAATTCCAATTTTTGCGAAAGCCTATCCACGAAGTTTTGCCAACCCCGAGGG